>JAVGWX010000008.1:68344236-68756402 GCA_036924085.1 Ariolimax columbianus | reverse complement strand
TTTCCAGCAGGTGCACACACTTTGCCGTTTCCAGCAGGTGTCACGCACTTTGCCGTTTCCAGCAGGTGTCACGCACTTTGCCGTTTCCAGCAGGTGTCACACACTTTGCTGTTTCCAGCAGGTGTCACACACGTTGCTGTTCTGCTTCAGGAGCGATTGATCTTCATGGGTAATCCACCTTTCTCACATCTCAGTCTTCTGGGTACTGGGGTATGGACATTTTCGTAACCTGTACACAAATAATTTCATGCAACCATATTTTACATACATTCTATGTTATTAGGGGGCTTAGTGGTCTCGAGGTAAGGTTTCCGCCTCGAGTGCCAGAGGTCGCAGGTTCGAATCAAGGTAGAGACCTGGATTTTTTCACGTGAATCTTCTGGTAATCATTCCCTTTATCTCTGGGTAGTGAGATCGGACTTCCGTGTTCAGTGTCAGGCATGTTAAAAATTTCTTGGCAGTTAGAAATCGAAAAGAGTAGTAAAATTCAAGTAAAATTCAAGTAAAAAATCTACCCAAATTATTTGTACCTTACCCCAGCCCAAGTAAGCCGCAGGAAGTTTAAAATACCTACTACATATAGCCTTCCGCTACCTGGCAACAGACATTAACATGCCTGTTTGAATACCAGGATTCTAAGTATTCCTATATCTGCTAATTAATAAACCAGGACGATATATTTGTGAATTGTGGCGTCATGGTTTTCCCAAGATATAACATTCATGAAAACAAAATGCCGTAATTCTCAACAAATGTAGATACTTATACAAAGTATCATGCCTCAGAACAACAAAGGACATCATCAAAAATGCGCACCATACCACACAAATCACCATCTGTGATGAATAATGCTGTATGAAACACACAGCCTGATAATGAATTGAAAGGTGTAGCGACACCTTGAACTAAATATTCAATATATATAATAATCTATCGTATAGTGGAGGTAGAATTTGTTAAAACCAGGCAAGCATGTCGATTTACAAATAATGTCCGTCATATTGCTCTACCTTTGAGAATCTCATGCTTAGCATTAAGCAGGAGTTCCATTATTCTTAAGAACATATATTACAAAAATCAGACTAACACACACACATGGATATATATATATATTACAATGTATGTGATGGTTGACTGAAAGTATTAATAACAAATGCATGTGATATCAGTTGAAATAAGAATCTGGCAAGAAATTGAGAGATGGGAATTAAAGATACACGACTATTTATATTAAAACAAGGATAGTAAAAATAATAATAGTTTATTTAAAGCATTATTAACAAATGCAATTAATATATGTTGAAATAAGAATACAAGAACAAGACAAGAATTTAAGAGATGATAATGAAAGAAGTACGGATATTTATATTAAATCAAGCATGGCTTGTGTTAGTAAACTTAGAATGTTAATAATCGTGAACAAAAATGTCACCATTTCAGTTTATATTGTTCGTTAATAAATACAGGACAATCATGTAGATGCCAGCTCTCAAATTGTAAACTGTGTACTATAGATGCTTTATACAGGCGAGAAATAATAGAAAATAGCAAAGGAAAAGTGATTGTGCTTTTAAATGAATCAATGAAACCATTTTCAGATCATAGATCTTCAATAAACACATGTCGATTTGTCTGTGGCTATACCTGTTAAGTTTTTGTGCTCAAAGTTTCTATAGGATGGGGTAGCCAGCCAATGCCTGACCTGCTTTAGTTGTTTCTTATATGGCAGGTTACAGTGTTGCCTGTCTTTGCTCTCATTTTGAGCCCCAGTAACATTCAGGTGATTATGATTTCGAAAGAAAGAAAATCAAGTATCTCTAGAGAACACTTTACCATGAGAAGGACTTCACTCAACCACTTGGCAAAAATAGTGTCTGAAAAACTGTTGAGATCAGTGAGGACTTCATGTGATCAACTCATAATTATAAAGTTTCTTTAAAGTGCTTTCAGAGCAAAGAAAGTAGCGACAGTGATCGCAAAGAGAAGTATAGACTTAAGCACTCTGAAACTAGTTTCCTTACAATAAGCATACAATACTCAGGTGTTAGAACTAAGACCTACAACAGCAGAGTGATCGGGTTTATAATCCTGTTCCAGAAAAACCCAGCTGCAAAAATGGGTACCTCTCTTTATGTGTGAGAAATTACATTTTCATTTAGTCTGACTAGTTATTTTGATTTCTCCTGCAATTCTTAGAACTGAGCCTGTGAATAATAGAGCTTATATCTAAATGGATGAATATATCAATTAATCAAAGTCTGTCACTCCTCTTGGTGCATAGGCCATCAACAACATCTCGCCAGCGTGCATGGTCCTGGTCTGCTCTTTCTGTCTCTCTCTAGGTGTAATTATTTAATTTTAGCTCACATTCTCTTCTCCATGTATTTTTGGATTTACCTCTCTATCTTTTCCCCTGAGGATTCCATGTGAGAGCCTGTCTGGCTATGTTAGAATGTGCCTTCCGCAGCGTATGTCCTATCCAGCCCCATTTTCCTCGCTTAATTTGTTGTTACAATTGCTGTTGTTGACTCCTTTCCCACAAGTCTTCATTCCTCACCATGTCCTGTGCCTTAATGCCCATTATCCTTCGTAGGCATCAGTTAACGAAAGACTGGAGTCTTTGTTGAATGACCTTGGTCGTTCTCCATGTCTCTGCTCCATACAGCAACACCGCTTTGACAATGGCGTTGAATACTCTAAAATTTGGTGTGAATCTTGATATCTCTAGCCTTTAGCACGCCATGGTCGAGTGCTAGCCGACACACTAGGCCTACAAAAACGATGTACGTAAAAAATTTTTTTGTTTTTTGTACGGAGTCACTCCCAACAGCCATTTTTTACTGCTGAATACATGCTCCATATATACGCGATATTTTGCCGGTTAAAGTATCGTATGTTCGATTACAAATGGCTTTTGAAAAGTTTTAATTTTGTATACACCATTTGGAGCAAGCCGACTTTTTGCAAAAGGGGAAGTAGGTTGTTGGGAAAGATTTTTATTGCGTAGATCTGTTTTTTTGTTTGTTTAAATGAAAAAACTACGTTTGAATTGGAAACTAATAGTTGTGTCGATATTGTAAACACAGTATCGATACATTGTTATGGTTTCCATGGTTTTCTATCGAAGCGACTAGGCCTAGTGGTCGAGCCCAAATTTTTTCTGAGATTTTCATAAATTTTCAACTTCATCTTTTTGTATCTCAAAAACTAACAAACACACAACAACAACAATAACACCCACATGTTTGTAATCCTATTGTGTGTCTACACGCCAGAAAATCATATTTATTGACAAACAAACATAAAAATTAAAAATTTTGAAAAACGACTACCATAGTGACTAATTAAGAAAATTAATTAGGTCAAATTTTTTCTCCAAAAAAATGTGGCGTGCTAAAGGCTAGATCTCTATATATTGTTTAGGGTCAGGAATGTCCCTCTTGTATTTGCAATTCTGATCCTTACATCTGCATCTGTACCTCCTGATGTGTCTATAGTGATGCCCAAATAGGTAAAGTTATCCACTTCCTCCAACTGCTCTCCCTCCAGCACGATTGGTTCTTTGCTGTTAGTGTTGAGTTTAAGGATCTTGGTTTTCTTCATGTTGATATTCAGTCCCAGTTTGGCCGATTGTTCTTTCACCCTATCAAGTTTCTCTTGCATTTGACTATGACTGTGTGACAAAAGTACCAGATCATCTGCGTAGCCCAGGTCCTCCAATTGTGACAATAGTGTCCACTGACTACCAGTTTTTTTGCCTTCAATTGATGTCTTCATTATCCAATCTATAGCCAACAAGAACAGGAAAGGTGAGAGCATGCATCCCAGTCTGCATCCCAAAGCTGTCAGCCAGTACTCCTTCATGTACCACTCTACTAACTGTGTCTTTGTACATATTCTGGATGAGGGTTGTGTACTTCTCTGGTATCCCATTGTGTCTCAACAGTTGCCATAGAGTACTTTGATCCACACTGTCAAACGCATTTTCATAGTCTATAAAATTTGCAATAGGCATGATTTCCATTCAATGCTTTGTTCTACTATGATGCGTAGCGTAGCTATATGATCTGTGCATGATCTTCCCTGGAGAAGTCCTGCTTTTTGTCTACTTCAGATTTTAATCTGTCCAAGATGGTTCTGTTGAATATCTTGCCTGGTACAGACAGCAATGTAATCCCCCTATAATTGCTTGCAATCTGCCAGGTCTACCTTCCTAAAGCAGTTTAATCAGATATCCTTCTTTCCATTCTGTTGGCACTCTCTCTTCTGCCCATATCTTCTTGAATAATCCTTGCAATGTATCAGTGGCTCTATCTATATCTGCCATTATGGCTTCTGCTGCTATTCCATCTGGTCCTGCCACTTTCCCTTTCTATCTTACTTGTTGGTGGGAATATGGCCCTTTGCATTTCTATCTCACTTGGTGCGTTGCCGTCCAAGTTCAGGGTCTCCTCTGCTGGTAGTAAGTTTGGTGCTTCTTGTGGTGGAGGTCTGTTTAGACTGTCTTTGAAATATTCAACCCATCATTTCTGTTGTTCCTCCGATGATGTCAATATCATGAATTCTCTATCTTTAATTGGTTTGTCTGTCTGTATATATCTATTTGCCATTTACTTTGTTAATGAGTAGAGATCTCTCACATTTCCTCTCGCTGCTGCCTCTTCTGTCTCCTGTGCGAGTTTGTCAATATATTCCCTTTTATTTTTTCTTATAAATGTCTTGACATCTTTGTCTGTAACAGTATAATTACTCTGTGCTTCTGCTTTGGTGGCTCGGGTTTGTCAATTTTTGAGTATAGCTGTCTTCTTTTTCCTTTTTTCTATTTTATGTAATGTCTCTGTTGTAATCCATTCTTTGTGTTGGTTTCTCTTGAATCGAAGTTTCTTCACATGTATTATTCAACATCTCTTTAGCCTGGTCCCACATACTATTAATGTCCATTTCTTCATTCTCATATAGCTCTTGGTATCTGTTATTAAGTTTTAAGCTAAATTCTGTCTTCTTCTCGTGGTGTTGCAATAAGTTCTGTTCTTCTTGAGCCCTGAACTGGGTACTTTTTTAGTTTGAGCTGTAAAATCCCCAGTAACATGTGGTGGCCTGATGCTACATCTGCACCTCGCTTTACTCTTACATCTTGTAGTGTACTTCTGAATGGCTGACTAACACAGATGTGGTCAATCTGATTTTCCGTTACATGGTCTGAAGATCTCCATGTGGCCTTATGTATCTTTTTATGTGAAAACATGCTTCCTTCAATTATGATTTTGTGTAGCACACATAGCTCTGCAAACATTTCTCCATTTTCGTTCATCTGCCCCATTCCTTGTCTTCTCAAAATCTGTTCGTAACCTAGGTTGTCTACTCCCATTAAAATTAAGAGATATTTCTTCTTCTGCGTCAGTTGGGGCATAGCACTAAATGATATTTAGATTGACATGTTTGTTCCTCGTTCTAAAGTTTATGTTTATGATTCGATTGGTAATAGCCTCCCCCTTTAAGAGCGCCCGCTGTACTTCTCTGGAGAGCATCAGTTCCACTACCTCTGTATGTTAGGCATAAGCTCCATTGTTTCCAGAATACATTATCATTTCCCCAGTAGTCAGTCTCATCTTTCCTGATTGTGTCCATCTTGTTTCACACAGTCCAAGCACTGCCAATTTATCTAAATGAATACTCTTCTAGCAATGTTACATTTATGGATTAATCTAAAAAAAATCTAGAATTGACAAAGAAGCCTACCTGGGTTGAACTGGCGCTCGGTGTATTTGAAGGTGATTCAAAAACAGGCAAAGATGTGTCATCTGATTCTGTGCTGGCTTGTGAAACCCTGGATAAGATTTTCAGATTTGACATAGAACAGTGAGTTATTTTTATTCAAAGTAAATTATCTTCTATTCACTGTCTTATTTCTGCATCATACATATATGGGGTAATGTTCATAATGGTTTCTTTCAAACCCATAAGTTGCTCCAAACTCAGCATGTTTTTGTCCTGTGTGAACAGCTTAGTGTGCAATGCCATGAGTTGGAGTCTTCTACCCTAAAGGGGTTAGACTGCTCTTTTAGTCACCTCTTACGACATGCTTTCAGTGTGGCATTCGTCCTATTCTTGTCTGTCACCCAGAGCCTTCCTGAAAGCCCTTCAAGTATAACAAAAGACAAACATTTCACCAATTTGTCATTTCTGTGGTCAAAACGTGATCTGGCATAGGAAAAGAGCAGGCTGTTTGCCACTGTCACAGAAAACATTCAAAAGGTAACTAAATTCCTACATGATAGTGGCCTGCATGAAGGCAGCCTCCTTCATCATGAAAAGACACAACATGCCAATCATCTGTTTATTTGCACACTGGATTGCAGGTATATACAAAGAATTGTTACAACCCTCAGGAGAAGACATCTTATACAAAATGAGTCTACGGACTCATGGTAGACTAGCCCTTGTTATACATTAATACATAATAAAACCTGCCATTTGTATTCATAGATGTTCTTTACTACTTGTGTTCACTGTTCTTCTTCGGTGTTCGTCCTGAAAAGAACATTGTAACGTGTCACAGTTTACAGTAAGGTTACGAACGATATCGGCGCCTTTCTGCCCGACACATCTGATTGCATCTGGCTGGCTTTTTTGAGTGCCGGGTTTGCCTTCCCACTGCGATACCAATCCCTTGGTCAGACTACACTAGTGACTAATGCAGCCTGTTTCCATGGAAGTGGATTAGGCTCTTGGTCAGCTATGGTTCGCTGACTCTGATGCAAGCAGCCAGTGACTCATAGCAACCACAGCAAACCCGGTACTCAAAATAGCCATGCACTGCTGCATCGGCCCCATGTTCCTTCCCATATACATATGCCTATGTGGATCCTGGGGCCCCTTACTAGGGATGAAAGAATAGGTCCTCTACACATCCATGCATGTCCTAAAAGGTGACTAAAGAGAGTTGTGCATGGGGGTCAGCAACCTCATCATGCAAGAGCAGGCAAAGTGCTTTGTCACAGGCTTTTTGAAGTAGGCCAATTGTAGAAGCCATATGATTCGACATGGATAAAGAACAGGTGATAATAATGATGTCTATAAACCTCAACTCTTCTGGTTTTTTCACATACTTTTCTCTATATGGTCTCCAGTAAGCCCATTGTATTTTCTTTCATGTTTTACGAATCCTTACTGAACAAATTAGTATATATGAGGTGATGAACTGCAGTCTCAAGATGCAAGAGTGAAAACTTATAAACACCAGTGTCTTGTGTGGGTTTGACATGAGAGCAAACAGGAATGCTACTGTCACAATGTCATTTTTTGAAGAAGTAATAAAATATATATTTGTTTTCACAACTGTAGTTTTATATTAGCTATTCTCAATTGTACTGATCATTTGTTCCTAACACTAGTAGTTGTTTTTTTATGCCTGGTCGAACTGACTCGTACTTGTTTCTGTTATTATGAACATTTGATTTTCAATTCTGCAGCAGTCACGTGATCTTTACCAAAAATGTATCTTGTATACAATTATTGGTGAGTGTTGTTGTTGTTTCGAATGCCCACAATGAGTAGGTTCACTCTTTTGTGCACCCTGAAAAGCATGTTAAGTGACGGGTTGCAGTAGCTTTCCTCACATCCTGAGCGTGCTGATGAATGTGGGCCGCGTTCCTCCAGGCGGATGTGCTATGCTTGACTTCATCTGCGTGACACTCACTACTATGGGGATCATGTCGATCCACATCTCGTCAGCCAGACTGCCTTGAAAACAGCCTGTTTCCAAGGAACTCTACATGGAAGAGAGGTTAGTGGTCTTGGTCAGCATATTGTGCTTGACCCTGACGCGATGTCCTAGTCAGTATGTTCTACCTGACAGGTCTAGCGTCTCAGTTCCCCCTGGTGAGTGCTAAACTGGAAACAAAGTGTAAGGCTACTTACTTGGATTTTTGGACTGTTGTTGAACGGTCAACTTTGAAACCTTGACCTAATATTGGGGAATAACAATACATAATTCAAAAGCAGATAACTGTATACTTCAAAAAAAAAGAAAAAAAAAAAGGTTTTACAAATATTTGCACCTGTTTTCTTTTATAATTTTGATACATGCAACAGATGGTCAATACTAAAATGAATAAATGACAAGCCACAATCATTATTTTAAAATCAATTATAAGCCACAAACATTATTTTAAAATCAATCAAACTATTTCAGCTCCACGTGGAGCACACGTCTTGAAATGGTTTTGACTTGTCCATATTTGTTAGATTATAGGGTGGGGAATGTAGACCCATGTCCAAGCCCCATTGGTCCTTACAACATGCGTGACAGGTTATAACCTTACTGTTTTGCTCCCTTTTCAGGCCCTGTTGCCCCATATGTGCTTATTTTAGGCAGACTTTCAGGGTCAAGAAGCTGACACCCCAAAGGCAATTATTTTTACTCTTGAAGGCCATAAGAACGCTGACTGCGTTCTTCCTGGTGCCCACTTGGTGCCAGAAAAACGCTTATTGAACTAAATTTGTTTAATTTTTTCAGTGTTTCTAGATTTTAATTGACATTACATGGTAATGGAAGTAACTCATATTTATGTTTCATTTTGTAAAAGTACTGGCATGCTTTGTGGGGAAATTCAAAGTAGGAAAACATTTGTCATCTTTCAACCAATCCAAATTTTTGTTGTAGTGAATAGAGAAAGACCTACAACTCAGTGACACATCAACTCCATTTGACTGCTACAGAAAATTGTTTTATTGTAGATATTATTCATATGTCGATTACTGTTATTCTGAAGGACATTTGACCAATCTGCATTATGTTTCAGTGGTTATTCATGGATTGGCGACATTTTTGTGAAAAATAGTTTATATTACAAAAAAATTAAAATATAATTATTAATAATTACTTGTAATATTTTATTAAATTCTACAAGGCCTTCATATTCTTACTGCATATTCATTTTCCTTTAATTTGATATATAACATGTTTGTCTTCCTTGTGAAATAATTAAGAAAAGTCAAGTTTTATGAAGAGACTGCTTTTATAGAAAAAATAATTCTGGCAAAACTAGTTACAAAATTATGGCCTTTAAAAGTTAAAAGAAGGCATTAAACAAATTTTTTTTTAAAATGAGAACAGACTTTCAGGGTCAAGTATCTAATGTTAACATTTCCTCCTCTTTCTATATAAAGTAAATCCTCGTGTCAATTTTGCTCGTTTCAAAGCATAGGACAATAATTACATGTTGGCCCTTGACATGTCATAAATAGAGAGAAATAATCAACATGTTCAAAACAATGTTCAAAGTCCTGTTTTTCCTAATTTTCAGTTAAGTGTGCTCTAACTAAATATATGAGGGACTGCAGAAAAACTCAGTACAGGTAGAGGTTGAAATGCAGACATGGTTAAATAGCGGTTTTACATGAGATCAGTAACAAACTTGGACTGAGATTTCATCCTTTATTTATGAACAGGAACAACACAAACAGTGAACTAAGTGAAACAAATATTAGTGTCAAATACACAAGATCACCAGAAAAATAAATACACAGTTGTAAAAAGGTCACTTGGAATGACTCCTGTAACTTTGAAGCATCAAAGGACCATGTTTGATTATCAATATTTAGTTATCGGCCCACTTGTACCCTGATGGTTGTCGAGGGTAGAATATGTTGTCTCTCCAGGGCTAGATGGATCATGTTTTGCATTCGCCTTATTTCTCTATTCCCCAAAGCGGAGTGTGTTGCACTATGTCCTATTTTGCACCTGTCGACCCAGTGCAACTGACTTCAGCATGCATTTTATGTAAGGTTCTGCTTCCTCCTGCATTTTTTAAGGGTTTACTTCCCTGGGGTAATGGTCGGTGCTGTGATTGGGGAGCGAACCTAGCACCTTCAGATTGTGAGTCGCGTCACTTAACCACTAGTCCACTCATGTATCACATCATCCCATGCTGCTGGAAAATTGTCTCTACATCATCTATCCATCTTCACCTCAGTCGCCCTCTTGTTCAGAAGCTGGACTGTCAGACATTGTAAGCTCACAGGGGAAGCTGATCATAGGGCATTCTCATGAGATGACTGAACCAGCGCACCTTCTGTCTGGACATGTATTCAGTACATGGGATGAAACTGGCTTTTCTCTCTTCGATCCCTATTCTCTTAGGTGCAGCCTGTTTCCAGGGTCGCCACTTAGAGGTAGAAGCAAGCAGCTATCTATGAGTTGCTATCAGCATCTTTCAGTTCAGTTCAGTTCATTCCGTAACTCATCAGGTCGTTGGGGCACACATGAAGACACTCCCAAAATCCCATGCCATCCCTCTCTGTCTGTCGCCGCCTGACGTATCTCACCCAGATGAAGGCCTGACCACTCAGTGATGTTGTCCACCCATCTCTTCCTTGGACGTCCTCGTCCTCTCTGTCCCGGTACGGAACCAAAGAGTATCGAGTTGGTAATTCCGTTGGACCTCGTGACGTGCCCACACCAGGCCATCTTTCGTCTTTTGATAGCTGTGAACAGATCTTCAAATGGACCAATAGTGTCTTCAACTCCGACGTATTTCTACGTTCATGACATGATCTTTATATGTAACATTTAGGAGTTTTCTATAGCACCTCATTTCCATTGCATGTATTCTGCCCTGGATATCTGCTGTAATGGTCCAGGTCTCGCAGGCATACATAAATATTGATAGCACCAAAGAGCGCATTAGTCTGACTTTTATGCCGAGGGCGAGCCGCTTGTCTTGCCATATAGGTTTCAGCTGTTGTTTGTGCTATTCTTGCAATTACCTCTGGCTTCGATCCCTCTTCACTGATCAATGATCCCAGATATTTGAAACGTTTTACCACCTCAAGTTCCTGCCCATTTGCCTCTATTACAGATTTAAACCTTATGTTATTGGTCATGAGCTTTGTTTTATCTGCATTTATTTCCATAACAAAAACTCAGGGCCGCTCTATCCAAGCCACCAATCGACTCCTGGAGTTCCCTTTCTGTGCCTGACAATACATCGTGCATCAATGTATCAGCATCTACAGTTCCAATATCATTACTGACATGAATGAATGGGTTTTCTTCCTGATTTGCTTGATATTTTATAATGATATTCGTGATATAATAAAGTTCATTGTTTTGTTCTCATTTGCAAGTCCACTCTAAAGGCATATTTACATGAAAACTGTTGATACCTCTTACTGTTTTCATGTAAATCTGCTTTTTAACTGTTTTTTTTTATTTCATCCATTATTAGGTGGACACACTTGGAGCTAATGATGTGTTCAGAAACAGCTCATCAAGAATTATTAATGCTGAAATTAATTCACTAATGTGATTATTGATTTCTGAGGTAGAAGATAGTCTGTTATAGCTGGGTTTTTTTTGTCAATTCACATCCACCATTTTTAAACAAATGTTGTTAACATTTCCAACTTCAACAAATAATTTTAAAATTATTGCTGTCTTTTCCCCCCAGGTGAAGCATAGGGTCACCAATAGTTGACCGCTTTTATAGGAAGCCTGCATTCAAGCATTTGAAGTGGTGGTTTCATTGCAATGACTTTACATGAGGTGGCGGCTAACTCCATGCACAACCATCTTTAGTTGCCTATTCCAATATCCTTAGGAGGATGCAGCGGTCTTTTTCTTTTCAATTTGATTACCACTTCAGCAATTATTACTTTAATTCAACTTTGACAATTACCTGGCAATAATACACCACTGAGGGCTTGATTGAGCTGTTCTACTGGAGTCTGGCTTGGAGCTATTTGAAAATCTTCAATTGGACTAAACAGTACCTGCCAAAATAATTAATAACAAAATGTTAAAGAAATACAAATAACTTAACTTAATGTCTTTATACTGGTTTAGAAGACTCTGCAGAGTCTGTATACAATGGTTGTTGACTTTGAGAACAGGTAATCTTTTTATTAGTTGGTCTATAGATATGCTTTGTTTGTGTGTAGAGTCATAAATTAATAAAGAACTTGGTGTTATTGTTTTTTTGTGTGTGCGTTAAGTTTCTGAGATACAAGAAGGTGAAGTTTAAAATTTATTTTAAAAAAGCACAAACATTTAGACTCACTGATCATATAATTCATCAAAATCACAACAAAACACTATTACTGTTCTATTTAGGATAGGCCTATCTGTTTGTTTTCTTCAAACACATTTATTACATCTATATGAGAGAACTAAACATACATATCTCACAAAGATCTTCTATAACAACTTACTTCACATCCCAAATAATGGGCCAAGTCCACACTGATTTAAAAAGAAAAATGTATCCTTTCAAAACTGTTTATCAAAGTCTATCTACACTTTTCCAGCTAAAGTTGGTAGGGAAGAAAGTGACAATTGTTAACTATCACTCGCACTTTCGTATTTTGTATGACATGTCGGTTGTTATATACGATAATATCATCGTTGGTCACATTTTCAAACTCCGGTTTTTCTGTCAACAAAAATAACAGACTGCAGCAGGGTAAATGTTAATATCTGGTAAACACTCAATAATGTACAACTGATGACAAAGTGGCACTTACATTAGCATTGGTAATAAGTAATTCTATGGCTCGTGTTTGATGTGGTGTGTCCACGAGTGAAGCTAGTGATGCTGATCCTTCTCTGGGAAATATATTTTGTACATGTTATACTAACAGATATCGTTGATGATTTGGCAAGAGAGGTGAAGTCAAAGGAAAATGGGATCTTTATAAAAACACAAAGAAGCTAACATGGAATCATAAACAAACTTCAAAAATCTAAGAGTAGTAATTTAATTAACAACATGGGGATCAAGATGCTGATCAGTGAATGAGCTGTAGTGGTCAGCGACCTAAAGCTGACTGCTAGTGTTATGGCCAGCCACCCAGAGCTAGCAAGACCCTTCTCATGAAGAAGAAGCAATTTAGATAACACGTCCCAGTGACAGAAACGACTGCACCCTGAGTTGGGAACCGCACAAGGGCGACCACTTCTTTGCGAAGATGGGTCAAACTAAGAACTATTTTTGTAGCTAAACAAAGTAATAGTCCTTTCATATATCATGACTGTCAAATACAATTGAAAGGCTGTCCTATACTATTGTTTAGAATTCATCTCATGTAATTAGGAGTTTCATATTCAATGTGCTGACCTTTACCAACAGACATATACATTTAAAAGTGCTCACAAACACAAGACTTGTGGAAGAGAACAAGACAACAAACATCACAGCTGAAGATCAAGGAGTAAAAGTGAGATAGATAGGATATACCTTCAGGAAGGGATCAAGCAACATAACCAGACATGTTGGATTGGAATAAGAGACAAAAAAGCCAGAGCCAGAAACTTCAAAATAGTAATACGAAGTGAGTTAATGTTGTAAACTAATGTTCATAAAGAACCAAAAGTGAAAGCTGAAGATCATTTTAAGACTATGAACGGGGAGGAAGACTAACGTCTGGTCAGGCAAAATAAAATATACTGATCAGACATGTCAGTCAGGGTCAGGAAAAATATACTGGCCAAGACCCTCACCTCGGCTTCTTGGTAGCCCTCCCTGGAAACGGGCTCTTTTCATGGCAGCCTGACTAATGAGGTAAGGAATCAACGTGATCCTCATAGTAGTAAGCGACACACAGATGAAGTCAAGCCGCTGAAGAACCCCGGTCCACCTTCATCAGCATGCTCGGGATGTGAGGAAAGCTACTTCAACCCACCATTTAACATCCTTTTTATGGTGCACAAAAGAGTAAACCTACTCATTGTGGGCATTCGAAACAAGACTATGAACAAATGTTATTTACAAATAGCACCATAGAAATAGTTAAATCTATTTTGTAAAATCAATAATTACTTTGAACTAAAGTGTCAGAAACTCCACATGTCTGCACCTTACTTCTTTAATTTAAGAATGTTATACTATTACAACTTACAGTGGTCGAAGCAAGGTGGGCCCAAACACAATTCCCAGGTTACTGGCACTCATTTGGTTGAGCTCAGAGTGAGATGCAACCCTGTCAATGAATAATACATTTAAACAAAATAAAAGTAGTCTCATTGCAGACACTGTTGTTGGGTTTTAAAGTGTTAGCCTCCATTGTACTAGGCCTCAGCTTTTTATGAGGTGGGGTGGTCAGTTTCCTTCTTTTCTTTCCATAGCAGCAAGTCAAGTAGACATTTACAGCTGGATTGCCTGGAGCATTTCATTCAACAGGGATATAACACAGCACCTATGCCATTAGAACGAGTCAATGAAGAATACCTGTGTTTAATATGGTGATACATCTGTACTGAGCTGCCATTTATAATATATCAATCAATATAAACTGCCATTCATCATACATTACCAATCTTCATCATCACCATCATTATCCATTTTTAACTCCAACAGCATAAGGCCACCATTACAGTCAGCATTTTGGGATGAAGCTGCATCAAAGAATTTATGTGCCCTTACAGATTTAGTTTCTGCCACCTTTTGAAGTTGCCACACCCATGCAAAACACTACTTAGTAAACTTCTACAATATAACTAGTAGAACATACATCGCTTCTATTCTTTTCTCAATAGTAAGGGTACCCACGATTTACACACGAAATTGCAGTTATGCTTGCAATTAACAAACCTAATTTTGACATTTTCTCTTGAATTTCACAATAACATTTTTTTAAAAATATTTAGCATTTTGCAACAATAATTTTGTCTCACTAATTGTATCTGTTTATTTGTTTTTCTTTCCATTGCATGTAATTTGTAAATAAAATGATCATATTTCATGATGTTCATGTTAAATATTTTCAAAAATAACTTACCTGTGGAGATGATGCATTAGAACAGCACAAGTACAGAGATTGGATGATGGCAGCCTAGAAACAAGTCTCCGCAACTGATCTAATAAGTGATCACCAAACAACTGTCCAGACATGCTCTCCTGCATATGAAAACAGATTAGGTAATGCTCTCTTGCTTATAAAAAAAACGATAAATTGAAGCCTTGCACACAACATTGGCGAGCCTTCTTTGATTCTAAATACTTAATATACAATATACCAACTTTAATAATAAATTGACATAGCATCACCCAAGATCAGAACAAGCGTCGCAGCAGAAATCAAACAAGAAAAACAGGAGCACAATGTTTGGACATCAGGTACAAAGCACAAAACTCAAATCCAGACATAGATGCCTAAAATGAACAAAGCCGATACAGACAAGCCCTGAAAGCCACCTTATTGAGAGATGGCACGAATTGATGTACGCCCCAGAGATGGAACTTCGGGAGAAACCTGCCCCCAGACATCATCTACCATACACAACATGGAATCCGCTGAACAGATTCTAAACTAGTGTATCATAGTGCAAGAGGAAAATGAAATGATGGGGATACACAGATGATGACACATGTGATTGACTGTGGCGCAATACAGGACCCAGACCACCTGATGACCTGCCCCAACCTCCAGAAAACATGCAATAAGTGTGACATGCTGGAGGAAAATGACAAGGCAATCCATGTCGCTGAATACTAGATGCATGCTGTATGACATGGTGCTTGAACAGGGAAAGTAAGTAATAATAAATAACTTCCTCTTCTATCATCATAACTTATCAGTCAAGTAGACTCACCCTTATCATTTGAATTTTCATGGCGACCTAGCTCATATCAAACTTTAAATGGCAATATCTTTCATGGTGGCCTCGACCTTAACTAACGGAATGCTTAGACTAGAACGTACTCTCCGGCCTATGAAACAAATATATTAGAATATGTTCTAATGTGTATGAAAACAGATCAATGTTTCTACATATCAGTACAACACAGT
Organism: Ariolimax columbianus; assembly: GCA_036924085.1. Classification (NCBI taxonomy): domain Eukaryota; kingdom Metazoa; phylum Mollusca; class Gastropoda; order Stylommatophora; family Arionidae; genus Ariolimax; species Ariolimax columbianus. The sequence goes on along the minus strand of JAVGWX010000008.1, from coordinate 68,740,613 downwards.
ATCTCATTGCTATATACAAAATTATCTTCCTTGTTTCAACTTCCACTATAAATTTGAGCTAAACAAACAATTACACCATTTTTTGTTTTATCTATCAAAGAAACTTTATCCAGATGATTGTCACACTATATGTTTTTGTGATTTGTTAGATTAGATGCATTTTTGCTGAGACTTTGTCCTATTATTCAATGTGGAAAGACATTTTATTATTAATCAAGTGATAATTTGTTTTAACCAGATATAAAAAAATGTGGTCACCTTACATTTTGACACCTTCATTATATTATACATAAAGAAGCAAAAAGTAAATTTTATGATAATTTAAAAAATGGAACATCTCTTCAAATACACATATTTTAGTTAATAGTCAAAGTATTTGGAATTTTGAAACATGCTAATTTTATTCCTATCATAAATATATGCACAGTTGTTGACATTTTTATATCTGCATTGTGCTAGATTACAGAGGAAGAATACTCTTGTCAGCATCTGGAAAACTGTTAAACAGTTATGTGTGAAAGACTAAAAAAATCTGTGAATACCAAGTTAAGAGACGAAAAAGCAGACTTCAGATAAAACAAATCATGTGCAAACCAGATTACAACATTGCGCATAATTGTAGAAAGGAATTCAAAAATTTGTATATTAACTTTGTTGACTATGAAAAAGCCTTTAACAGTTTAAATGGGGATACATTCAGGAAACTACTTAGGCACTACAGAAAACCACAAAAGTTCAGAAGCATAATAAAACGTATGATGAGGTCATGCATTGTAGAGTGTTACATGAGGGACAACTCACAGAATCATTTAACATTAAATATGGGGTTCATCAGAGCTGTGTTTTCCTGTGGCAACATAAGACTGCGAATCATGGAAGATTACCAAAACTTCTAGACAGGGGTAGACCAAGAAGACGATGGCACCAAGATATCCAGGAATGCCTGGGTATGACTGTAGCGGAGGCTGGAGTTTTGGCAAGGGAAAGAGTTTCTTTAAGACAGACTGGGAGCGACATTATATAAAGGACATACTACATGATGATGATGATCAGAGCTGTCTTCCATCATCTTTTCTGTTCTTGTTGCAACTGATTGGATTTTGGAAGAAACTACAGTCTATGAGAGAAATGGAATCTTGTGAACTTTATTGAAAACAGCTAGAAAACCTGGACTTTGCAGATGACATTACCTTCCTATCTCACAGGCAACTCCAAATACAGAAGTAGACAAACTAGACAGAATCTTCCAGCAAGTAGGTCTGAAGATTTATGCAGAAAAGATACAAATTATACAATTAAATGCAGCAAAAAATGATAGAAAGCTGCACACACCTAGGGAGCATCATAAACAAGACAGGTGGAATAGGAAATCTTAGGAAGAAGGTGGCACTGTATAGGCCACATACTTCAAAAGCCCCAAATCAGTATCATCAGGACATCTGTCATGAAACAAGCAGGCAAATAAATGCAAAGTAAGGCCAAAGAACACATGGAGAAGAGACTTAGTCATTTAAAGAAAAAAAAAAAGAAGCTGGAAAGAACTGGCGAAAATAGCACGTAGCACAAGACCACTCTGGTTGGGTTGATTGATGGCCTATGCACCAAGGTGATAGCGTGATTAAGATAGTTTAATTTTGATTTTAAGTAGCTACTATCTCTTATTCCCAATCAGATGATCAGGTAAGGTATAGATTATGTCATCTTGTATTTTATGTTTTCAGTCCAGTACAGTACGATTAGGTGAAAGGTGGAATTTTGCGGGCGCGGAAGACAAATCTGAAAATTATCCAGGACTGGAAAAGGATAATCATGTTAGCTATTTGTTTAAAATTAATGAATTTTTATTCAGAAATAAATGTGATCACACGCAGTTGGGGCTCTTAGACTGTTAGAGTCAAATCTAAAAAATAAAATTAAACCGAACTGGAAAGGGTTAATGCAGTTTTTACTCTGCTAATTGTAACTTTTAGACATTCTACAGCAGACATACATTATATCAGTGGGCGGTTAGTATAAATTACTGTTATGTGCTCAGGTGCAAGCTGTTTTTATTTTTACCTTCCATTAAAAAAAACCTTGGCCTTACTGGACTTGTATCTCCTTGATCAAGGCACTAGTGTCATAAATGTTGCGTTGCAAACTCCTTTGAATTTAAATTATGTTTTCAAAATGGCTTACCTTTGCAGTGTGAATGAGGTCTGAATATAATCTAAAAGTTAGTAATGGCTCTGGAAGCTGAGGATAAAAATAAAATTTTAGTCATCAAAGATGTTATTCAAAATGTGAGACATTTAACTTAACGTCCTTATACTGGTTTAGACGATTCTACAGTCTGTATACAACCAGTTTTCTAGGAGGGTGGTTTTTACCAATGTGCGAGGCCATCTTAGTAGACTCAAATACTAGAGCTAAGTAGACCCGCAGCCAGTTAGGTGCCATCCTCAGCCAGTTAGACACCATCCGCAGCCAGTTAGGCGCTATAAATATTTGTTGATCAATGTGATAAAACAATAATATCTAATGAGCACTTACTAAGCTTTTGCAGTTTACAAACACTAAGCATGGGCTTTCATGTATGTTTTTTTAGCCTTTACGGCTTGGGAGTCCGCGCAAAGCGAGCAATGTCATTTTATTGTGATGCACAGGTTGGCAGGCGGTTGACATACGTTTTCTGAGCATAGCGACAACAGTTTCAATAAAAATTTAAAAATGAACGGCTACGTAGTAATAATTTAAACAATACTCATCTTCTGATTGTAGAGAGTTCTGTTTTTTATAACATACGGTTAGATACCAGCAATGGCGATCATGGAATTAGTTTTAGGCATATGGAAATGATTTTTTATGTTTTTCGCTTGGATTTGAAGATTCACAGATTGTTGAGAATGGCGGAGTCCAGTTTCTGCAACGGATTTTTCTGAGACAGACCTGTTTAGATTGTTTATTTAGATGCAATAAATATGATTATAGTCGAAGTGACATATAGCCATTACGGCAAACATCGGTAATCCGTTGTCAACGCAACAAATTTTTTTGTTCAACCAAAGGACGCTGAAAGTGAGAGAGTCTAAGTGTGCTGTTTTTTTCAACAATATCACCTTAATTTTTTTTAAAATCAGAAACTAACACACACACACAGCAAAAACACCAACAAATTATTTATTTATCTACTCACAAACAAATCATATCAAAAGACCATCAAATAAAAATATTACAGGCTCTCCAAATAGAAACTATAGTTAAACGACATGACATCCTGAAAAAAAATGTAGATGACGGGGAAATTGCATCCATTTTTGTATGTGGTGTAGTTAAGGTTAAACTCACAATTACACCTCTTTCCCAATACATTGCTGCAATAGGAATGAGTCATTTGATGCTATAAAACCATAATGCTCTAGGTAGATGAAGCCTATAATTATAAGGACAATGATGGAAAACATTCTACATTGAGCTACAACTATATATCCTGTTTTTGTACATGACCACACGGTTTTTAACCTTTACGACGCCGCACCAATTTTTCATAATTTTTCTAAACTTCATATTTTGCGACGGTTGTTGAGTTTGAGATCTTGTAACCTTTCTGTTTGTTGGTCAATAAATATGATTATGCTATGTGTAGAGACATACATGAATAAAGAACTTGTTAGTGTTATTGTTGTGTGTTTTTTAGTTTCTGAGATACAAGAAGATGAAGGTGAAAATTTATTTGTAAAAACCCAAAAATATGAACTCGCCATCTAGGCCTAGTCGCTTCGATATAAATCCATGGAAACCACAACCAAGTACCGATACTTCATTTATAGTATCAGCACAACTGTTAGTTTCCAATCCAAACGTAGTTATTACATCTAATCAAACAAAATAAACAATCTACCTTTCCCAACAACCTACTTCACCTTTCTAAGAAAATCGACCAGCTCTAATCCGCGCAATAAGAAAATAAATTATCTAAAATCCATTTGTAATCTAACATATAATACTTAAACCGACAAAAAAACTGTGTAGATAGACGTGACGTTTACAGCAGTAGAAAATGGCTATTGGTAGGGTCTCCGTGCTTACTCATTTATGAATAAAAAATTAATAAAAAAATGAGTCAAATGAGACGGTTGGCAGCGTGGTAAAGGTTAACATGTTATACATTATGAGGATAAGACTAATGTGCAATCTGACCTGTCTCAGATAAAGCTTGAGCACATTAGAGATAATGTTGGGATGAACGTCCTCCAAGTCTACTGCCTCAGGGTCTATATCAAACCTCTGGCACAAATGCTCTACCTTGCTTTTCACTCCAGATACTCGATAAATACCCTTGGAGAAATATAAATAAGCAAGCAGTAAAAGACAGTTGCAACGTTTTGAAAACGTAATTTTATGTCCGTAGTATTTATTAAGATCTCAGAACAATTAGGACAACAAAAACAGAAGTAAAAAAAATTTATAAAGTGCATTTATCAATTTAACTGAATAAAGAAAATGATCTTTTTTTAATTTTAAAATACTGCAAGTTCTGTTTCCGTTAGTTTTATTTATATGATTTAGATCATATACTTACGGACTTTCTTCTATTTGCACACCAACCTTAAAGTTAAGCAATCTGTTACTCAGACATTTGATTTTATCTGTGTTCCAACATGAAAGTGAGATGACGTGATACTGATGCTACACGTTAAATATCTTTGTTGTTAGCCCCATTATACAGGCATAGAGAGCCAAATGCTCCTTGTGTTTTGTTAATGTGATATATCATATGTACATATTTTATGTATGTTATTACTCATGTATATATTCACTCATCATAAGTGAAAAAGCGGTAAACCCTGTACATGCCGCCACAGATTGAATTACCATTTATTTAATGAACGAAAAACAGGATTGATTATAAATGGCACTGAAAGAATGGTTGCCAAACATAAACTGCAAAAGTGGTCAACACATGAAGAACAGAGAAAACACATACTTTGGACTCCCTAGTCATCACTCTCACTAGAAAGAAGTTCGTCTAGTTTGCAATATTGTTTGACAGATAAGAAAACATGGGGCACATTCAATTTTTCACCATTTTCACTCTTAAATTGTGACAAACTTTTTAATGTAGCTTATTTACGGAATAGAAAATGGCGCATTTTTTTTTAGTACTCGTGTCTGAGTATAAGCAGGTCAAAATGAATAGAAGTTGTACGTATTATAGATGAGATTTTACTGTATGTGTCGGTTTCAGGAACTTATAAATCACATTGCCAGAGAACTTGCTGTACATGGTGGATATATAAAGCTAGAATATGTTTTATTCTATCACTATCTGTGTTTTACCTTAATCATGATACCTCTCTTATCAATCTCACTGAGGCATTTGGACACAATAGGAGGCACTTTGGTCTGGAAGTTATCAACCTGCTCTTGAAAATCAACACCAAAGGTGGTGTTTCGTCTGCCTCTATGAAGCTAATGAGGAAGAATAATACACACAATTATTAAACAAAAGCTACCTTGACTGATGTATTAAGATTCTATTCAATCCCTGCAGGTGCTGTGCTTTACAAAATTTCCTGCTCTCAAACTTCATCTGTCCCTTTTACCCCCTAAGATTTTCTGTAACATTGTTGTTTGTTCTCAGTTTTCCATTTCTGTACACACCCTCACACTGATTATATGATTCAAATGAAGACTGTATTTACGTTGCTACAAATGTATTTTTTCGTTAAATTCTTTGAAGTATTTATCATAAACAACATACTTTTTAAAACCACCATTATTTCACTTTAAATAATCTACAAGACTGCTGTCAAAATCTGACCTTGGAAACTTCATATATTTCTAAGTAGTATTCTACAGTGGCCGATGCTTCTGTGCCGGTCCCCATCTGGTATGAGTTGGATGTAGCTGGGAGGAGGATTTCCTGCTTAGTGGGCTAGGCTCGAGCAGTTTATTACTTCGCTGCACTAGGACAAGTCGGCTGTTATTTCAAATAGTATTACAAATTTCTAAATAGTATTATTAAAGTGCTTTGCTTTTGTCTCCTTTTGCTCCATATAAAGCAACCATTGACCCCTTAAGAGAAGCCTATAACAAAGTACTTCTATGTGCTCTTACAGTGGTGGTTTCTGTAGCAATCCGCATTACATGCAGAATTCTCATTAGTCGCCCTATATGCCATACTTTGAAGGTTACAGTGGTCCTATATATTCCACCCTAAATAACACAAAATCATACTGGAATGAAATGTTGAAGGTAAACATACATGATGAAGAAAACTCTGTAATTGGAAAGATTACATCACTAGATAGGAAAATGTATGTCCGACTTCATCATCAAGCCAAGATTTCGAAGATGGCAGAATCTATGGTGGTTTCTCCAGGCACCACTGAATATTCTCACCAAAGCAGACCAGAAGTCCCAAGAAAAGATAGTGATCTGTATTGATTGCAGATCACTACTATAGCTAGTTCAGAACAATATAAATAAATACATGTTACATGATATCAGATCAGAGCTAAACAACATCCAAAGGATCTCAGCTGTTGTCCTGCAATGGCGTTCTTCCAACTGTGGAATGAAAGGGAACAAGAGAGTTGATGTCTTGCTGAGAGCAACCCAATTACACACTGCCATACCGAAAGGATTAAAACCTCATCCATAATTGTGATAGGTCAGTGAGGAGAAGAAATGAACGTGGACAAGTCATCTGACTCAATCCACTGGCTGTGTAAACTAAAGCATGCCATCCTCTTTCATCTAAGAACAGGCCACTGTAGAATGTTAGGTCAAGTCAATTGCCTCAAGATACCTCACACAAGTAAATTCCTGAAGATGTCCTTCAGAAATGGCCAACCCCTAATGTCATATAACATAGGATACTAGACCTGGCCAGGAGGTGCAGAGTTGAAGCTGTGCGATGCCTCAACCTAATTAAGATTTCCACTGGTAAAGGTTCTGCAGATCAAGCAAAACAAATGGGCATGAACGCAGAAGATGACAAAAATTACGAGATACATTAATTTGGAGATAGCACCTAATCTGCTCAGTTCAAGTACAACTGGTGGAAAAAATTGCAACGCACACCAAAGAAGTAAAACAATTAAATATCACTAGCTTAAAACAATTACCAGAAGCAATCCTGGCAAGTCCAAATTATCATTCCCAGCAACTGTTGCTGTTCTCTTCATGGTTGGAGTCTTTCTATCTTTTCCTGTAATATAGTGCACATTGTACAAGAACATCAGGTCAATCTTATAGAACATACCTTTTACTACAGAATCTATTCATCATCATCATCAAAATCTTTCAGCTCAATGTGCATACGTCTTGAACAAATTCTTGCCAGGTCTTGCTGTCCTATGCCATCCTGTCCAGCTGTGTCTACATCTTTCATGCTGCCTTTATGTTTGTCACAAGCTCTCTTCTCCAGTAGTGTTTAGGTCTGTCTCTACTTCTCTTGCTTTGGGGGATTCCAAAACAGAGACGGTCTTGTAATGCTATCAGTTGTTTTCCATAGAGTGCATCCTATCCAACATCAGCATCTTATGTCAAGTTACACTGACCAGTTCTTTTCCACAGTTCCATATTAGTAACTTCATCATACCATTTTAATCCCTACTACTAAACAGTTTTTTGTACAAGATTTCAGTACTAGCCACCACTAGATACCAGAGATGACCATCACTGTGCTCGCCTATGGTTTCAAGACAGAAGTCTGACATACTTGCAAACATAATCATTATCTAAGGGACCACAATGTTTTCTAACCATGAAAAAAACCATTTTGAGCTTGAATGTCTCCTTCAAAAAGATAATTTTGATTCTTATCTTAACTTTTTAAAAAGCCATTATTGATCTTAATTCTTTCTTCTCTATTTGGCTCTCAACAAAGCATTGACCCACCACTACAGATGACCCCTTCCGTGAACCATGCCCCTCAAAAAAGACACTTTGTACGCACTTGTACTGGAGGGTTCCAGAAGCAATTTATTTTACATGTTAAGGTTGCTAGCCCCATACACAACTCTCTGGTTTTATGACATGCATGCAGGTGTATCCATCCTATTCTTTCCACCTCAGGAATTGGCCCAAAGATCTACACAAGAATTTCCTCTTAATTGCATGGAAAGAATTTAGGACATTGTTTGCGACTTGGTTGATGACAGGCAGTTTTTCTAGGATGTCTATTCTTATGCTTTTCTTTAAGTGGCCTCTACTGAAATTGGCCTGTTAGATGCTAGATGTTCTGGCCGCAATTAAACCAGATGGTGAATCAATTTCATAATATTATTAATCTAGATGATCTGGTGTTACATATAGGTACTTCTGAAATAGACACTGTCATCAAGGATGAAGTGTTGACTTCACTGTACTAGCTGTCAGCTTTTTGTGAGGTGATGTTCCCTTCCTCACTGCTGTGCCTTCCCTAATCCTTAAGCCAGGTACCAATTTTCAGCATGCCACTACAAGGAAGCAAACCAAATACCTTTGCTGTAAAAATCAATAGTACTTATCTCTCAATCTGGTGACAAATTAACACTAAAGACAAACATAATGTTGGTAGTGAGCATGTTGTGAGAAGTGGGCTGGACACTGTGACAAGAGGAGATATATCTAGAATAGAAAGATGGAGTACCCCAGAAATAGATGATACTGACGGTTAAACATAGAAAGATGGAGTACCCCAGAAATAGATGATACTGACGGTTAAACATAGAAAGATGGAGTACCCCAGAAATAGATGATACTGACGGTTAAACATAGAAAGATGGAGTACCCCAGAAATAGATGATACTGACGGTTAAACATAGAAAGATGGAGTACCCCAGAAATAGATGATACTGACGGTTAAACATAGAAAGATGGAGTACCCCAGAAATAGATGATACTGACGGTTAAACATAGAAAGATGGAGTACCCCAGAAATAGATGATACTGACGGTCAAACATAGAAAGATGGAGTACCCCAGAAATAGATGATACTGACGGTTAAACATAGAAAGATGGAGTACCCCAGAAATAGATGATACTGACGGTTAAACATAGAAAGATGGAGTACCCCAGAAATAGATGATACTGACGGTTAAACATAGAAAGATGGAGTACCCCAGAAATAGATGATACTGACGGTTAAACATAGAAAGATGGAGTACCCCAGAAATAGATGATACTGACGGTTAAACATAGAAAGATGGAGTACCCCAGAAATAGATGATACTGACGGTTAAACATAGAAAGATGGAGTACCCCATAAATAGATGATACTGACGATTAAACATAGAAAGATGGAGTACCCCAGAAATAGATGATACTGACGGTTAAACATAGAAAGATGGAGTACCCCAGAAATAGATGATACTGACGGTTAAACATAGAAAGATGGAGTACCCCAGAAATAGATGATACTGACGGTTAAACATAGAAAGATGGAGTACCCCAGAAATAGATGATACTGATGGTTAAACATAGAAAGATGGAGTACCCCAGAAATAGATGATACTGACGGTTAAACATAGAAAGATGGAGTACCCCAGAAATAGATGATACTGACGGTTAAACATAGAAAGATGGAGTACCCCAGAAATAGATGATACTGACGGTTAAACATAGAAAGATAGAGTACCCCATAAATAGATGATACTGACGGTTAAACATAGAAAGATGGAGTACCCCAGAAATAGATGATACTGACGGTTTAACATAGAAAGATGGAGTACCCCAGAAATAGATGATACTGACGGTTAAACATAGAAAGATGGAGTACTCCAGAAATAGATGATACTGACGGTTAAACATAGAAAGATGGAGTACCCCAGAAATAGATGATACTGACGGTTAAACTTTATAGTAAGAAAGAAATGGATAAAAGACACAGCAGCAAATGTGGTGACAGCAGCCAGTGACGAGTCACTGCTTGAGTCAGGGTAAGCAAACCATAGCTGACTAATACCCTATTCCGTCTCGAGATCAAGGAATCAAGATGCTGAGCAGCGCATAAACTGCAGCAGTCAGCAACCTATAGCTGACTGCTAGCGTCAGGTTCAGCGAACCACAGCTGCCAAGACTCGTCTACACCTCCACGCGGTGATCCTGGATAGCAAGCTGCAACAGAGCAGACTGGCTAAGGAGAAGGGATCGAAGAGGGAAGGCAACTCGGTACACAAAAATGCTTGCTGAAGTCGAATGTGTTGGACCGAAAGGTGCAAATGTTGCAGTCAAGCTGTAAACTACAACACAACGCATTCCGTTCTCTGGACTACATTCCGCCACTTGCAAAGCCTTTTCCAGGGCTTGGTAGCGGGAGATTGAGAGTGAACAAAGAAAAAGAAGATTCCGTCTCCAAGTGGCGGCCCTGGAAACGGATTGCTCTTATACAGTCCGGCTAAGAGCATAGAGGATGCAGAGGGAAGGCAAACCCAGTCCCAAAAATGGCATACTGAAACTAGATGAATCAGGACCGAAAGGCGCAGATATCACAGCCTTGCTGTAAACCACGACACAAAATCCTTTTCAGGACAAAAACTGAAGAAAAAGAGGAAAGAGATTAATAGAATTTATAAACAGAGCTAGAGATACACACACACAAAACTTTCAACACGACTTTTCCCCATTGCTGGGTAGTCAGGGTTTTTTTTTTTTTAAAGGCTGAGAACTACAGGCCGCTTCACCACTTCTGTCACTACGTCATGTGATGGCTATGTTTGTTTATTTCACCCCCAACAGAAAAAGAAACATATGCCACACTGGGAATGCAAATTGCTGCCCTCCTTGTCAGCAGGTAGGCCTCGAAACCATTCAGCATCTCGCTCCACAAAATGGTGGAAATCCATGATAATCTATGGTGGTTACTGTGGCACAAGAAGGAGTGATTATGATTCTATCTAGCGTGGACTAGAGAGCTCACCATTATGTGCAGCAGCTGCAAGTATTTCTTCCTCTGTCACTTCATCTAACGACTGACTAGAAGCTAGATGGCGCCGCATTGCTCTATGCGGACTTCCACTTGGGGAAGACTCATGAGATTTAGAGCTACATGATGCACTGTCTGTGTCAGATGTCCCTGCACTTTGCATCTGTTGCCCCCAAGCCTTAACTGGGATGCGATACTTGTCTGGAAATAGAAATACATGTCACATTCAAAGTTTATTTTATTTAAGCTGTGAAAAAGATAATTGCTAGAAGAGACAGTGCAAAATGAATAAATCCAAGCGTCTAATAGTGAACATGTGCTGATATTAGACCCTCGGAAGACAGGTCAGCTTTACCATACTAATGACAGGGCGTTGCTACGGTAATCCTGTTCAATTTGAGAGGAATCGCTAATCGCAGACATTTGGTCCACCTGCTAGGCTGATAAGCCAACGGCGGGAGGGATTACGGCCGAACGCCTCTAAGCCGGAATCCTGCCTTAAATCTCAGCACCACTGCGATGGGAGGCTACGATAGGGTTGGGACCTGGGGCTCGTGTCTCAGCCCGACCCGGTCAAGCCGCAGAAAGAGGTCTCTGCCATCCGCCGATCAAAGCGGGCGGGAAGCTGCCCGATATTCACCCCATACAGCGATGAGGTGCGAAACCACTAGTAGAAGACTTAGTTCTCGGTTGGGGTGTCGTAAGCAGTAGAGCAGCCACCTCACTGCGAACTGTTGAGACGCAACCCTTGATCATGAGATATGTCCGCACACCAGGCGAACAACATCTCCGTGTCATTACCAGGCTTGTCCCCTGGTTAAAAGCACTCCTTCAAGAGGAATTGCAGGTCACTGACATTTGGTCCACGTGCTTGGCTGATAAGCCAATGGTGCGAAGCTACCATCTGAGGGACTACGGCCGAACGCCTCTAAGCCAGAATCCTGCCCTAAATCTCAGCACCGCTGTAATGGGAGGCTACGATATGGTTGGGACCTGGGGCTCGCGTCTCAGCCCGGCCCAGTCAAGCTGCAGAAATGCACCTGGTTAAATGCACTCCTGCCTCGCTCTTTACCTGTCTGCTATCAATCATCCCAATGGACGCAGAAGAGATGCAGTCCAGCGGACATTGCACCTCTGCCCTATTGTGACAACCTCCCAGGTGGCGGGGAATGCTAGGCGTGCCATCACTGCAGATGAGCCGAGAAAATAAAGGGAGCAAAGAGATACCTCACTCACATGCATAAGCTACGTTTCTGGCAGGACGTGACGATCCTGAGACACAGTCACACTGGACTGCCTCTCTTCCGGGATAGTACAAACTAGTACATAGTCCATCATATCATATCATTGCCAAACCTTATAGACACGAGTGGGGAAGACTCGATAGTCCTGCAAGACAACTTCCCTAAGAGAGACAACTCTGACCAAAAACAACTGCTGCCTTGCAGATAGGCTGGGGACAGCCAAAGGCTAAGGAGGGCATCCCTACAGAAACGCCTGTTGAAATCGGATGCACTGAGCCACAGGCTTAATAAAATAAAATAGTGCAACATATATCGCTGTAAACAGCGTACGATGAAGAAGAATAAATCCAAGCAAAAATGGGAAAAATGCTGCATATGACATATATCGACAGATAGAATTAAATGGTTGTCATAATGACAAGATTGTCTTCAAACTATCCATTAACGAGTCTATAACAGAAAGCAGAGCTTCAGAGCAAGAGGATGACCAAAAAGAAAGATAGATTGATAGTGTTAACCTTTATCACATGTTAAGCAATTTTTCACATCACAACTAAATTTCTGCTTTACTCCTGATGTAAAAAGACGCAGGGCTTAAGAAAACTATTCTAGAAAACTGTTGTGTATTTACACCGGTGGAACACATGGGTATTTGAATATAAAAATGGACACGTCCGTCATGATAAATGTATACAAGAAACATGGCTGGTTTAGTTTGAAAGAGAATTTTGAAACAATTTATTCTCTTTTTCACTCTGACTACTATATGGCATTGGGCCAAAGGGCATGAGCTCATTGGCCGCTGGATCAATAACCAACCAATCATTCTGACTTGAAGATTATCTCATAATTGAGGATGATGAAGTTAAGTATCTGCAACATATTTTTCTGTGGTAGATCTGTTTAATTTGTTTATTTAGAAGTAATAAATATGTTTGTTAGGGAAACTAACAGATATGATGATCTTGTAAGAAACATTATCAGTGTTCTCTGATGATTTTTAAATTCTGAAGGTACAGATTCCACCCGAAAATGGTAAGTCTAAATGTTTGTACTGTTTTTCATTTTCACCTTTCATTTTATTGTATCTCAGAAACTAACACACACACAACAAAAACAATACCACCAACAAGTTATTTATTCAGTTATGTCTATACACACAAACAAATCATATCTATAGACAATTAAATTCAAAAATATACAGGCTCTCAAAATTAAACAACCTAGAATAACGTGACTGAAGCACTGAAAAATAATTTAGTGGCAAGGTAAATTACGTAATTTTTTTGAGTGTGGTAAAGGTTAACTACAACATAAGATTAAAAATTTTCAAGTCATTCTGATTGAATAGCTCACAGCTAAGGCGCCAGGCTCTTCTTCTTCTGCGTTCGTTCTCAATCTCCCGCTACCAAACCCTGAAAGGGCTTAAGTAGCAGATTGTAGTCCAGAGAACGGAAAGCGTTATGTTGTAGTTTACAGCTTGACTGGGATATTTGCACCTTTCGGTCCAACACATCTGACTTCAGCAAGCATTTTTTGTTAGTACCGGGTTAGCATTCTCTCTTCGATCCCTTCTCCTTAGCCAGTCTGCCCTGCTGCAGCCTGTTATCCAGGATCACCGCGTGGAGGTGTAGAAGGGTCTTGGCAGCTCTGGTTCGCTGGCCCTGACGCTAGCAGTCAGCTATGGGTCGCTGACCACTGCAGCTCATGCGCTGCTCGGCGTCTTGATCTCGGCGCCAGGCTCAATCTCCGTTACTGACACACTCCAGTAAACCCAGCTGAAAATGAGTATCTGACACACTGCTAGGGAGGAAAAGGCAGAGTGGAGGGAAAACAAGCTGATGCCTAATACAATGAAGTCTCTAGCACTCCATCCTCAACAGCAATATCTGCTATGTGACTAATTTGACCTTTTATAGAAAGTACTACCAGATTTTGTTGCCAACCCATGTATATTACTGTCTCACCTCTTCTGGGTGAAGTAACAGGTGAGCCCTCAGGAGAGTGGACGTTGTCTGATACTGAACCATTTGAATGAAAACTTTCCTTACGTGCGTCGCCAGTCGCTGACCTGGGAACAAGATAACACATTTACTTAACATGGGATACAACTGTTCTCTGACCTGGGAACAAGATAATACATTTACTTAACATGGGATTCAACTGTTCTCTCACCTGGGAACAAGATAATACATTTACTTAACATGGAATTCAACTGTTCTCTGACCTAGGAACAAGATAATACATTTACTTAACATGGGATTCAACTGTTCTCTGACCTAGGAACAAGATAATACATTTACTTAACATGGAATTCAACTGTTCTCTGACCTAGGAACAAGATAATACATTTACTTAACATGGGATTCAACTGTTCTCTGACCTAGGAACAAGATAATACATTTACTTAACATGGGATACAACTGTTCTCTCACCTGGGAACAGGATAATATATTTACTTAACATGGGATTCAACTGTTCTCTGACCTAGGAACAAGATAATACATTTACTTAACATGGGATTCAACTGTTCTCTGATCTAGGAACAAGATAATACATTTACTTAACATGGGATACAACTGTTCTCTGACCTAGGAACAAGATAATACATTTACTTAACATGGGATACAACTATTTCATTCGTGTCTCATATATAATTCTAACAATTTGTGTTGGTGTAGTAAATGTTTACATTAGTTTTGTGAAACAGCTCCTGGGCACTAATATAAGGTAGTCCAATAAGCCTTCGATAACGGGTCTGTCGGACCAAAAGGTGCAAATATCACAGTTAAGCTGTAAACTAGCAAATTCCGTTCTCCAGACTACATCCTGCTACTTGCAAAGCCCTGTTCAGGACTTGGTAGTGGGAGATGAGAATGAACGCAGAAGAAGTCAAATAAGCAAACACTACTGTCAGGGATAAAATGTTATAAAATATTGTATCAGGACTCAAGTTTTTCTTCTTTAATTCGCTAATTGATTATTGTTGTTATTCCTTGTCCCTGATGAAGGCATATTGGTCGTAACGGAGGTTTCGTTAGTGTTTTCATGTCGGTGTGATATCTGACCACACCCATTTATAATTTTTTTTGTCACCTTGTTTTTTACATTATTACCCACAGTGCCACCGCAGCCTCACCTTATTTTAATTACATTTTGTTGTAAATTTCCTTCCCCCAATATGGAAATATGTACCACTTTCCATGAAAACTAAGATTAGTCACTAAGGTAGGTACTTTCATATCCCAAGATTTTAGACAAAAATAGGAAAACAAATTTTTTCTTGTAATTTAAGTAAAAGGTTAGTGTAAGTTCTGCTATATGACTTGAAAACATGCATGTAACTTTGTCTTTGTACACCCTGAAAAAGAATGTTTCGCTACGCTGTGCATTAATAAAATATATAGATGCTTTGAAATTTACGCCTTTCGGCCAAACATCTAGTTTCAGCTGCTATCTGCTGTGATTTTGTTCACGTGTCTGGAGCTTCTGGCATGTCACTTGGAGTATCATATCCAGACTGTGGACCTTCACCAACAGATGTATTTCATTGTATACTTTGTATTAGATGGCCAGAGGTAATAGCACAGACAGACATGTGGCAAAGAACAATACAACAGGAGAATGGGGAGAGAACGTGGAAATGGATAGGACACGCCCTTAGAAATAAGCACAGACATTTTACCAGACATGCACTGGATTAGAACCTACAGGGCCGAAGATGAGTGGGAAGTCCAAAGAACACCTGGCGAAGAACAGTGAAAGCGGACATCAGTGCAGCCCAAGTCTTGTGTGCCAAACTCAAGACAATAAAACAGATCCAAATGGATACAGGCCCATCAGCCTACTGAGCTGTGTTGGCAAGCTGATGGAACGGATGATAAACACCAGACTGATGTGGCATCTGGAAGAAAAACGAATACTAATTCCACAGCAAGCCGGCTTTATAAAGACAGCACAGATCCACTGAGGACCAGGTCATCCTCATAGCCCAGGAGATAGAAGATGCCTACCAGGCACAGAAACACACAGTAGCTGTTTGGGTGGATCTGGAAAAGGCATTTGACAAAGTCTGGAAGGATGGACTTAGAGTCAAGCTAAGAAGAAGTGATGTCTGTGGGAAGATGTACAAGTGGATCAACCACTACCTCAAACAAAGAACGGCCAGAGTCCAAGTACAAGGGCAGATGAGCAAAAAGGTGACACTCGAGCAGGGAGTACCCCAAGGGGGAGTATTGTCACCCACACTCTTCCTGGTATATATAAACGATATTACAGAGAATATACCAAGAAGAGTCCATAGCTCAATGTTTGCAGACGATCTGGCTATGTGGACCTCTGAAAAGAATCTCACCATAGCAAGAAATCGGATGCAGACGGCCATAACATCGCTGGAAGAGTGGGCGACTCATGGCTGGTCAAAATAAACGAGGAGAAAACCACATGCACAATATTCTCGCTTTCATTAAAACCCCAAAGTACCAAATTAAGTCTAAATGGCAAATTCCTGCAGCCAAACGACAACCCAACCTATCTGGGAGTCACATTTGATCGGCGCATGACATGGAAAAGTCAGATTGAGAGAAACCGAATGAAAGCCAGAGAAAGAATGGCAATCATGAGGAAACTTGCTGGCACAAGCTGGGGAGCAGACGAAGGCATACTAAAGAAACTGTATACTGGAAGAGTGAGACCAGTTCTCGAGTATGGCATTGCGGCATGGACAACAGCAGCGAAGACGAACTTCGATAAAGTTAACAAACTTCAAAACCAAGCTATGAGAATTATAACAGGTGGCATGAAGTCAACGCCAATTGTAGAACTTGAAAAGATTACAAAACTGCAATCCATGACCGATAGAAGAGACTGCAGAGCCCAGCTGCAGTCAGAGAAACTCAGAAGACTGACGGACCATCCAATGCACCAGAGACTAAACAATTTGGGAAATGAGAAACTTTGCAGAAATAGCTAAAGCAAAGATGCACGAAGATCCCATAAACGCACTAACAACACCAAAACCCATCACTACTGTACGAAAACCTACCTGGAGGCAGGATATATTTCCAGAGGTGGTAGAAAATATACCAGGTATTGCAAACAAAAACTGCCAGACTGAAAAAGAAAGGAGAGATACTACCCTAAGCTTCATAACGAAAAGCTACCCAAGCATGGACTGGACCCATGCATACACCGACGGTTCTGTAACAAACACTACACAGAACGGAGGGGCAGGAGCATTCCTGAACCTACCAAATGGCAAACAAATAACACTGTCACTCGCTACTGGTAAGTACACAAGCAATTTCAGAGCGGAGGCGGAGGCAGAGGCACTGAGGGCGGCAGTGGAAGAAATGGTGACACACAGTGAAAATGAGAGCCATATAGTCCTGCTGACAGATGCTCTCGCCGTAGTCACAGCGCTAAAAAGCCAGAAAAACACTGAGCTTAATGACTTAAGAGCAGCACTCTGCAAACTGTGCCAGCAGTCCGCACCAAAAAGGGTTGTGGTACAGTGGGTTCCGTCACACTGCAACATCCAAGGCAACGAGGAAGCAGACAGACTGGCAAAAGAAGGTGCAAGACTACCACAAACAGATACCAGTATGACGTACGAAGAGTCAAAACGGCTTATCAAAGCCAGATACATGACCAAATGGGAAACCAAACATACTGGTTACACCAAAAACGATGCCTATTACCAGTTGAACCGAAGAGAGCAGGTCGTTGTCTTCAGACTTCGCACTGGCCACAACAGACTGAGGTACCACCTATTCAACAAATTGAAGATAGGGTGTACCGACGAATGCCCGTGCGGTACTGGTAAAATGACCGCTGAACATCTGCTGCAGAACTGCCCGACATACGAGGATCAGAGAGAGCAGATGTGGCCATTACCAGTGGAACTGCAAGACAAGCTCTATGGCAGTGGCGAGAGCCTCAGGATGACCGCCGCTTTTTTCGAAAAAATAATGGTTACTGTCTGACTGCGTACGCAGAAGAAGAAGAAGAAACTCAAGACAGCTAAAAATAAGAACAGATGGAGAGTAACTGTTGTGGTCTTAAGGGGAACAAAATTTATACAAATTTGTACTTACTTCTGCCCCTGTACATAAGGCTCAAATATAAAGATATCTGGTTGACAGGATCTGTTGGTCCCAGGCAGTCTTCGTACATACTCAGCATACTGGCTCCCTGGCTGGTAATTCTTACTAGTTTCACTCAGGGTTTGGTATTGCAGAGGAAGTGGAGACATGACAGTATTGTACAGTTTAAAGTACTCCATGGTAACCTGGAAGTGCAAATAAATGTACACATTTTCAAAAGCATACAACTTTTCTCATTGCTGAAGCAAAAATGCTGTGTCTCCAAGAAAATTGTTCTTCTTCTTCGTTGTTTGTTCTCAAACTGAGGACAGAAGTGACATTTTGAAATCAATCAATGATCGCCTGCTGGATGGGGACACTGCAATAGGTGAAGCAGCAATCCACAGACTGCAAAGTTTCGACATTAAACGAGGTTCAAGTGGAGTAGGGCGCATGAGAGGACGGTGCAGGAGAGTGTACAACCAGCGAGCTAAAGGGACCATATCAGCATCCATACCTTACACCATTTGATGAGAGAGACTGAACACCTATGGGTATTCCCGGAGTGCAGTGACGTAGATTCTTAGAAACAGAAACAGTTTGTTCTCAAACTCCTGTTACTAAGCTCTGAATATGGCTTTGCAAGTAGCAGGATGTAGTCCAGAGAATGGAATGCGCTGTGTCATAGTTGACAGCTTGATTGTGATATTTGCACCTTTTGGTCCGACTTCAGCATAGCATTTTTGGGTACCAGGTTAGCCTTCCCTCTTTGATCCCTTCTTCTTAGCCTGTCTGCCATGTTATCCAGAATCTCCACATTGTGGTGAAGGGTTTTGCAGCTCTGGGTCGCTGGCTCTGACGCAAGCAGTCATGTTTGTGTCGCTGATACCTACAGCTCATGTTCTGCTCAGCATCTTGATTCGCCAAGAAAATGATAAATAGCACTGTAGCTGGAGATGATTTGACAACCAGAACAGGTTCCCTTGTTGAAAACTCATCTTGACTTAGTGTGTTGGTTCTAGAAAGCCATCCTATTTCAGGTGTGTGAGAGAAGGGGAGAGGTGTGAGAGAGAGAAAGAAAGAAAGAGGAGAGAAAAGGTTTTGTTTGCATATCCCTCCAATATTAATTACTTCTAGTTTTATCAATTCTGCCAACATGAAATAGTAGCAAATGTTTTAATTCCTCTTTAATTCCGCTAATTTTTCAGGGAAGATAAATAATACTCACACAAAATTGTTTGTACAGTTGGAATTGTTTAAGTGGACATATCACTCTTAGAGTGTCCATAATTCATTGGTGTTTGTTGTGAGCAACAAGGTTAGACTGTGTGCCAAATTATCAAACCTGCTTCATTTGCAAGGTATAACAATTTAAAATTCTTACTTTTGATCGGGATTTAATTGACTGATTTTCATACATTTTTCAATACAGCGAAAACCTCTACTTGCCTCCTTCTGTATCCTTAATTTTCATATATCCATTTCCTCTGCAGTAGAAGCATGGGGTGACCACTGCCAGTTGGTTTCCTTGTAGGAAGTCTGAGACAAAGTGTACTAATGTGCTCTTATTGAGGAGGTGTCTGTGGTACTTTGTTTTACATTATGAGGTAGTCTGCTGCATGCATGACCAAACTTAGTCTAACTTGACTACAGGTATAGTATCATTATACTCATCCAAACCTTTCAGCCGTATGTGGAGCACAGGACCAAACCTTTCAGCCGTATGTGAAGCACAGGACTTCAACAGTACATGCCAAGTTCTCCGTTCATAGGCCATCCTTTCCAGCTCTGTCCACATCTTCTGTTTCCTTAATGGTTGCATCCAGCTCTCTTATCCATGTGTATTTTGGTTGGCCTTCACTTCTCTTGCTTTGGAGATACCAGAACAGAGACTGTAATGCTGGTTTCATTAATGTATGTCCTATACAATGCCTTTTCCTTACGCCTTCTATTGATATTTCTCATTCTTTCCAGCAGTTCCACATTAGTGATCTTATCATACCATTTCAATCTCTCTAATTCTGCGCAGGCTCTCATTTATGAAAGTCTGTCTTTTTCATTGTGCTCCATGTTTCAGAGCTATTCAACTGATTTCATGGATGCTGTGTTGTTTTTAACAAGACTGCGACATCTGCACCTTTCAACCCGACACATCTGGATTCAGCACAGCATTTTGGGGACTGGGTTTGCTTTCCCTCTTTGATCCCTATTCTCTTAGCCAGACTATACTAGTGCAGGCTGTTTCTAGGACTGTCACTTGGAGGCTCATTCCCTGCTGAATATTCAGTCCTTATTTTCTTTTGATTTCCATAAGTTCTCAAATTCAATGAAAGCCCCTCTTGCCTTTTGCATTCTCCTTTTTATATCTTTATTTGCACCTTCTACTTTGTCTATAATATGAATGATTCCACATCTTGTAGGAGTGTCTTCCAACACAATCTGTTGTTACTTGGATTTTATTCTCCAAATCTTTGGTTTTTTTTAAAATTACTATCTGTGTATTCTCAGCCCTATAGTTCTATGACCTCTCATAAAACATACTTATTTTGTTTTGCATCTGATTATGGTTATAAGACAGAAGAGTCAAGTCATTAGCACAGATAAGATCATTAAGTTGTTTTGTCAAGTTCCATTGAATTTCATTTTTGCTGGTTGATGTTATTGTCTTCATAATCCAGTATAATGGTGGCAGGACAAGGTGACCAACTTGGAAATACTGAAATGCGCCAAGATAACCTTCCCTCTTTTCGACTCTGAGCAGTAAGAGACTGAGATGGTTGGGTCGTGTGAAATGAATTCAAATACTCGCATTCCGAACCAGTTACTCATCTGTGAACTCATATCGGGTACCAGATCATAAGGAAGACCTAAATTAAGATACAAGGACATTTGCAAAAGATCTATGAACGATTTTACGATCAATCCCAATAACCGAGAGGAGATTGCAGAGGATAGAGCTACATGGAGAGCGACCTTGAGAAAGGGCATATAGGCATCAGAGCTAGTTCTGATGACAAAGGTGGAAGACAAGCAACGCAAAAGAAAGGAGCATACACCGCACTAATCGAACTTTTTCTGTTTACAATCAAGAGTCTGCAAAATTAGCCACAAAAGTTGATGTCCCTCCAGGACAGATGCTGCCACCACATCTCTACAACAAACTTGCTTACTGACTGTCTGTCAAGACGAAAAAAGCCATAACATAACAATCCAGTCAATAGCTAGCAAAAAAAAGATGTGATAAAAAAACATCCTGGCCAAACACCAGTTATCTTCATAAAGCTGACATGATCTGACATTTATGTAGAGCTACATTTCATATAGTCATGTTTTTTTAAATGATGATGGGCAACTTCAGAGGGACACCATAGTACTTGAGAAACTTCCAGAGTGATTCTCTATCTAAACTGTCAAATTATTTTTCATTGTCCACGAATCCGATATAAATTGTTGAGTTCCATTCCATACGATGTTCAACTATTATTCAGAGTAATTCTCTGTCTAAGCTGTCACATTCTTTTTCATCGTCCACGAATCCAACATAAATTGGTGAGTTCCATTCAACACGATGTTTAACTATTATTCACAGTGTAGCTATCTGGTCTGCTTAGTTGACATCCATATTTGTTGAAGATTTTATGGCTTAAAAATGTATACATGATGAAGTAGCCAGCCTCATGCTCAACCCCCCTTAGTCAGATAATAGTGTATTACGTTTGATTGTGCCATAGATTGGATTCTCAGTTATTATTAGTATTGATGGAGTGGAATAAACTGGTTGTATACAGACTCTGTAGAGCCTTCAAGACCAGTATAATGAAGTTAGGTTAAGTGTCTATAAGAAAGATGCAGAGCTGTGAGATGCGCTGTGTGAGAAGTGCAGCCAGAAAGACAATACATGACCGAATCTGCAACACTAAGCTGAGGGAGATAGTGGAGGCAAAGCTAGTTAGTGCCTATATTGACACACAAAACTCAAGTGGTTTGATAATTTAGTCAGAATGCATTATGACCAGCTTGCCGCAAGAGTATATCATATGCAGGTCTCCAGTCAATGTACAATAGACCAACCTTGACGTAGGTGGTTCGATGGTGTCTCTAACATATTCAGGAAGTTCCACCTAACCACAGCACAAGCCTCCCACTTTGCGATAACAAGAAATCTACGCATTCCGCCTCTCTGCAACACTTCATTGCAATAGCAGTCAAACAAAAAGTAGTCTATGATGCTACCACAATTGACTGAAAAGTTCCTACCTT
This sequence comes from Ariolimax columbianus, assembly GCA_036924085.1. NCBI lineage: Eukaryota > Metazoa > Mollusca > Gastropoda > Stylommatophora > Arionidae > Ariolimax > Ariolimax columbianus. The sequence goes on along the minus strand of JAVGWX010000008.1, from coordinate 68,718,132 downwards.
CAAAAAGTATTATGAAAGTGTGACACAGCTATAATTTTCATCACTTACTCTCATGAAGAGCTTTAGGCCTTTCTATCAGCATTATTGTAAATATAAATGAGACAACAAACACTAAAGCAGAATAGATAATAAAATACTTACATCTTTTATAACATGATCACACAGCTGTATCTGCTCTCTGATCCTTGCCAGCAGCTCACTCTAAAACCACAAAAAACAAACACACTAATAACATGTTCATTGGATAATGAATACAATCAGAAGTATACTTCAATTATATACTGTCAAACACTACCATGCAATTCTAGTACAACCTCAGGATAGCATAACATCTAGTCCCATAGAGACGCTGCTGTCAGGGATGAAGTGTTGAAAATGTTATTGTACTAGGCCTGTTTTTTATGAGGGAGTGTGTGGACAGTTACCTTTCTTGAACAGTAAGTCAAGTACTCGTGTACAGCTAGGTCGACTGGAGCGTGTCAAAAACGGTGATCAACTGGTAACGTCTGCCACTAGAAGCGAGTGTTCTACAACTATGTTGGACTAGAATAACATCTTTTTGTCCAGTTTTTCACTCCAGCCAGAGCATAGGGCCACATAGCCTTCATCAAACACTAATAAACCCGGTTATTCTTGTAAATACTCTAAACGTTATGATTTTTTTTCCAACATCAATGTACTTACCTTGACCTTAAATAGTTCCTGTTGTCTGTAGTTGGCTTCAGCTACGCAGGCTTTATATGTTGTTTCTGCTTCAGCAGCCTGTTGTAGACACAGTATATAGCATTAGTAATTTAACACTTTCAGATTTAGTGGTCCACCGGGGTCTTTGTGTATGACAAGGGCAAGAATAGCACCAAAGTCCTACAGAGACATGCCATGAGAGGCGGCCTAACTGTATGACATGACATAACACCGGTCATGGCTAGGTGGTTTGTTACAAGCAGCATAGATGGGACCTAACAGGCTGCGGGTCTACCTGCTCAAGTGTTTGAGTCTATTAAGATAGACTCGCACATTGGTTAACAACCCTTCACAGCATTTGTCCTAACACAACGTAGTAATAAGCTGCTTGAGCCTAGTTCTCTAAGCAGGAAATCCTCCTCCCGACTACAGCCGGCTCACGCCAGAGTTGGGAACAGGTCAACTAAGACTAATTATCTCACATCTATTTCCCTCGTAAATGTAGCTGACTGTCTCAGTCTTCTCTCCTCACTGTACAGTTTTTCCCTCATCTGGATAGAAGAGCGTCATGTGTGGGTGCCAACAAATTCGGAGAACATGTTCTACTGTTTGTCTGTCCTCAGCACACGGGCACTTGTCTATGTGTTCAATTTTTAATTTGTTGAACAGAAAGAAAGAGTGGAAATAAGATGACATGTTTAGAAAACATAAGAGTGAACACTTGAGAAGTACCTGAGGAAGAATGAATATGGCCACTTAAATCTTTTAAGCACGCAAAGAAAGACGACTGAGGATTGTGCAATGGAGCTAGTAACCTCATCATTATAAACCCAATTATTACAGAAACCATCACTGCAGATGTGTTTTTTTTATACAAGCTTCCTGTATAACTACATTTGTCGCCTAATGCTTTACATAGACTTAAATGAGGACAAGAATTTATAAGTGAGAAAGAGGAACAATTATGAAAATACTGTGACAGTTAATCCCTTTCAAGCTTGGGTTCTGTTTCTGTCCCCTGTAAAACTGATAGTTGCTATCAATACGACCAATACAGACTTTATAAACATGCATTTCATTTTTTTTTACAGCTCTTCATGATGCTGACCTCCACGCATGCACAATTGATGTTTAACTATAAGGTTATTTTCGCTAGCAGGTTATTTTCGCTAGCAGACATTTGCAAAAGTTATGATGTTTTCATGCTCACACATTTACCGTGAGGAAAGTTGGTCTTCAAGACCCGAGAAATTATTTATTATTTGATCAAACAAATGATTTCGTATTTGTATTAGTCATGAATATTCAACACACACTGATTCAGACTTTGACTGGAACACACAATAGGAAATCAATGTTATGAAAAAATATTTTTTCCCTTTCCAATTTCCACCTCCGCATTAAGCACTTCATATTAATATATAACGTTTGTTATGAATACTTCATGTTTTATTATGAATACTTCATGTCATAGAAAGTTTAATTATATGTCTTACGACATTTAGATCGTAATTTTGAAATAACTAAATTTTATTTGAATATAAATTTGATGTACGTAATTCTGGCCCAGATGGAAAGACACAAATTGACAAAATTAGCTGGGATTGGAAATGGTTAATAAACTAATATAATAATGTTCGCCTAGGCCTCTAAGGCCCGTTACATCGATCAACCGCCACCATGACCAGATGAAGTGGCGCTCTACCAGACCTCGCCCACATGGGGGGTGGGTGTGGCCTATCTGTTAAAGCTACGTGTTTCGAGGACGGCCTCTCCTGCGCTTCCAGCCAGCTAGTTGGATACCCTTAGCACTTTGAACTGCCTTGAGAAGGATCGGGTGAGCTGGAACTTCCTGATTCAGTCGGACGACATGTCCAAACAGGGAAAGGCGACAACGGTCCAGGACTTCTGAGACAGTTGGAAGGATAGTCATGGTAGAGACCTTGACATTTCTTACGAGATCGTACCAACGAATTCCAAGAAAACACCGCTGATTGTGCATAAGAAAGGACTCAAGTCTTGAGATGTTCTTTTTCAGCAGAGTCCATGTAGAATAAACTAATCCTCTAGAACAAATATAATTAAATAGCTTTAAAGCTCAATAAATGTGCGCACATATTCAGAACTTGACTTTTTGATAAAGACAGACATTCAGAAAATGTTTTATGTAGTGTGTTTGCCATGCATGTTACAAAATAGAGTTAAAAACCCATTTAAAAAAATCTAACAAATAACTGCCATGAAATGTTACAAAAATAACTGTTTAACTCAACTTACAAATATAAACGATATAGTAAAATAAATAATAACCTTGTGCATGGCATCCTCCTCTGCTTTTCTTCGCTTCTCTTGTTTCTCTCCATCTGCCTTAAGAGCCAGGTCATGAGCTCTTTCATGATCCTGTTGTCTGTTCATGTACAGTGAATGAGCTTTACGCAGGTTGGTCACAGAGTCAGTCTAGATCAAAAAGAAAGAAACACTTTGACAAATATATTCTTTATTATTACATGTTCTAATGCTGCCAAATCAATAACCATGATGGAATATCTTCTGAAGTATTCTTATCTGTAACTGGATAATTAGATAACATTCTGGCAAAAGAAGGTGCAAGACTACCACAAACAGATACTAGTATGACGTACGAAGAGTCAAAACGGCTTATCAAAGCCAGATACATGACCAAATGGGAAACCAAACATACTGGTTACACCAAAAACGATGCCTATTACCAGTTGAACCGAAGAGAGCAGGTCGTTGTCTTCAGACTTCGCACTGGCCACAATAGACTGAGGTACCACCTATTCAACAAATTGAAGATAGGTGGTACCGACGAATGCCCGTGCGGTACTGGTAAAATGACCGCTGAACATCTGCTGCAGAACTGCCCGACATACGAGGATCAGAGAGAGCAGATGTGGCCATCACCAGTGGAACTGCAAAACAAGCTCTATGGCAGTGGCGACAGCCTCAGGATGACCGCCGCTTTTTTCGAAAAAATAATGGTTACTGTCTGACTGCGTACGAAGAAGAAGATAACATTCTAGAATTGTCTGTAAGCTGGCACATGGAGTTTAATGTAGATACATGTACAGTCATCTACATGGGTAGATCCAATATGGAACAGAATGGGCGAGAACAATATTAGAAAGAGAAAAGAAAAGGGACCTAGGGGTTATAATAGATCATACAGGTAAGGTGAGCGAGCAAGTCCAGATAGCAGTGAAAAAGGCAAATGCAATGTTTGGTTTGATAAAAAGAAATATTAAACATAGGAGCAAGGAAGTGATAGTCAAATTGTATAAAGCATTAGTTAGACCTAGATTGGGAGTACTGTGTACAGGTGTGGAGTCCTTATCGTAGAGGAGATATAAACATGCTGGAAAGGATACAAAAAAGAGTGACAAAGCTGATAGTGGGATTCCAGAATAACAGTTATGAGGGAAGACTAAGAAAAACCGGCCTACAGTGTCTAGAAAAGAGAAGAATTCAAGGTGACTTAATACAGATTTATAAGATTAAAGGAACGGATAAATTACATCATAACAAGTTTTTCAAAATACCTACAAGAACAAGAGGACATAGCTATGAATTAACTAAAGAAAGGTCCAGATTAGAAACTAGGAAATATTTTTTTAGTCAGAGAGTGGTGAATGCTTGGAATGCATTGCCACAGGAAGTTGTGGAGGCAACAACAATTAATGCAATTAAGAATAGATTGGATGCGCATAGGTTTTAGAGAAAAGTCATGTAAATGGAACTGGTTGTATACAGACTCTGCAGAGTCTTCTAAACCAGTATAAAGACATTAAGTTAAGTTAAGTACCCATGTACTATTGTATGGCTCTGATACATGGAGAGATCTACAAAAACAAACACTAAAAATGTAGACTTTAAAAAATGGGTGCTTGAATAGAAGGATTGAAATATTATGACATCAGTATTTGATATGGAACAATCACTGCACACATTTCACCATTTTCTGAACAAAATTGACACCCATTGGTCTGCCAGGAGTTCAGTGACCTCCTTTAGTAACAGAACAGATTCGTGTAGCACGCTTTTAAAGGATGAGTTTGTTTCCTAGCTCCCCCGCCCCAAATACAAAGCATGAAGACTCACATCGCATATGCCAAATACATTAACCCATAAATCAATGGTCCAATGAAATTTAATATCAAAGGCTTAAAGGAAAATGCAAAATGTACAAGTGATAAAATCCATTACTATTTAACTCTTGACTAAGTTACAAAGTAGTACCAGATTCAAGAAGCCAGATTAAAAATAAAACAAAAAAGAAAATAAATGCTATACCATTTTTCGACATTCTCGATGCCAAACCTCTTTGACTGATTTATATATTTTATCATGCTCCGTCCGTCGTAATGACAAAGGCTGAAAAGAAAATATGTGATCAAATGAATATCAAGTCTCTCATATATATTTTATATGGCAGGTAATGAAACAAGAACACAGAACGATGAGTGGCTGAAAATTCAATTTTAATAATTCATATTTGTGTGTAAATTATGTAAAATTAATTTAAACTGGAAAATTATAATAAAAAATAGAACTAGAGGAAAGATAATTAGAAACAAATTAAAAGCAAACGGCAGTTTAGTCAATCAAGAACAGTGCATATGAGAAACAGTTATGACAAGAGGAATATTTAAGAATAACTAACCTCAACAAATTTGTGAGAATGCAAAACTGCTTGAGTGGCTTGAAGGTTGCTGGCAAATTCAACATCCTATGTAAAAAATAAATGTGAGCTGTTCATAATATAAACACATAATACTTATAAACACATTTAGCATTCATTTTCTTACAAATGCAAGTTCAGCTTTAGAAAAAAATGTATTGTGGCACTTATTCCCAGTGTTGGAGTAATCAGTGCAGATTTATAGGGCTGATGACCATACAGTGTGAAGGCTAGGTTTTAATTTACCGCAGATAGACAAAACATTGACCATACCAATGTTTTGAACATGTGTCTCCTCTGTCAAATGCCGTCCTCCAAACCATCTGACCACATACTCTCATGCACATTCAGTGAAAGCAATATATTATCCACCCATTATATACCTTCAAAGTGAGGACAATGACAAGGGCAACTGATTATAGTTGGCCATTGTCGGATTAGTGTATGTAGTGGTAGAGCACTCACGTTTTACAGCAAAGAAATGGGGTTCGGCTTGCGCTATCAGCATGCTTCAGTCAACTCAGCTGCAAAAATGGGTAGTTGATCTACAGTTACAAGTGGAAAGGCAGCGAGGAAGGAAACTGGCCATCCCACCTTATACAAGTTGTGGCTTAGTATACTGAAGTCTTTAATACCTCATCCCCGATAATGGTTAAATTTGCTGTGGGACTATCTTTATCATTTACTGTACTTCTACACCAGCAATCTCAAATTCAAGCCACCATGAGAGCTGCTTGTTGACAAGCTGTAAGGCATAAGAGCCTCATGAAGACTGCATAACAGTATAAACTTTCTAACATCTGTTGCCTTGGACTTTCTTGCTATTGTGTTTTTTTCTTCTGAAAGTTTTTATTTTACTGAATATATTATGTTCCTGATTACTGTTATATATCTCCTGTTTTAGGAATCCAATGGAACATAAACGTGAATTTTTACATTTATTTTGGCAGTTGTTTATCAAGTTTTTACCTAACTTTCAATCGGTGTTTCCTTTTTATTATGACTTGATTTTATTTGATAATATTAATATTTAGCTCTTTATTTTTACCTACACCTTTTTTTATCCTTTAATATCTTGTATCTCAATTTGTGACACAAATCATGTTAAGGGCTGTAAAAGTAAGACCTCTGGACTTCACAATAGTTCATTGCTAAAGTTAGTACAAAGGTCATCAAGTGCAACCTGCTTGATGCTCCAAATTGATTAAAACTGCCATAAATGTATCACAATAGGCTGGGCTAAGTCACAATTTAAAATGGTTAATAAATACATTTGCTGCAACAATTATTACCTGAGTTAAGGCAGTGCAGTAGATTGACTGTAGAGGTAAGAAAGCCTAAAGGATAGAAAGAATATACTGAATTACATGAGATATTATCAACAACAAAATAATTCCATGCTTTCAGTGATCTTTACTCTGTTTGTTGACTCCTAACATTTTTTAATAACACAAGATAAACAATTCAATTCTGACATTTACAGCAAAATGTGTCATGCTCTGAATGAATTTTTTTTAAAATTAGAAATATACTGTATAAAAGTGGTTCTCAACTTTTACCAGATCATGTGGGGAACTGAGACTCTAGTCCAGTCAGGCACAACATACTGACCAGGACATCGCATTGGTCAGGTCCAATATACTGACCAAGACCACTATCTCTTTTCCATGTAGCGTTCCCTGGAAACAGGCTGTTTTCAAGGCAGTCTGGCTGACAAGATGTGGATCGACGTAACCCCTGTAGTAGTGAGCATCACACAGATAAAACAAAGCATAGCACAATCGCATAGAGGACTGGGTCCATCTCCATCAGCACGCTCAGGATGTGAGGAAAGCTACTACAACCTGCCACTTAACGCCCTTTTCAGGGCACAGAAAAGAGTAAACTTACTCAATGTGGGCATCAACAACAACAACCAGATCATGGACCACCTGAAGGCAATGATAATTTGCCACTGTCCTCGTTCCCCATCATATTAGGTGAAATTAGCTGCTGAAGACGGATGTGTCAGACCGAAAGGTGCAAATATCACAGTCAAGATGTAAACTAGCAACACAACACATTCCGTTCTGCAAACTACATCCTGCTACTTACAAAATCCTATTCAGGGTTTGGTATAGGGAGATTGAGAACGAACGCAGAAGAAGATAGTGGAATTAAAAATCATACACATACATTTCTAGCATTATACATGACCCATTTAACATAACTTAAAGAAGTTTAATTGAACGATAATAGTGTAACCTGGTATTCTGCAGGCAAAAAAAAGTGCCTCATGCCAGATAGCCAAATGGTGTTTTGCCTTTGACATTCGTTCTGAAAAGGACATTCATTCAGTATGCTGTGCCTGTGACTGGTTTTTTTTTTTTGGCGTTCGCCTTATTTCTTTAATCCCCAAGGCGGTGTGAGTTGCACTGTGTTTTTATTTTACGCCTGTCTGCCCAGTGCATCCGACTTCAGCATGCATTTTATGTAAGGGCCTGCTTCCTCCTGCATTTTCCAAGGGTTTGCTTCCCCGGGGTAACAGCCGCTGCTGTGATGGGGATCGAACCCAGCACCTTCGGATTGTGAGCCGTGCCACTTAACCACGCCATCCCCTTGTGACTGGGTTTGCCATCATTCTTTTATTCCTATTCTCTTAGCCAGGCTGGATAGTTAAGTTTTTCCAAGGTCACCACTTGGAGGTGAAACAGAGTCTTGGTCAGCTGATGCAAGCAATGATTCACTGGCTGCTGTCAGTTCATTCACTGCTGCATCTTCCAACCCTAATACTGTTTAATGTGGTCTTTTGTCCTTGAGTACTATGATGGATCAAGGGCTTTACTCAGGCCATCTCACCACTTCATTGGTGGATGTTCGCATGGGTGCTTAAAGCTGTAGGACCAACAGGACATCACTTTTCGTGTCCACCTGTTGTCAGGCACATGCACTTGATGCCCAGTGAATTTTTAAAAAATTAATTTAAAATCTAATTTTTACTGCCCCAAATGAACTCTTCACAAACCTCCAATTCACAGACCCCATGTTAGAAACCACTGCAGAATAACAAAAATCCACTTGAAACTGTTCAGCAAAGCCAATCTAAACTGTTGAGTTAAGGAGGATAAGAAACTACACAAAAATCACTAGAAAAATGTAATTCTCAAGTGAGCGTTACAATCTGCGTAAATGAAAGACTTGATAAGTAGCTAATGTTGATATAGGAAAGATTGCGTACGAAGAAGAAGATATAGGAAAGATAATTAGCTTGCACAGAGCACATTCATGTGAAGAAGAATACATATGAATTCGCAACATGAAAAAGTCAACAGCCAAGATTCATAGGAATACAGAGGTGAAATTTGAAACATTGTATTCTGTTTGGGCTGAAACCAAAAAAACAGTTTTCATCATAACATTTTTGTCATGTCATGTTACAAAGTAGATAATGTTGATGACAATGGAAATTAAAATAAGCATCCATCAACACAGTTTAGTTTTCCACCAGAAGCATTATAGAGTTTTGTCTCATTTTCATTCCACACATGAAATATAAAGTGACCACAAAGCTGGTTTTTTAAAATAGGAAATTGTATCAAAGGAGCTCTTTCAAGGTTTCTGAAACAATTCTTTTTACATGATCAAGTTGTATATAACCATGTACAACTTTTTTTAGTCACCTTTGAGGTTACAGTAATGCTATTCGTCTCTCCCTGGGGTACCACTTAGGTGTAATACTCAGTGTTACTTTGTAAACTATCAGAATTTAATGTAAACATCACAACTTACCAAATGTCAACCAATGTCCTACAAGTTCCATGAAAGCATTAATAAACAAACAAGAATTTATAAGGAAGTCTGAGACAAAAATCTCCATATGTTCATAAGAAAGTCTGAAACAAATATCGATCTATTTTTTTAATAAAAGGTACAATGAAACAAAAATCTTGTTTTTATAAGAAGTCTGAAATAAAAATCTCTTTTCTTTTTAATAAGGAATCCTGAAACAAAAATCCACCATGCTTTTATAAGGAAGTCTGAAACAAGAATCTCCATTTTTTTATAAGGAAGTCTGAAACAAATATCTCCATTTAAAAAAAAATAAGGAAGGCCAAAACAAAAATCTCCACATTTTGATGTTTTGTTCAGTCTCTGCAATGTTTCTACCTAAACAATGGATAATTCTTGATATGATTTACTGTGACCACATATTTAAAATGTTAATTGAAGTAGTTTTGGTGACCAAAGATAAAAGTCAACTGCACGCTATGCAAGAACTCATTAAAAAAGTGATTTAACTCGACAACTGTCATAATGGCTGATCATTGGCCGTGTCTCTCTGTGGTGTTGCAACTGATTATATCGGTCATCAGAAAAATCTGCCATTTAATTTGCTTTTTAATCCACTTGTAAAGGGAAAAGTACTATAAAATATCATTTGTTTTTGAACTCGGGGTTGGTAGCTTTGTGCAAACATGCATGATTATCACTTATTTTGCTTTTGATTGGAGTGAAATTCTTCTCTTTTTTTTCTTATGCTGCGAATAGTCAATCAGGATTAAAAAACAAAACTAGATTTCATTATTTGAAATATTTCAGATGGAAGAAAATGATTCCCTTAATGATTTATTTGACATTGCACATATAGTTTTAGTAGTTGTGAATATTAATAAGATGAGGATGAATTTAGATGTGTGTCTAGTGTCCAGAGTGACACATTTGTATGAGAAAAGGTCAATAAGCGACAATTATACAATAATTTCATTGTAGGAAATCCTATCAGCTCTCAAAATGTAGATTTGGAAAGGTGTACGTACACATTCTGGTAATTTTTTAGTGAAAGTAATGATAAAATTACTATGATAACATAGCCAGACAGGTTCTTACATGGAATCCTCAGGGAAAAAGAGAGAGAAGTAGACCCAAAAATATGCGGAGAAGAGAATGTGAGAAGGAGCAAAATTAAATAATTATATATGGAGAGAGGCAGAAAGAGCAGTCCAGGACCATGTACGCTGGCGAGATACCGATGGCCTATGCACCGAAAGGAGCGGCAGGCGTAGGTTGATTGATTAATTTAAAAAATGTAAACGTTTTTTTCTTTCTTCCATGATTTGAGCAAAAAGCATTGTTTAGCTCATGAATGAAAAACAATTTACCAAAATTATATTATTCATCAAACAAAATAAAACATTTTCTGAAAAAATATTATTTGCAGTCTAAAAAACATAATTCATAAATAGAACCAAACTGTAAGTGTAGGAGTAGGATAAAAGGAAGTCAAATTTTGCTCTCATACCAATAATCCCTTATGCAATATACTTTCATAAAATATATGCTTTTAACGGGTCTTCAACTTAAATATGTTTGTGCTTCTTGTATTTTACTGAAACCAATTTTTGAAATTCAAAATTATATTTAAAATCTACCCAATCTATTACGGGATCCTCGTCGATGCTACAGAGTTCGTGCATTGTGATCAGATTCTCCAAAAAAATATGGAGAAGAACAGAGCATTATGGGTTAAACCATGTGCAATGATGTTGATTCTTCAACTAGAACTAAAGAAATCACTGACACCACAGAATAAATGCACCCCACAGCTAGAGGGTAAGAAAGTTGTGTATGGGGTGAGAAACCTCATAATGTAAAACAAACTTCTTAGGAAACTACAAATACAAGAGCACATGAACTGGCTTTTGTCTAGGATTTTCTGTCTGCAAATGCTACAACTGCAGTTCAGGTCAGGTCATCCCGTAACCGGTGAGGTCGTTGGGGCACACATGAAGACATCCTCACAACTCTACGCCATCCCTCTCTGTCAGATGCCGCTGCCTGTGACTCTTCTGGTTGGAGACTGGTCGATTCTTTTATGTTGTCCTCCCATCTCTTTCTGGGCCGGCCTCTTCGTCTTCTGCCATGTACCTTCCCGTGGAGGATTGTGTTTGCAAGACCACCTGATCACGATATCTGCAGTTACATTCCTTATTTAGTAAAAAGGGGACAGAGCTTTACAATTATATGTAAAAAAGCAAACACACACTCACACGCAAAGACAAAAATCCACACATTGACAATTTTTGGACAGGCTCTCATTGTCATGGTACTGCATAAAATGAAAGTTATAGAACTTTTCTTTCATTCATAGAAAGGTATAAAGAAGCAACCAATTAATTTAATACAGCAATAACAGACCTGAATATATCTTTCATTCATACCGGATATCAATGATTCTTCTCATTTATTATGAATGAGAAAATCACAATAATAAATGCCTCTATGTAAGTGACGGGTCAACAACACTGCACAGATGTGCACATAAACTCACCTCTTTTTTCAAACTACTTTGCACAGCATTTGCCAGCCTGGACAGATTTTTTGCATAGTCCAGTTCTGTTTTAAAAATTACAAAATAATGGTTAATTGAAACAAATCATCAGAAAATGGTCATCTTGAGTCGTTTTGGACACAAGCCCAATTCCCTTACATTTTGCACTGTCCATTATTTCTGATCTAGATCTTTAGTTCTATATTGCGAAATAATCTGGAAAGACAGCTTGCTTTTAGCGCTTATTGACTCTGTATCATTCATTTTCTCTTTCATTCTACTTATTTTATTTTTCTTCCCAGGTGACATTTTAGTTCTAACTGGATGGTGAACGGAAAACAGACATATTAAAATATATAGTTATGAAAAAGTGAATACTAGATCAAAGAACTGATCAAGATTCAGGCAACAATGAAAACATAAAACAATTTATGTGTGGTGACCTTAGCATCAAACTTAGCCAACAGAGGCAAGAATACAAACACTAGTGATAAAGACAAAGCATTCCATCATAATGTTTAATATCTCAAACAACAAAGCGGGAGCTCACACCTTCAACAGCCTGGTTATTCTATCCATGGTGTATGGCTGTGAGGTGTGGAACCTACGAAAAGGTGACATGGCGCGGCTCCAAGCTACTCAACAAGCGATGGAGTGTAGAACAACTGTTACTTTCACTATGAGACCACATCCACAACACCACCATCAGGAGTCAAACCTGCTTCAATGATGTCGTAGATACGGTATTGATAAGAAAGTATACATGGGCAGGCCATGTGGTACGAAATTCATGACAATAGATGGACACTTAAAGTGACATCATGTGACACCTATAAGCATTGCCCCGGTCATTCACCAATGAGAGGAAGAGACGCAAAGACAAAATACAGATATGCATTTAGAAGACATTTGACTACCTGGCATGGGGCACAAAATGTACCTGAATGAACACCAGGTTTACAGTATTAAGACAACTGAAGACTGGACAATCATGTCTCTCCCTAACTCCTAGTATTCGGAATTGTTTATCAATGTTATTACTGATTTTCTTTCCATATCAGGCCCAGTGTCTTCTCTCTTTGCCCTCCCTTATCTCTTTTTCATAGCAATTGTGTCTCTTGTCATAAAGGTATTACTGTCCTCTACTTATCAGTTCCAAAAGAATATTGTCCACTGTTAAAATCTGTTATCATTTTGAGGTCGCTCAACACACTTAATCTTTTTTGATGTACATAAGATTCTTAACATTCTTCTGCAAAACTACATTTCTGTGGCCACCATTGATCTTAATATAGATTGGGGGTCCTTGATTAATATGTCATTTAGGGCACTAGAAATAGGAACAAAACCAAATTTTTCCATAGATATAGGATACATCTACAGGAGATGCCCTAATGAAGGCAGTGGCTGATATTAGAGAAGCTGAATGTTCACAGATTTAATTTGCCACTTCCATTGTGCAATTCTAGTGAATTCACACATCTCTACCTCATGCATAAACTTTCCTGACATTACTGTTACCAATGGCCCTTTTCATCTGAGTGTTAGCCAACTGAAAAAAATAGGAATACTGTAATATTTTAAGTATATTGTAAAAGGCGACTAAAGAGGGTTATGCATTGGGCTAGCAATCTCATCATGTAAAATCATTGCTGTAAACTGCCACTGCAAATGCTCAGATAGAGGCCAGCTGTAGTGGTGGCCCTGTGATCCACCTGGAGCAAAACAACAAATCAATGGGCAACTCACTAAACTTATTCTTACCCAACTGAGTCTTCCTCTCTATGTAAGTAATGATATCTGCAATGTACTTGGACCAAACTTTGGCTCGCTGTAAGGCAAGACTCAACCCTTTATCCAGGCTTACTAAGATGCCATCTATTTCCTCGGGTGACATTTGGACTGCTGAAAAATGTAGAAAATATATATTTTAATCTTGAACATTATATCTAAAGGACTAAAATGAAAAAAGACGGCCCATATTTAACAAATCATATCAGAATAATGGTCACAGAAGATGTCAAAATCAGGAGTAGAGTTGCTTTAAATTCTAACTGAGTGCACCCAAGATGCAATAATAGACTAACACATCGTCCAGGAGAGATTGGGCCCTGTCCAGTTAGCAACACACCCAAAACACATCGCTCAAATTCTGAGTGCCTTTAATCCTCATGGCCATGTCCCAAGGCATCGAAGTTCTTGGCTTTCCTAAGAAGTCTCTAGGGACCTAGGTCGATACACTTACCATGAAACCACAAGGCGCCAGGGCTTCATCCCTGATATTGGAAGTTCAATGAGAATTGCAACACGGAGTATACTTTTTTTTGCTGCAATACGTAACTGTGACAGTGGTCGATAGACGCAACGGTCCACTGATGTCTAACCGAACAGTTTATTATTAATATTTTGACACATGGCACAGAAAGCGGAAAAAGAGATCTCTACTCATTAACAAATGAAATGACAAATAGATATAAATAAACTGACAAACCAATCAACTATACATAAGGTAAATTATTTACATCATCAACAGAAATGATGGGTTGGGTATTTCAAAGGAACCCTAAACAGACCTCCATCACAAGAAACACCAAACATCTTACCAGCTGAGTAGACACTGGATTTAGACTGAAACCCACCAAGCAAGACAGAAATCCAAAACACCATGGAAATTTTATAGACAATGTTGTTGTTGTTCAATGCCCACTTACTCTTTTGTGCGTCCTGAGAAGGACGTTAAGTGGCGGGTTGTCGTAGTTTTTCTCACATCCCAAGCATGCTGATGAAGGTGGACCAGGATCCTCCAGGAGGCTGTGCTATGCTTGGCTTCATCTGTGCGTCACTCACTACTACGGGGATCACGTTGATCCCTCTCCTCGTTAGTCGGGCTGTCATGACAACAGCCATTTCCAGGTAGGGCTACGAGGAAAGAGTCTTTGCCAGTATATTTTGCCTGACCCTGACTGACAAGTCTGATCAATATGTTTTGCCTGGCTAGACGTTAGTCTTCCTCCACTACAGACAACATAATGGCATTTGACAGTGTGGACTGAAAAACTCTTTGGCAATTATTGATACACTATGGAATTCAAGAGAAGTATATAGCCCTCATACAAAGTATGAATGACGATAGTTAGTAGAATGGTACATGAAGGAGCACTGACTGATAGCTTCGGGGTGCAGACAAGAATTACTTCTCTTGCCTTCATAAGTCTTGTTAGCTATGGATTGGATAATGAAAACATCAAACATTGGAAAGAGAACTGGTATTCAAGTGGACACTATTGTCACAATTGGAGGACATAGATTAGGCAAATGATATGGCACACAGTCATAACCAAATCCAAGAAATACTTGACAGGGAGAAAGAATTAATCAGCCAAATTGGGAAGGATATCAACATGAAGAAAACCAAGCTTCTTAAAATTAACCTGATCAACAAAAAGTCAATCATGCTGGAGGGAAGCCATTTGAAGAGGTGTATCCCTATACCATTGGGCGCGACAACTGGGTGGGCAGATTGGGCTCATTAGCCTTGGTTGGCAGCCAATCTAAGAGAAGGTAAACTCTGACTGTAAACCCGGATAGACAAAGCTCTTTAGCCTGTTCAGGCAGTTCGACTAGGAGAGGAGGAACTTACAAGTCACAGAGAGTGCTGGCTAGTTTTGGGACGATGAGAGTATCATTGGTTGTCTCAAGTAACTAGAATCTGCGGGCGACGACCCCACTGCCTTGTGGAAACCTCGGGAGAGGGTAGGGCTACGGGAGTAAACCCAGACAGAAAATCCAGAGTAGTTGCGCCTAAGGCAGATGGTTTTTAAATTGCGAACTCATTCCGGCAGCTCCTGCAGCTGAGCTGGTGCCAAATTGTCATACTTTGTATTCCTTTGGATTACACCAGCGAGGCAGAGAGGGGGATCCTGCAGTTTGAGCATCCCAGAGTTTTCATATTTAGCGCCCAGGTTTGCACCCTGAGAGGCTAATCACAGGGTGCCACGCACATGGTCTACAAAGATTGAGATGCCTATGAGCCGTATACCTACTTGGGCATGTCAGGGGGATCAGATGCAAAGACTAGAATTGGAAAACCAAGAATGACATTCCTGTCACTAGAGAATGTAAAACATGGAGAACGACAAAGACTCCAGTCCTTTGTTAACAGATGCATGTGATAGATAATGAGCATAAAGTGGCAGAACATGGTGAGGAATGAAGACCCGTGGGAAAGAAGTCAACAACAACCACTGGAACAACAAATTAAGAGAAGAAAATGGGGCTGGATAAGACATACTCTGAGGAATGCACCCTCCAAGATAGCTAGGCAGGCTAAAACATGAAATCCACAAGGAAGAGAAAGACAGGTAAACCTAAAAATACACGAAGAAGAGAATGTGAGAGAATACGATTAAATGGTTACACCTGAAGAGAGGCAGAAAAAGTAGCACCGGTCTGTGTTTACTGGTGAGATGTGGTCAATGGTCTATGCATCGAAGGGAGCAATAGACTTTTAGTGATTAAATGAATAAATGATTACTCATAAACAATAAACAAAAACATTAATTAAATAATAACCAAGTCCTTTATATAATCTAATTTCTGAGCCTAAGTAAAATCGACACACTGTTCTTGTCAATTAGCAATATGAAGTTTACATTAATTTTATTTTTCTTGTGAATTTGTTTTACCCTGACAAAACGCACTTGGAATATATATTCGTAGTTATAAAGCTCCTTAGATGAAAACTCTTGTAGAACATACCTGCCTCACCATCCTCATGAAGTTCCCCAATTTCTTCAACTGCTATATTATTCATAGACTGAAAAAAGAAGAGCAAATACCATTACAATAACTGAAATTGGCAAACATTTAATGGATTTTAGATACAGGTGAAAAATATGAATATATTTTGGAAATACAAGGGCATACATGACAAAATGAAACCACAATAAATGATTGAGTCTTTCTTTGCTTTTCGTTTACTCCTGTCTGTTGGGAGGAAGACTAACGTCTGGTCAGGCACAACATACTGATCAGAAATGTTAGTCAGGGTCAGGCAAAATATACTGGTCAAGATCCTCACATCGGCTTCCTAGTAGTCCTCCCTGGAAACGGGCTGTTTTCATGGCAGTCTGACTAATGGGGTGAGGAATCGACGTGATCTCTGTAGTAGTGAGCAACACGTAGGTGAAGCCAAGCATAGCACAACCACCCACCTGGAGGATCCCGGTCCACCTTCCTCGGGATGTGAGGAAAGCTACCGCAACAATGTCCTTTTCAGGGTGCAAAAAAGAGTAAACCTACTCATTGTGGGAATTTGAAACAACAACAACTCCTGTATGTTTCTCTGTTGATTTATAATGCTTTTGCAATTTTTTTTCTGGGAGTGTGTCTAAACCATCTCTATTTAATTCATATTATATAGCGGTTTCTGTTTTGTTCAAAGATATGTTCATTTCTGAGCTTACATTTTAATAAACAGTGCTCAATATAAACTATTTTAAATAACATATATAATAAAATATAGCACAAAAAACTGAATATCTAATAGAGAAGTTCAGAAAATTAAAACACACAAAACTAAAAGTACAAGAGCAATAAGTTAGAATGCAAACATAATAGACTGAGAAGTACTTGGAACTAACAAAAATATTGTTTTTTCAATGAACATCAAAAACACAGAAACAATGGAGTGTGCTTCATGCAACCACAAAACTGAAATTAAAATTTACAGAAGATAAGTAATTGATAAAAATGGAAAAGTGTTATTTTAGTTAATCCATAAAAGAAAATACAATAAATTATTCCAGAATAACCCAAACATAAATCTTGCAAATAGCTTTACCAAAGAATTTTAATGTATGATAAGTTGTTCAGTTTTATCATTTGCTCAAATTTAGCCTCCTTGTATCACTGTTTAAATACATATAGGCTTCAGCATGCATTAACAGAATTGAAGTACTTTTAACTTCAATTGCCAAGAAGACAAACTACTGGCAAATGAGGGGTACAAAACCAAAAAAGAATTAAGTTGATACAACAAAGGCTTTGAAAAATAAAGACAGGCAATACAGAATAGATATGAAAGAAATGATTAGAAACCAGAGATTAGCTTCTTTATCTGGAAATGAGAGGGAAAAAAAGGAAAAATGAATGAAACATGATTCCAGAAAAGTAATAAATAGTTAAAAACTTAGCAGAAGAAGCCAAACAGGAGTAAACAAATTGAATAATAGTATTATTTGCCACTTCAGGTCAGGTTACCTTGGTTTTAAGATCCATGACTAACTGTGGGCCCATATCTCCCATTAGATACTCTGATACACTGAAAATAAATGTACACAAACTCAATCATTTTAAATGCTTTTATTTAACTTTGACTTGTTAGTTAGTCGGGGTCATATCTTGCATTTAAAAATTCAGACACCTTCAATAATATAGATATCTTAAACTTTCAGAACAGGTAAAAACCCAATGACAATACACCTTAATGATATCTTTGGGACAATAAAACTTATTTTCTTCATCTTCCAGTGTACAACAAATTGTGTAAAATTACATTTATTGGCAAATGGCATTTGTGTGTTCTGTACAATCTCAATCTATGATCTATCTAATCGAACAGTGCTTATTTTCAATCCTGTTCACCAGAAGGATTTATATCATCATCATGATCAAAACTTGTTTAGACAAATACACAGGGGATGGCATGGGCTAGTGACACGGCTCACAATCCGAAGTTGTTGGGTTCGCTCCCCAATCCCAGCACCGGCTGTTACCCTGGTGAGGCAAACCCTTAGAAAATGCAGGAGGAAGCAGACCCTAACATAAAATACATGTCAAAGTTGGATGTACTGGGCTAATAGGCGCAAAAAGAAAAACACAGTGAAACCGCCTTGGGAAATAGAGAAATAAGGCGAACGCAAAAAAACACTTGAAGTGCTCATGTTGTGTGACATCCACTCTAGCTCTCTCAATGTCTTCCTTACCCCTTTGTAGTTATTCTTATTCTTTTGTCCTACTGCTCTTGCCTTGCGGCAAATTGGTTTGAGCTAGGTGGAAGAATTGTGCTACCGACATGTTAAACTTTTGGAGTGTTTCTTTGAACTGCTCTATCCATTGTCACCAGGGTAAACCTTTTGTCCGTGGTACTGAAACCTCCTTATAGTATGATTTTGCTGCAAGTTGATCATACTGCATCCTTGTCAAATGCCTAAACCATTTTCTTCAGCATGCTGTTGCGAATTGTTTTTTCTGCTGCACTTCGTTTACAGCGCATCTCACAGGTCTCGCTCGATCTTACGTTTGTACTGATCTAATAGGGGCCAAGTTTGACCCCGATAACATAATGTAGGGATGATCAATATGTTTATCAGTGTCTGTTTAGTGACATTTAGATGTTTCAGTATCAGTGCTAGTTGGCAGTGCACCTTGTTTGCCTTTTTAATTCTATTTTCTGTCTCTCTGTCCAGCCTGCTGCCATCAATGAAGACACTTTCCAAGTACGTAAATTCATGTACCTACTTTAGGGTTTTGCCGCCAGAGTGGAAACTGCTGTGTCTATTGACGTTTGATTGTTATAGTTTCTGTCTTATCACAGTTAATCTTCATATCTTACTCTTGGCAGGCTGAGTTGAATGAGATGGTGTAAATCCTTTGTTTATTGTAGTAGAGGCTTATGTTGTCTGCAAAAATCAATTCGATGATCCATTTCTCACGGTGATTGACTATTCTGGTGATTTTATCCATATAGATGATGATGAATGAAAGAGGGGATAGCACACATCCTTGATGCACCCCTCCTCCTGACTGGGAACCATTTTGTCTATCCATCACTTGTTGTTATCGCCTCTTCACCTCTTCGCTGTTGGCATACATTGCTCATATACTGTACTTTTGTTACTATTCTTTGCACCTATTTTCAGGCGCCGGTAACACAACAGCAATCTCAATGCATATCAAGTCAAAATGAACACGTGCATGATTTTTTATGATGTTGAGTAGTTTGGGAAGAGGTATAAAAATGTAACTTACTTACATTTCCATCCACTGTGCTATTTAGCGACATGGAGAACTTAAGTTGCTGTACTTGGGCCAAGTGTGCTACATTGGTTGTTTCCGGATTGATTTAATGTCCTCTATTCATCTGCAATGCTGTCTTCCTCATGCCTTGTAGCCCTATCTTCTTGTGCAGTTGTAGTTAATTATGTTGCACTTCCATGAGATAATCAAACCTTCTTTCTTTTTTTCTATCTTGATATGTATTCAGCACAGTTCTCATGACTTTTATGTCAATATTTCTTACCTTATCTCGCCAATGACTTTTCTTAGACATTTAATTTCATAAGTTGTAATTTTCCTCTATTTTGCTTTGGACCAAGCGACATTACTAGCACAATATATTGCTAAATATATTGTTCATCTGTAATTTATATGCCAAGCTCATGCTAGGGTGCCTAAGGAGTAACAGTTGATAAGTCCCAACAGATGTCTTCTGACATCTAGTTGATTGAGGTTTCTTTGTTAGTGAGATCCAGGTATAAAAGGGTACTTAACTTGCCAGTTAGAGATGGGAATGCAGCGAGGAAGGAAGCTGACACCAGACCTCACCAAAAAAAAAAACAGAGTTCTCATAAAATGAAGTCTCTATATTTAATTCCTCATAACAATATTTATTGTGGGATTACCTTTACCATTTTATCAGTCGTCCAGAATAGCCGAACATCATTCAAACATATTTGGAATTGGTACTACACATTTTGAACAACAGACATTACAAAGTTTACAAAAAATGTATACTTCTAATATAAAACCTAGTGAACAACAAGGTAGATTTTTATTTCCATATGATCTGAGAATAGTTGTGAGAAGTGAGACATTGCATTTCTTCTTCATCTTCTGAATTACAAAAAAATTAGTAATTCACACTTCTGTTCATGCATCATTCATGAAGTATCATCCTGCCGAAGATGGATGTGTCGGACCAAAAAGTGCAAATATTGCAGTCTAACTGTAAACTAGCGACACAACACAAATCCGTTCTCCGGACTACATCCTGCTACTTGCAAAGCCATGTTCAGAGCTTGGTAGTGAGAGATTATGAATGAACGCAGAGGAAGAAAAAGAACAAATGAAGTATCAATCTAGACCTGTCTAACCAACCCAGAAAGCAACCCACACGTAGCAGCCTTTTTCGGTATAAATGGTGGATGTACAATGTCATGAGATGTATAGTTTTAGTTTTTCACTGTAAAGGGGTTAGACAGCACTGTTAGTTGCTTCCTATGACATCCTCTTAGTATAGCAGTAGTTATATCTAGTATCAAGATGCTGAGCAGCGCATGAGCTGCAGTGGTCAGCGACCCATAGCTGACTGCTAGCGTCAGAGCCAGCGAACCATAGCTGCCAAGACCCTTCTACACCTCCACGCGGTGATCCTGGATAACAGGCTGCAACATGGCAGACTGGCTAAGGAGAAGGGTTCGAAGAGGGAATGCTAACCCGGTACTAAAAAAATGCTTGCTGAAGTCGGATGTGTCGGCTGTATTTTAAAAAACTTGTTATAGTCTAATTTATCCATTCCTCTGATCATCTTATAAACCTGTATTAAGTCACCACGAATTCTTCTCTCTTCGAGACACTGTAGGCCGGTTGTTCTGAGTCGTTCCTCATAACTGTAATTCTGGAATCCCACTATCATCTTTGTCGCTCTTTTTTGTATTCTTTCTAGCATGTTTATATCCCCTCTATGATAAGGACTCCACACCTGTACACAGTACTCCAATCTAGGTCTAACTAAAGCTTTATACAGTTTGACGATCACTTCCTTGCTCCTATGTTTAATATTTCTTTTTATCATACCTAACATTGCATTTGCCTTTTTCACTGCTACCTTAACTTGCTCACTCACCTTTCCTGTATGATCTATTATAACCCCTAGGTCCCTTTCCTTATCTATCTTTCTAAAATTGTTTTCTCCCATTCTATACACTAATATATATGTTTGTTATCGAATGTCAATAAATTTAAAGTTATATGTAACTGTTTTTAATTCCTCTTCTTCTGATCCCCGAAGTCAATGAGTTATTCATTCTCTTAATCCTGTAGCGTATATGGGTTATTAATTACAGAGTTATCATTCAAACCAAGAAGGCTACTCCACGCTATATGGTGGAATGAGCAAAAACATCACGTTTGAAGGTTTTCTACCCTAGAGGAATTATATCCCGTTTTTGGCCACTTCCTCCAACATGCTTTCGGTGTAGCAATGGTTCTATTATCATCTTCGACACAAAAGGCCCTCCGGAAAATCAATTCGCCAATACGAAACGGCTACACCATGCCAATAATTGTGAAAAGGACTTTACCTGCTACTGAATGTCAGTGCAAGTTGGTCAATGGCATCACAAAAATCTCTCACGTTCAATGATGTCATTTCGTCCACATAATCATGATCTGGGAGTAGAAAGTAATCAACAATTATAAGAGGAAATATAATGCTGTGATTTCATTATGTCAAGACTAAACAGGCTGCACAACTAAGAACATACACATTCATAAATTGGTGCTCACACAGGATAGTAGGACTGAAAAGGTACGAACAGACCACTGTGGAACTGTTGGAAATAGCCAGACAATTAAATGTACAACAAGAGATGAAGAGGAGGCACTGAATATAACACACAGTAAGGAAAACAGCTGATAGGATTACAAGAAAGTCTCTGTTCTGAAATCAGGCAGTGGAAGAAAAAGGCTCATCAAACATAAAACATGGAGAGAACTGTAATGTATGGCTTATGACACGAGGGCTTGGCATGTATTTGTTGAAGATCTGAAAGGTTTTCATTTGATTTCAGTTAATATAAGACATAACTAGTTTTATATAATACTTTAACAAAAAAATAATTTGTTTCCAATCCATTAAAATATATCTCTGTATTTAGTTGTCCACGAGAAAATAATGACACAAAAACATTTATTAATATAACCTTTGATCATTGTGATGAGGTTTCTGGCCGCTGCAAAAATATCTGGAGACTGAAGGGCAGAGTAATGTTGCATTACTGGGTTCAAAACAGATAGGACCTCCCCAAGTCCCTCGTGAATAACAACACGTGCATCTTCTTCTGGATCTAAGTATTAGAAAGAGATGCAATCTGTTACAAACGCAACATATTTTGAATAACTTTGATCTGTGGTAAGCTATTGCAACCATCAATTTGCAATTGTCTAGTAATAATGCCGAAAGTGTAAATATTTCTAAAATAGAAATACTGGTTATTTATAAGAAAAAAAAAGGTGAGACGAGTTGAAGGAAAGATATTATATCAAATTACAATTTTCAGATACCCAGGAATCACCATAACAGAAAAAAAAGTACATATATAACAGAAATTCAGAATAGAATGGCACTGGGGTCAAAGATGCAGCAGACAGTACTGTTGGCAATGATATGTTAGAGACGTCATTGTACAGGTCTCTGTCTTTTTTTTGGAGACAGAGTGACCAATTCTCTTCTGTATTGTCTTGCTTTCCCTAACAGTAAGCCAATGACAATTTATTACAGCAAGGTAAACTGGAGTGTGTTGTTGCTGGAGCAAACCTGGTACCTTTATAGCAAGCATTCCAACCACTCTTGTCAATCAGACTAATTGGTAAAGCACAAACAGAACTGGTTTTCAAAACGTTAACAAACCTATGCCCTCTGTGAACAGTAGTTTGAGCCGTGCAAGGCAGTCCGAAAACTTCTTGACATCATGAGTGAGAGCTATTATCTCATCATGATCCACAAGGTCAGGACCTGATGGATCACTAGCTATAGTTCCAAGTGAACTGCTCTTCTTGGGTGAATGAACAGACATCTTTTCTGTCCGGTTTTGGGCTGTCAATGGTGAGTCACTGTATGATGTAGTGTTAAAAGATTGTGCAGGCAAATAATACAAGTGTCTCTGAAAATAGAAACAAATAAATTGATTGCTAAAGAACTGAACACAAAAAAATATGTCAAAAAACACTGGCATGCAGTATGTAGAATAGAGAAGAATTTGATGTGATTTAATACAGGCTTATAAGATAATCAAAGGAAAGGATAAATTAGACTTTAGCAATTTTTTTCAAGAACAGTCACCTACAAGAACAAAAGGGCATAGGTCACAAATCAATTAAATAAAGGTCCGATTAGATACTAGGAAATATTTTTTTCATCAGAGAGTGGTGAATGCTTGCAATGCATTACCACAGGATAGGTTGAGGCAGGGTTAACTAATGCATTCAAGAATAGATTGGATGCTCATAGTTATTTTAGATCAAGTGAATGTAAAAGAAACTGGTTGTATACAGACTGCGGAGTCTTCTAAACCAGTATAAAGATGTTAAGTTAAAACTAAACAGCAATGTACCGTTCAGCCCGAGTGTTACAGGACCCAAATGGAAAACAAAAAATAGTAATACTGTAACCTGCCAGGCATGTCATAAGAGGTGACTAAAGAGAGTTGGACTGGTCACCTGATCGTGTAGCTACAAAAACTGTAATATAGGCAGGTCAATATATGGCTTGTATTTATTGAAGGCATATGCTTCACAGTGAGTTTAAAAGGTTTTGATTGATGGACTGAATGTACTGTTTTAAATTTTACTAAACCTGTAAGCTAAAATTGTTAAGTTTAATATTTAAACTTTGACTTATTGGAAGTGCTGATCTGCCTGTCATAGACAGGCGTACGTATTAGTATGGACATAAAGAGGAAGTATACAGATCAATGGGTTCTCAGTGAAAATATGGAAATACCATTTCCTCTTTGCCGTTTGTCCTGAAAAGGATGTTGCGATGTTTACAGGTAGGCAGAGATATCCGCACCTTGCGGCCCGACACATATTGTTTCAACATGCCCTTTTTGGGGAAGGGTTTGCCTTTTCGCTTTGACCGTTATTCTCCTAGCCAGACTGCATGGATACAGTCCATTTTCAGGGCTGCTACTTGGAGGTGGAATAGGGTCTTGGTCAGTTAAGTTTCATCAACCCTTATGCAAACACGAAGCTATAAATCATTGGTTGCTGTCAGCTTTGTCTTTGGCCCCAAAGATATCACTGATTTTCTTCAGCATTTGTCCTGAAAAGGACATTGTGTTGTAGTTTACAGTGAAGGTGCGATATTTACACCTTTCATCCCAACACATACTAATTTAACTGACGTTCTTGGGTACTGGGTTTGCCATCCAATTATTATCTCTATTCTCAGACAGATTACACTAATGTAGTCTATTTCAACAGCCACCACTTGAAGATGGAAAAGTATGTCAGCTCTGGTAGCTGACCCCGAAGTAAGCAGCCTGCTATGACTGTGCTGCACCTTCCATATCATTGATTTGTAGTGAGTGCCTTAAAACCTTAGCTTCCTTTATAAAACAACATAGAATCAATTGACTGAAAAATCTTTATTCATCACACATCTAATAAGGTCATTCTCTAACCTGGCCTAGCTACCATTTTGTGATTTCCTCCTTTGAGGCTTTTTAACTAATTACACGTGTAACAATTTTTCTTCTTCCAGTTTTGCACATTGACGTTATTTTTTTTATAGCTGCTACAGTTGACACTATTTTCACATTTTAAAATAATATTAAATTCACATTCAAATTTTAATCAACACATCAGCACGCTCGGGATGTGAGGAAGCTATGACAACCCGCCACTTAATGTCCGTTTTAGGGCATAATCTAACTCGTTGTGGGCATTCAATAACAACAATACTGCCACGCTACAATTTTGTTTTAATAGAAGAAGCACTGAACAAATAATTATGAAAAATAAATGACAAATTATGAAATATAATTATCATGAGTAACAACATAACAACAACTCCTTGGCAATCTCTAACAAAATTCAAATGGTGGAGAAGAAGCTTAACTACGCTAAACCATGACTTTTGTAGGACGTTATAAGTTTTTAATGTTGCAGGATCGAGAAAAAAAATATTAAATTTTCACTTGAATCAAGTGGTTGAGGATCTGGAGAAAAGTGCAAATTATTAAACATCACTGCTGCAAAACCAATAGGCCTTCCTGCATTCAATTCTTGGTTTATTGCAGTAATTTTTATTTATGTTTTTCCAGAACCAAACATATATATAGTAGTTGTTTTAATGAACCAGCATTGAAGACAAGCTTTATCAGTCAGAAAATATGTATACCTAAACTAACTGACTGACAATTATAATACAAAAACTTCATTACCGATTTAACCAGAATCTTCATAATTTGCTGCCTTTCTTTTACGACTGATACATAGCATTACAAGTGCAAACAGTTATTCATGGATGGTAGTTATTTTCAGAAGACTAAGCACTTAAAGCTATTGTTTTGGAGAATGTTTACATAAATAATGCTACCCTGAATGAAATAATATAGAACATATTGTCGTAAAGCAACATACGGTGCATGCTATAAATAACTGGCTATTGTAAAAATTCAATGTGAAAGAGAGTTGCCACAAAATAAACACAAATAAAACTTCATACCTCTAAGTGCATCAATCTATATGTGAAGTGAAGTGGGGATTTATGCTTATTCGAGTTCATGCAAGTGATCTTAGTGTAAATGTGCCTATATTTCACATGCAAAGACAAAACTAAACCTCTTTTTTAATGGTGTAATCAATAATCATATCGGAACAGTGATGAAGTAAATGAAAGTATCTTTTCCTACAATGATAGGCCTCGTGCACCATAAACTCATAAGAAAACTACACCCCAGTTCATAATGAAAAGAATACCATTTAGAGACCATATTTTTCTACTATAGCTGAGAGGCAAGGCACTTGCGCGCAATTTTCAAGCGTGCCCTAGTCTATTGGTGCCTAGTCCTAATGGAAATGAATTAAAAACTTTAAGATCATGTGTACACGCAGTGCACATAAAAGAACTATTGGTAGTTGAAAATTTAAAAGAGACGGATGTTAGCTGCTATCCAGGCATCAATTGATAAAAGTAATTAAATTCATACCCAAATAGCAGCCTGCACGAAGGCTGCTCCTCTACTGTGCAAAGATACAACAGACTAATCACGTTCTTGTCTTTGTACTCAATTGCAAGTATATACAAAGACATCTACACCTCCTGGGTAGAAGAGGAGTGACTAAGTGAATTGATATTTTTCCTGGCCCATTTATTGTTTGTTGGTGTACATGTGTTTTGGCATTGCAGATTTTTAAGAATTAATAGAAGAATCTGTAGTCTTATATATTTTATATTATACGGGTGGCAAAAAAGACAGCAGAGAGAGGAAATATGAGATCTACTCATTAACAAAGAAAATGATGGACATATACACACTGACAAATCAATCAAAGACAGAGAAGGCAAGATGTATTGACATCATTGGAGGAACAACTGAAATGATGGGTTGAGTATTTCAAAGAAAGTATAAACAGACCTCCCTCACAAGAAACACCAAACATCCTACCAGCAGAGGAGACACTGAAGTTGGACTGCAATCCACCAAGTAAGATATAAATCCAAAGGACGATATCTAAACTCAAAAGGAAAGTGACAGGACCAGATGGAATAGCAGCAGAAGCTATAATGGCAGATATAAATAAAGCCACTGTGGGAAATAAAGACACCGTTTGATACCAGAGAAGTTGATAACCCTCATACAGAATATGTACGAAAATATAGTTAGTAGAGTGGTACATAAAGGAACACTGACAGCTTCGAGATGCAAACAGGGATGCCTGCTCTTTTCCTTTCCTGTTGTCTATAGATTGGATAATGAAGACATCAATCGAGAGAAAAATAACTGGTATTCAGTGGACACTATCATCACAATTGGAGGACACAAAAGGCATCGTCCAACATAGCCAGAAAGACTCTTACATGGAATCCTCAAAGGGAAGAGAGAGAGGTAGACCCAAAAATACTTGTGAGAAGGAACTAAGATTAAATTATTATACCTGGAGGGAGGCAGAAAGAGCAGCCTAGGGCTGTGTATGCTGGTGGGATGTTGTAAATATCATATGCACCGAGAGAGCAGCAGGCTTTGATTGATTGAATGCAGTCTTATATACCCAATTTAGTTAAGTGAAACAAGTTACAAGACCCTAATATCAGAATTATATGTTTGCTTCATTCTATATTTTTTCAGCACAATGCGACACTATGTGGATAGTTCAGTTCAGGTGCCATCTCTGCATCTAAGGTTAGATGCAATGGATCTCCAGTGTACTCTATCGTTTGCTATAATGTTGCAATTTGACAGGCATTGTTGAGTACATCTCCTGATGTTATCGACCCACCTATAACATTAAGTTGAATGTGTTGAGTGCAAAGTCGGAAAATGTGCTTTGATCTCTCTTTTTCAGGATGTTGATGTTGTCTTTGGGATGGTCATATGTTTGTAGATTTCTCTCCCAGTATCCCCAATCTATTCAGTCAAGTTTCTTTGTTTGCAGTATTCAGTAGTTGTTTGACTGTGTATAGGGTTGTTTGGTGTGTATTGTTGTTCTTAACTGAATCCTTTCTTAGCCAGTCTGCCTGCCTTGTTATTGCCAGGTGTATTTGAGTGACCAGAGATCCATTACATAGCTATTTTGATTTCATGAGATGTTATAAGTTGGTTGGCACCTAGGGATATTTGGGTAAGTTCAAGCTTACAATGACCACCATCTTCCAGAGCTTGAATAGCAGATAATGATGAGTCTGTAAAGATTACAATGCTTTGGGCTTTTGATGGAAAAGCATCAAATACAGTCCTCAAGTGGTACAGAGTTACTTCCAGTACTATTACTTTTGCCACATATCTCCCCACAGGCATCAAACAGCTCATCAGATGTTCTGTCTGGATACTCTATGTAGACTTCATATCCTGCTTTAATGGTGGCCTTCAAAGCAGATCCATCAGTTTACACATGTATCTATTTTTCTGAGTAGGCATCAATCATTCTCTGTGATGCTCTCATAAGACTTACTGGATCAGAACTTATTGTATTATCTGTTAGTTTTGTTTGAATTTTTGGCTTTTAGACATGCATGTGGTAGTAAATTTCTTGTTACTCTCTGTGTTTCTTGTCTTTTGTCTGGAAGGTGATATCCATCTTAATCTCACTAACACAATGGAGGACTGATTTTTTGTTTTATTCTCTGCTTCTCTTGCTATTTGTCTATAAGACGTCTATTGAAGTGGTCTTTGGTCCTTCTTTTGCTGCTCTCACAAGCTTCGATAGCACATCTCAAGGGGTTCCACATTCACATGAATTTCATATGCAGCAGCGGGCGTTGACCTATTTGCTTCACTAATAAGATGCAGGGTATTAATCCATGAGCATGTTGTCAGAAGTGCACTGCTGTATTATCAGGAATTGACAAATTTTAGGTTGGCTTACCAGTCAGTCAAAAATGTCACTAGTCAGCAAGGTCGGAATACGGTCATGCAAATTATGTTAACAAATTTAAACTAAGCACTAATTCACCTTTATTTCTTCCTAACAATGCATACCAAACCAAAATATATTGTATTACTTACACAGTATTAGTCTATTTCTTCTTAAGAAAAAATGTACTAGTCAGAAGCATGACATGTGTGTCTTTTAACATTGTTGGTAGTTTAGCACCATAGTACCATTTATCAATGACTTTAGTAAGTTTGAATTGTGGTAGTGGAGGTCTATTTAGATTCACCATCATAAACTAGCTTATAAACAATTTATTTCAACTGCAATATCATTAATAATCGTGCGAGAGTCGTTATGTAGAACGATTAAAAACGTAATTAATGATTAAAAACTGATTTTTTTCCACTGTCAAGCAAATATTTGTACTCGTCACAGACAAGCGCTTTTGTCAAGCCCTGTGTATTCTAATGCAGAGCGTACATATTTATAATACAAGCCTCTCACTGTCTTTGTCTGAACTCCATGCTGTGCCAGCAAACCTCTTCAATAACTGTAGTGCTCAACGTTTTAATTTTAACAATTATGAACAAATTTCTTGAGGTTGAGCTGGTTGTCAAGAGTAGGATCTTTGTGAGCAATTTCTGTTTGCTGAATCTCAGACTGATACTTGGCTACTTTGTGGCTCTTGGTAAAGATAGTGTAAACAGT
Source organism: Ariolimax columbianus (assembly GCA_036924085.1). Taxonomy (NCBI): domain Eukaryota; kingdom Metazoa; phylum Mollusca; class Gastropoda; order Stylommatophora; family Arionidae; genus Ariolimax; species Ariolimax columbianus. The sequence goes on along the minus strand of JAVGWX010000008.1, from coordinate 68,688,352 downwards.
CTTTCCACAGTTTACCTTCAGTTTCAATTTTAAGTTGTTAAATGGTGCTGTCTGTGTGTTTCCAAACATCAGATTATAATTTTAAATAAAATCTTATATGAACCACTGGGATCAAGATGCTGAGCAGCTGAGCATGCAGTGGTCAGCGATCCATAGCTGACTGCTAGTGTCAGGGCCAGCGAAACAGAGCTGCCAAGACCCTTCTACACCTCCACTCGATGATCCTGGATAACAGGCTGCAGCAGGGCAGACTGGCTAAGGAAAAGAAATCGAAGAGGGAATGCTAACCTGGTACTAAATAAATGCTTGCTGAAGTCGGATGTGTTGGACCGAAAGGTGCAAATATCGCAGTCAAGCTGTAAACTACGACACGACGCATTCCATTCTCTGGAATACATTCTGATACTTAAGCCCTTTTAGGGTTTGGTAGCAGGAGATTGAGAACGAACGAAGCCAAGCCATATGAACCACTTATGATGCAAAAAATAGTCAAGACTTGTATTGTTTATTGTAGTGACAATTTGTTTGCACTTTTACTTCCCCTCAAAATTGTATTCTTTTATGAAATACATTCACAAGCACAAACTTTGTGGACATCATAATCCAAAAAGATATCTGATATTGTAGTTCATTCAAAACAAAACTTCCAAATAACTGTTTAATACACAAAATCAAGAAGATAAAAATAAATTTTTTTTTTTTAAAAAGACCAATAAGACGTTTATCTCCCCGACATACTTATAAATAACTCGCTGATTACAAAAAATCATCCCATGTCACAATGTATCCTATATGCATGACTGTTGGAAAGTGTACAAACTATGTAATTATAAATATAATATTAATATACAATCAATAACATTTAATAAACAAAATATTTTTTTCATCATTCTTTCAATTTTTTAAATATTAATTAGCTGTAGTGTATTGTAGCAGTATTATTATACAATAAGCATGTGCTTTATTTCCTAAAATATAAAAACATGAGTTCACATTTTTAACAAATGTCTAAAACCTGTGTGGATGTTTGTCATGCCAGCGCGAGAAAGAACAAGAACTTCTACATCTGTGATCCTATCTTGCCATTTTATGTTCAGCAGTTTCCTTAGGCAGCCCAGCTAAAAGTCGTTATGCTTCTTCACATGTCGACTGTACACAGTCCAGGTTTCACAAATGTACATAAGAGTTTGTAGGACAACTGCCGCATAAACATTCAATTTCGTTATAAGCTTAATTGCTCTTCAGTTCCAAACTCTTAGTTTTCCAAACAGTGGAGAGGTCTTCATTCTTCTTTTCATTTTCTTGTCGCATATAGTTTCTACGGGGTGGTGCAACCGACCCTATCATGTCCAACCCTCCTTAGTATTCTTTTATGGTGTCTGGCAGATAACAGTGTTACTACTCTTTGTTCCCCTTTCAGGACTCAGTAACACACAGGTTTTCCCAGTACTTCTGGGTTACAACTTAAGAAACTGGCAAGTTTACATTTTCTTTGCACAGTATTCCTTTTGATGGGTTTAATACAGAATTAATTCACTTTAAAACAAATTTTGATGTATAGACATTCCAACATTCTAAGGAAGATTCATATAATTATCTGGCCAAACACGATCACCAACCAAGACCTAATTGCCTGGACAACCAAGAAGATATGCACACCATCATAAATGGTCGATGCTGGAATTGCATGGTATATGTCTTAAGAAGAAAGCCTGATAACACTGCCAGAACCATGACACCCCAAAGAGAAGGTGGACCTAAGACAACCAGGTGAAGAATCATATAAATTATTAACATGTGCGTAAGTGTTGTACAAAAGGTGACCTCAGAGCTGGTGAAGTGGATGTAGTTTGAGTGCTGCCTTTAAAGACACCACCAGTTATGATGGTCACTGATTGTTTTGCCAGTCACTGATGAAAGATCTAAGTTGATGTACAGACGTGACTTGGGTGCCATGTTTAATTTTTAAATGGTATCTGGGATCAAGATGCTGAGCAGCACATGAGCTGCAGTGGTTAGTGACCCATAGCTGACTGCTAGCGTCAGGGCCAGCGAACCATAGCTGCCAAGACCTTTCTACACCTCCACACGGTGATCCTGGATAACAGGCTGCAGCAGGGCAGACTGGCTAAGGAGAAGGGATCGAAGTTGGAATGCTAACCCGGTACTCAAAAAAATGCTTGCTGAAGTCGGATGTGTTGGACCGAAAGGTGAAAATATCACAGCCAAGCTGTAAACTACGACACAACGCATTCCGTTCTTGGACTACATTCTGCTAGTTAAGCCCTTTCAGGGTTTGGTAGTGGGAGATTGAGAACGAACGAAGAAGAAGAAATGGTATCTAGATGGCTTTTAAAATTTGAATGATTAGATTAGGTAGACAGTTGAGAATATAGGAATCTAGGTCACGTGTTTTGAATGAAATTTTAGCAACTGATTTTTTGCATACCTAAAGCATGTGCCAGAATTTAACTAATTTTCATGAAATAACATGAAACCTTTGACTTTTATTTAATGCCAACTTAAAGTTACATGCTTACTTTACATGTTGACCATTTGATGATGAAAATCAGCAGAGACATAGCGAAACTACAAGCAATAGAAAAATAATGGTATGTTTGCTTCCTTACATTTCTATTCAGCAACTCTACAACAAAGATTCACCATCCATTTATACATTTGTATGGAAAATTTCACAGACGTCAGTGTTAGTTGAAATTAGTTTTAGTATTAACACTGAAATATGTGTCCTCCAACATATTTCTATATGTCAGAACTGGGAGTAAGCTATCATAGCTGCTAATGTCGAGTTTATAAAATTAATCACTTCTGCTATAAAACACAGATATTTAGTAAATATTTAAGCCCAATTTTTTGTGGGTGTGCGTTCGCCTTGTTTATCCATTCCCCAAAGCGTGTTACGCTGCCCTGTGGTTTTTATTTTGCACCTGTTGACCCAGTGCATTCGACTTTATGTAAGGGTCTGCTTCCTCCTGCATTTTCTAAAGGTCTGCGTCCCCAGGGTAACGGCCGGTGCTGTGATGGGGATCGAACCCAACTGGTTGTGAGCCGTGTCACTTAAGCACTAGGCAACGCCGTTCCAGCCTTATTTTTATCATCCTAGTTACCTGATGAGGTAGTGTGGCCCAAAGGGTGAAATGTCAATGTCACAATCCCAAAACGCACTTGGTTTGAATTCTGCCATGTCAAGTTTGGCAGACAATGGGTTTTTCCCCGCAATGCAATCGCCTCCACGTATAGAAAGTAATGGCAACCTACCATAACGCACAGTGGAGGATGATTAACGTCTGGTCAAGAAAAGTATAATGATCAGATATGTTAGTAAGGGTCAGGCAAAACATACTGGCCAAGACCCTCACCTCGGCTCCGTAGTAGCCCTCCCTGGAAATGTGCTGCTTTCATGGCAACCTGGCTAACGAGGTGAGGGATCGGCGTGATCCCCATAGTAGTGAGTACATACAGATGAAGCTAAATATAGCACAACTGCCTGGAGAACCCAGGCCCACCTTCATCAGCACACTCGGGATGTGAGAAATGCTACTGCGACCCGCCACTTAACGTCCTTTTCAGGGCGCACAAATAAGTAACCTACTCGTGGGCATTCCTAAACAACAACAACAACCATAATGCACACCTAACAAGAAACTTACAACAACTAAACAGGTTGGCAGTTGTGAGAAGCAACATTCTGTAAAGGATATGCTACTTACATATAGATATCTGGTAAGACTTGTTAATGTCTACATTCATCTTATATAAATGTTGCATTTACAACTGTAAACTCAGCGATATACAATGTCGCAGCTGTAACACAATACTAATACATCTATTATTATCGCAGAAATTATCTTTACATAAATTGATATAAGTATGAATTACAAAAACAATCACAAAAACACAGCACAAGCAAAAAGTGTACACACATACATTAACATGTATAACAAATTTTCGACTTGCAGGTGAATAACTAAATTCAGTGAATAAAACACACTTCAAGATACATTATCAAAATATTAATTAATTGTAATTCCAAATACATAACGTAAAAACCACCAGTCAAAATTTATATTCACAAACATAATTATAAATAATATACTTTGAACCTGGCAATTATTAACCATTATATAATATATCTATCACGGTGCACTTTTGGTCTTATGATGCTGTGCTGTCAAGTGTATACATTATCTAATGATTAGCATAATCTTACACAGTACGACATATTCTAGTTTCTCAGCTTACATTTTGATTACATAAGCATGTATTGTATAAGTTAAAGTGTGGAGTTTGTGTGTACATGCGTTCCTTACAGTGTGCAAAATTAACATTTAAAAAATTATGTTTTTCTTAAAAAATAAGGTTAGATTTTGAATATCAATTACCTGTGAGTGTGTCCTATGAGTATGACTACACAATGGAAAGATTTGTTTTGTACACTCCTTTAGCATGGAAGGTATATCAGGAAATAACCCCTGCACCTCCAGGACACAAAATGACAACCTGGCACATTGGTTTATTCTCCTTCGCTCCTTTTACTGAATTAACAGAAAAATTAATATAAAAACCAAAAACGTTTCCAGAATTGAGTACAGAGGTATCGTTTAATTACAACTATAAGAGCTATCGGGTTATGTTTATTTAAATGATGAGAAATAATTTTGTCAACTTTACATTAGACTATGTACCTAGTTTGATACTTACTTAAATTATTCTGCTCTGAAAATGTTACTAAAACACAACAGAAACACGTACTCAACTGACTAACTTATAAGCAGGATAAATACTTCTGTCAGGTTATTTTATTTTGAAGAGATCTATTATTACTAATAAAGTAATAATTATTATTTACTACTACTAATCTATACTAGCACTGTAACAGTCATTGACTTGATTGAGTAAACTGATTTTGTTTAGTCACTAGTGCATTTACTGCAACTAACAAAATGCCACAATTTGATCATTACACCGTATATAATAGATCTACATAATATATAATACGTTAAACTGTAATAGCACCACAACAAACAAAAGTGTGTTGTGCTAGCATATATCATATACACACTTCTTAATGTAATCTCACTGTAAACTGTGGTAAGGCGTAAGGTGTTGCCAGTTTGCAGGCTAGAATCTACATTTGTGTGGTATATCGGGATAATATCCTACTATTTCATCTAGTTACCTGAAATATCACAGCATGCAAAGGTGATACAATCTGATCAATCTCAATCTGCAGGTCTCATATCTAGCGCATGCAGAATATACTTTGCGAAGGACCTGTTGCTCCTCTAAACTGAAAGGAAACTGACAAAAGTCGAATTCAAACTTTTTCTTGATAGACTTTCCAATGCTTTTAGCAATTTGCCGTCCTTTTGACGACATGATAATTGACTGCATTAGTTTTTTTTAAAATTTCTGCAGCGTATTTAAGATTAAAGAATAGCACTGATGCACTGCAGTGCATATGGTCTGTAAATTTATTCTGCCATCTGCACTCTCACTGCAGTGCGGTGCACGGTAATTACATTGATCAGAAGATTTACTTCCGCCATCATTGTGCCTCTAGTTCAATATGCCAGATATTTATAAGGTGATGAGTGGCAGACTATAAAAGTTCACCTTTACAATTTAGGCATTTTGATTAAACTGCCAGTAGCATAGCTTTAAAAAAGTTCAAAATTGTTATCAATTTTCTACAAAGACGAATGTTACGTATTTTACTTATATAACACATTGAATATAAAGGTACATTTGTAAGATTCAAAACTGGGGGTTTGTTTTGCAGTTAGTTAATGGCAAATTTGGGAAGAAAACGTAACAAAATCAGAAGAATATAAGCTGAAGCACAGACAATTTATTTTCACGACATAATTGTCAGTTTATCTCTTTATTTTGTTATTGTGGCCGTGTACAAAATCGCATCACAATTTGCATGGATTTTTAAAATTGTTTTTAATTTTTAATTTTTTTTTTTTGCGGGGGGGGGGGGGGGGGGGGTTGGCTCTATGTATTCTACTGACGCATACACGCCCTTTCCACACTGGACCGTACTCTTTCAGGCTATATCAGAACGTCTTAACCAGTACTCGGCTTAACAAAATCTGGCAAGATAAACGGTTAGCACTATGCACGAAAATCAGATTAATGCGTACACTGGTCCTGTCAATATTCCTCTATGCGTGTGAGACATGGACAGTTACAGCTGAACTTCAACGAAGGATACAGGCCTTGGAGATGAGATGTTTCCGAAGACTTTTAAACGTCACGTACAAAGATGGAGTTACAAATGAGGAAATACGAGGAAATATTACAACAGCAATAGGGCCTTTCGAAGACCTCTTGGCAACTGTCAAAAGAAGGAAACTCACTTGGTACGGTCACATATCCAGATCAAATGGTCTTGCAAACACAATCCTCCACGGAAAGGTGTATGGCAGACGACGAAGAGGCTGGCCAAAAAAGAGATTGGAGGACAACATAAAAGAATGGACCAGTCTCCGACCAGAAGAGTCACAGGCAGCGGCATCTGACAGAGAGGGGTGGCGTGGAGTTGTGAGGATGTCTTCATGTGCCCCCCAACGACCTCACCAGTTACGGGATGACCTGACCTGACCTGATGTACCATTCAAATAGAACCATCTTCAGAAGTATTACAAGGGGAACTCCTAGGCTACTTATTTATGTGACGTGGTTCTATAACAACTAGAAAATTAAAAGCGTTTTTATAAGTATCAATGTTCAATGTGTGTATATATATATATATATATATATATATATATATATATATATATATATATATATATATATATCGATCAACAATTATTAATTCAACATATGAAGATGCAAATATTTTTTCTTCAAACTGGCATTTAGGGGAACCGAAAAAAAAAAAATAATATGATCACGTGGTATGCAGTGACGTCATTGGCAGTTCTTAAATTTTGTCTTCATCACAGGCGAGAGTAGTCGAACGCATACGGATAGGCTTTATTGTACTTTTCTTTTTGAAGACCTTCAATCAAAACTTTAACTAAAAACTTAGTAGCGCAGGTAGTTGCTTCGTTTTCTTTTCCAAATACGCAACAGCCAAAGAGACAAAAAGCAATGGAAGATGGAGGTGGCAAAGACAGCTCAGGAAACAGTAAGCGCTAAATGCTTTGCATAATTTTGAGTTAAAAAGATGGACTTTAGATTAGGAAAATTTGAAAAAATAAGGCCTTGTACTTGTACTACTACTTGTAGTACTAGTAGTAGTAGTAGAAGTAGTTCAAGTAGTTGAGTTGAGTAGTAATTAATAGTTATAGTTGTACCTTGTAATTTCATTTGTTCAAGTTGTTGTAACCTTGTTTTTCAATTTGTACTCGAGTGTGACTGTGACAACTGACTAATCATCTAATGTAGAGGTTTAATAATAAGGTAGTAATACTCTACTCTAGTAGCACTTAGTAGTTGACTAACAAGGCTAGATTTGATTTCTTTGCCTAATATAGAACTCATCAGCATTCTCCATGTAGAATAAGATTAAGTTGTTTACCATAAATTAAATGTAAAGTCGGTCTTGCTATATATCATGGCTCTAAGACATGGTATTTAACTAAATGTATCCCATCTAGACTGCAGACCTTCGTTAACAAGTGTCTTCATCATATACTTCATTTCATGTTTAATGGCAAACGCAGAATTGTGGAAAAGAACATGGCAACAATCAATACAGCTGGATACCTTGGTAGAGAAATAGAGGATGGTTAGGACACACTCTCAGAAAGAAGTCAGACATTATAATCATATATCATATGTACCCACAAAAAAAGAGATGAATGTGAAGGTTAAAAACAGCTGGCATTGAATGGTCAGAGGAAGTCAGTTCAATCTGCGTTTTATGTGACACAACTCAAAGAAGATATCACAGAATAGGAATGGAGAGAGAACATCTGTTTTGTCCTTATATTCCAAGGGAAAGCAGAGGATAAATGATGATAGTTTCAGTAGTAGTGTCACTGATTTGGTCATTAAGTTCATTAGAGATTTACCATTCCATGTATGATCGGTTGCAATAATGATTTAAGTTCATTTGAAAAGATGTTCCTGATGTCTAAAATGTTTGATTAAAACAGCTGAGCCGCCCCTTCCTTCTATGTTTACATTTAATTATTTTTATTTATGATCTCGGTTTACGCATTGTTGGTTTCATCATCATCAATCCCGTAACCTAGAAAGTCGTTGAGGCACCGTTATTGCAGTTTGTCGAACCAGTTCCCGCCATACGTCTCGTATTTTCGCCAGGGCTTTAGTTTCAGCTATACATCTTCCCATACACTCTTTTATATTGTTGGTTTATACATTGTATTTATTTTCCTGGCAGTATACATCTATACATGCACAGTATTTTGTGTCCTACTAATTACCTTTACCTGTCATCTTATTTAAAATTACTATTGCCGCACACAGAAGAGTAGTTTCTGTATCTCTTTTACAATGCTGAATAACATTATTCATGTTTTATGCCAATATGATCAGGGCTGTTCATTATAAAAGTCTTTAAGATGCCTCCTCATGCAAAATAATTTAAAACCAAAACTAGCAAGAGTCGCTGGGCGGCCTTCTCGTCCATCCAGACAGTCCTGAAAAAGTGCCGGGATCGAACCCTGCACGCTTCTCTCTTTAACTCCACATTAACATATATCAAATGTTTTTCATAATATAGCCATTTTAAAATGCTTTTGATGTTTTGTAAAACTCTTGATAAATTTATATATCGAAATGTCAGTCTTCCCTCTGCTGTTATTATGTCAAACTAATTTAACTATTTAAAAAAATTAAAAAGCACTATATTTTATCACAATGATCATGCAGCTAGAACTCTCCACTTTTAGTAAACACCATATGTGAATTATTATAAATGATTTTTTCCGACTGCAAATTCTCACAGATCTCCATAGAACTGTCATGTTTGTCATAAAGCACAATTAATGACAATTCCTTTTTAAAATATACATTCAGAATGTTTTCTATATATTTCACAGGCATTACCAAAAAGGCAAGAACTTTTGATTTCATGGCCATGTTCCAAGAAGCCAAGAAAACTGCGATTCAGAGAACAGGTGCAACACTTGCTGATACTGCTAGTAGGTCTTGACTTCTGAACTCATGCTGGGAACAATTAATTTTGTTTAAAAAAAATTGAGTGTTCATGTTGCCATTTTAGCTGTTGTAGTTAGCCTTTGGGTATGTTAGATATATTTAATGATGTTAGGCTAGCTATACCAGAGAATACCAGACTCCCTTGGTCTTCATCGACTACAAAAAAGCATTTGATTCTATATATCCAAAATTTGTCTGGCATTCGCTAATAGAACGAGGTGTATATTCTGGCTCCATCAAAGCTCTTGCTACAAAAATTGCACTACCCCCTTCCATCCATTCCAGCACCCAGTTGTGATTCCAATACAAAAACCTGTTCACCAGGGTGATTCCATCGCACCAAGCCTCTTCACTGTGCGCTTGGAATTAATCGTGGGTTGTTGCTGCTGGAATGAATTTGGATTCAATGTTGATGGCAGACATCTCAATCAGCTTTGATTCACGGACGGCATAATTCTTCTTCTCCGATCAACTGATGCTATGCTTCTAGTCTGAGGTTAACGAAGAAGACTGCATTTCAGGTCTTTGGTGGTCCCCCCCCACAACTTTTTGAGCATGGTTGATCCCCTAGGCCAGACTGCCTCTCTTTTGTCTGCATAGGTCAGGCAGTCCTCCAGAATATGTTCTGGTGTTTACTTGGGTGCTCCACAATCGCATGTGGAGGTGGGCCTCGAGTCTACAATGTCCTTTTCTGAATCTGAAGATTTTTGTCTGCCAAGTTTGTCTATGTTGACATTTTTTGGCTTGTATTCATTGTGCTGGTCTGTCCATTCTGTCCTCATTGATCGTTTGATGAGTGTCTTTGCTTCTTTATAGCTCTGTAGATGGGGAGTCTGCTTTCTCGTTTTCAAGGATCCCACAGTGTACTAGAATCTACTGTAGGACTAAATCTGTTTTTTAGACAGTAATCCTATGTTGTATTTTATTTCATGGGCGAGTCTATCTTGTTTGGGGCTTGAGATGGCTTGGAGTTTTCCTTGTAGTTATGTTTTGGCTGGTAAAATTCTGAGTTTCTGCATAAACAGCTCTTATTTCAGCTCTGAAATTGGTACGTCTCTCCTGCTGGTATGAAGTAATTTTCTATGTCGCCATTGTAGATTCCTCTGCCTCCCCTTTTATTGCTCAATGAGGCAGATCCATCTGTGTGCAAGAGTTGCTAGGGTACTGTCTCTTAAGCTCCTGTAGAACATGGATTTTTGCCAACTGCTCACTTTTCTGGATGACGTAATGGAACACAGAGCCAGTCGCAGAAGTCAACTGCATGTTAGAGATGTTCAACAAAGAGGGAAAGAGAACATGGCTAGAAGTCATGCACAATTGTTTCACCATAGTGACCTAGCCATCCTTGATGGGAAAAAATTGGAAAACATAAAAGAATACTGTTATTTTGGATGCCTTCTCATGCAAAATAATTTAGAACCAAAACTAGCAAGAGTCCCTGGGCGGCCTTCTCGTCCATCCAGACAGTCCTGAAAAGGTGCCGGGATCGAACCCTGCACACTTCTCTCTTTAACTCCACAGTGAGTGCTTCCTACAATGTGCTATGCTGATGAAACCAGAACACTTTCAAAAGCAGTAGGGAACAAACTGTAAGTGACCTAGGAGATGTGATGCTGGGGTCTTGATCAGTATGTTTTATCTGAAACTAATGTTAGTCTTCTCCCCCAATATTCTTCTGTAAAAATACATCTTTGTTGCTTCCAGTGATCTTCTTGTTTGTTTGATTATTATCTATTATCTTTCTATGCAACACTACATTATTTTTTAAATATCATTTTTTGCATTGGTCACAGGCTATATAAAATGTTGCCTCGGTCCTACATTTGCCAATATGTGCTTCATGAATTATTATGTATATCTATTTTTCAAATAGTACTGATTTGGCTGTGAAATCAAATTTTAATGCATCGTTCATTAATTTTTCATAGTTTCATTGAAGTCTTTCAATTTTGTTAGAGACTGTGACGTCTGCCTTCAAATGTTCAATTATCTTTGAGTTTGTCCTAATATGTCCATTTTGTTAATTTTATTTGCAGATTTAGAAATTAAAGACAAAGATATTCATAAAACAACCAAAAGCAAGCCAAAGAAAAAGTCTCACAAAGCCGAGGAGAGATCTGAAGAGGAGACTTCATCATCTGAATCAGAAGGAGATGTTAGACGATTGGAAAAAATAGCTGGTGAACATGCAGAAAAGACTAAACAGATAGAAAGTAGTGATGAAGACATTGGTCCAACTCTACCTCCAGGTTTTAAACCATTCTCTGCAGCAGTTAAAGATAAAGAAAGCTCATTTTCAAAAGGACAATTAAAATCACACAATGCTGACAATGAAGGGAATGAAAGTGATGAAGAGTCAGATTTTGGTCCACCATTACCACCAGGTTTTAAGCCTGCTGTCACAACATTGAGCTCTAGTTTTCAGAATGCAGAAGACATGCAGACAAGTGGTGAAAGGACTGACAAAGACGACAGTGACAGTAATGCCAAGCGAACTGAAAGAGTCAGTGATGATGAAGATGATGATGATACAGAAGATGATGTAAGTGGCAGAAGATATTCTTATAGTGTTTTTAATGATGTTTCTATAAAAATCTGTGTAAACCTGATTTGCGAGGCATGTTCAACTGAAACTGGACCTAACTGCACCAAGTGAACATATGTACGATGTGCATGATGATGTCACTTCTGATGTAAACAGCACAATACCAACCATCAAGTTTGCAAAATTTAATTATCCTCCGACTCATATTTTTCTCAGAAGACCATTGAAAACATGGCGAGTGTGATGCGGAATCTGCCCAGAGTTGATCAGCACACGGTGATTCAGTTTCTAACAGCTGAAGTATGTCAACCAGTTGACATTCATCGCAGAATGCAGGCAGTGTAGGGTGACAAAAGTGTGTTGAAGACAACAGTGAATAACTGGACATCGATGTTTAAAGAAGGATGTGAGTTTACGAAAGATCTTCCAAGACCAGGTCAGGCACATATTGTTGTGGCAGAAGATGCCATCGCATAAATTGATGCAGCAATTCGAGTGGACCGTCGTCTGAGCTTACGTTCGCCACACTTTTGTCACCATACACTGTCTGCATTCTACGATGCATGTCAACTGGTCGACATCCTTCAGTTGTTGGAAACCGAATCACAGCTCTTTGATCAACTCTGGACAGATTCCGTATCACACCCGCCATGTTTTCAATGGTCATCTGAGGAAACTATGAGTCGGAGAATAAGGAAATTTTGCAAACTGCACAGTTGGTATGTGCTGTTTACATCAGAAGTGACATCATCGTACGTATGTTCACTTGGTGCAGTTAAGTCTGGTTTCACTTGAACACACCACACCTCGTATGATGCATTTCCAAATGTATGCTTACATTATAGATTGTGTTGCATCTACATGTTTCTCTTCTCTGTTTGTTCAATTTCTATATATTTTTTATTATTTTCAATTGGACTAAACATGCCACTAAATAAAAATTTAATGAATGACAAGTTATCAATCTTCCAGCATTTTGGTTTCTTCGTGAAATTAAATTAATTTTTAAAATGAGTTAACCACCAGAGAATGTTTGAGTATCACTGGCTATAGAACATAGGAGAAATTATATAAGCATACATTTCTTGGTTTACAAACTGTTAGGCGTGCAGTGAGTCAAGGGATTGTTACAAACCCAATATATTAGGTTCAAATCGAGATGTGATCGGTTTGACAGACTGGGCGTGTGATGGTGTACAATAACGTCAGTTTTATGAGATATTTACCATGTGTCCCACAAATATTTAGATTTTGCATATTGGTATTATTTAAGAGTTTAGAAATTGATATCATTTTTGGTAATATATCCACAGAATCCACTAAATAAGATTCCTACAAGTCATGAAATTGTTTTTGACCATGGCCACAAAACAGTGAGTTCTTACTACAATTTAATGACTCCTGCTCTATCCTCATAACCCTTTCTGTGTTCTGGTAAAAGTAGTGACAAGCTTTAGAAAAAAAAAGGATTAAATGGCACACCTCAAGAAAACAAGAATGCAGATTAGATGAAAGGTGCACCCCAAGTTGAAATAACAAAAGATGTTACACTATAAATAAATGTGAAAAACAACGGAGCTGTCATTTTACATAAAGGAAAAGAAGGACTAAAATAGCTTTGAGAGAAGCAACCATGAAATAAAAACAAGCGATATGATATTCAGAAAGCCAAGACTATAATAAAATAATGGCGTGCAAGTAGACTGAATTCAAAATTCGTTTTTCAAATTATTATTATTGATAAAGCCCACGTGAAATAACTTTGTAAAAAGAGAAGTGATCAGGAAAAGTTATAAATAATTAAAAATAATATACAATAATCACATTTCAAGAAAACATGCTAGCAACATAGGTGAAACTAATGCATATGTTAATTAATTTTTTTCTACCGTAAATCTCTGTCCTGGATTGAGTTAGCTAGGATAGATTGGTTGATCGTTGAATAAGAAATTCTGTTTTCTTGGCATTCTTGTTTTCATTATTTGATAAACTGAGTTTCTTTTACAAGAGCCGTGTGTTTATGTGATATCATGCTTTAAATTAAAATGTGTTTTGTCTGATTTAGATTTCTGCACTGGCCTTAGATCCATCGGGCGCTCGACTTATTTCTGGCAGTTTTGATTTTGATGTCAAGCTGTGGGATTTTGCTGGAATGGATGCGTCCTTAAAAAGTTTCAGATCACTCAGACCGTGTGAATGGTGAGTCTATTTGTTCTGTCTCCAAAGTTAGCACAAAAATAAAATTATTCTGTAAACATACTTAACACTCGTGTATTAACTGGTTCTGAAAGGCAAGAATAATAATAACTGTAACCTACCAGGAATCAAGATGCTGAGCAGTCCATGAACTGTAGCAGTCAGCAATCCAAAGTGCACTGATAGTGCTTGGGCTTGCAAATCAGAGCTGCCAAGACTCTTCTCCACCTCCACACGGTGATCATGGATAACAGGCTGTAGCATGGCAGCTAAGGAGAATGGAAGGTTAACCCCGGTACTTAAAAGTACCTGCTGAAGTTGAATGTGTTGAGCCTAAAGATACAAATATCGCAGTCGAACTGTGACAAACCAATGACACAACACATTTCTGTTAGATGCAAAACCCTTTTCAGTGCTTGGTAATGGGAAATGAGAACAAATGAAAAAGTAACCTACCAAGCATGTCATAATAGGCAACTAAGGAAAGTTGAGCATGGGATAGACTACTTCATCATGAAGAATCTATGTCACAAGAACAGGAAAAAAGATCTCAACATCCCATATTAGAGAAGGCATGGTTAAGTGAAATCAACAAACTAAAAGTAAAAAGAACTGTTAGCTTATTTTAACAAGTAAACTACCGGCATATGTGAAACGATAGTTAATAGTTTGTGTAAGAGTTTTTGTATTAGTTGTGTCTGTAATGGTTACGGATACTAAATTTTGAGCATTGAGAGGAATTTCTGTTTGGTTCCCAAATGTATGACACAACTTTTAATATGAATTCTTTTCCATGATTGCTGTCAAACATCATTGGAATATTCAGTGGTGATATACAACTACATTTGGTACTATTCTAGTAGTTTCAAAGCATCCTTTATGTCTTAATTCGTTTTGCAAAGCTTCCAATAAAATTGTATTAATATTAACAATTTTGTTGTTGAAAGGTTTCTTCTTTAGCTAATTAAGTTTAGTTGAGTAGATCATCATCATCTGGTTGATCAGTCCTGAGACTGGTTGTAAGGTTGTCTTAGCATGTTTTTCCATTTTACTCAATCCTCTAGCTAGTCAGTCCTGAGACTGGTTGTAAGGTTGTCTTAGCATGTCTCTCTATTGGACACTATCCTCTGGTTGGTTAGTTCTGAGATTGGTTGTAAGGTTGTCTTAGCATGTTTTTCCATTTGACTCAATCCTCTAGCTAGTCAGTCCTGAGACTGGTTGTAAGGTTGTCTTAGCATGTCTCTCTATTGGACACTATCCTCTGGCTGTTTTTCAAGCAGTGTTTGTAACTATGCCACTGATCCTTTCACTATGGCTTGATCATCGACAGATTTGATGGCATAAACTTTCCCACCATTGACTTTAGTATCCATATTATTGAGTTGCTAAAAATTGCATAAATTTTTCTTAAAATACCTTGGTTTTTTTTTTCTACCACCATTATTCACAGAATTAATAGTAAATATTCATTGCTTGACTTGTGGCAGAATCACTTTACGTTATACATCTTCGCTCACAATCTTCACTGACCTTTTATAATAAATATTTTCTCACAAAATAATTTAATGAATGTTCTGTTTTTACAAAAACATCTTACCATTGGTATGTTTTAATAGTTTTTGCAATTCAAATTTCATTGTAATTATTTTAGGACTGATCTGAAAAGACCGCATTTGATTGTAATCTTTACCATACGCCTAATTTGTTCAAAATTTTGTGTGTGTGTGCAAAGGCTTGATTTCTAGCTATCTTTGTTTTTTTTAAATATTCATGATGAATACAATGAAACTGGTTTCATTTTTTGTATTAAGAAACTTCTCTTTGCAGATGGAACCTTCTGAAGTTATGACAATTCATTTCTTTGCGGATTTATCGTTATAATGTAACAAAGATGTGCACATTTTGATTTATGTCTCTCATTCTAACCCTTTATCTGAAACGAATCAAGACCATAATCTTCTTCATATTTCCAGTCCGCCTTTTAAATAGAATAAACTTCTTTAATGTTGTATCTGTATCATTTTCAGTTTGAAATGGTTTTTATTAATTTATGTTATTTTAAGTTTTGTAACGTATGTGAAATATTTATGCTGTCATGACCTACAGAAAGAATGAGGCTTGTATGTGAAGAATAAATCGGACATAACTTAAAATTTGTATGGCTGAGTTTTGTCCATTTTTTTTTCAGCCATCAAATCAAAGGATTAGAGTACAGCATTACAGGTGACACGCTGCTTGTGATAGCAGGTAATGCCCAGGCCAAAATTATAGACAGAGATGGTTTTGAGGTCATGGAGTGTGTCAAAGGAGACCAGTATTTAGTTGACCAAGCAAGCACCAAGGTTTGCAATCTTTTGTCTCTAACATGCAAAATATAATTTTAATGTTACTGGAGTAGTACTAGGGTTGAGAAGAATAGGTGCACTATATCCTTCCAAACATATTATAACAAATTACACATGAAGGTTGTGTATAGGGCTAGCAGCATATCATGTATAAAAAAAACACTATTGAACCCACCAATGCAAATGCTCATTTACAGACTTTGTGTAAAGGGGCAAGCTGTAATGGTGGCCCTGTGCATCACTTTGAGCAGAAAGGTGAATCAATCATTATTATTTCAATGCTTGCCAAATATTCTTCTTTGTTAAGGGTTTGACTCCTTTTGGTAAGACACAATGCTTTCAGCCATAGACAGAGTCCTTTTGATTATATCTGATCATGCTTGCATTTTTTATTGAGTCAAGGTAATCTTTTGTCTAGCCCTAATAAGGAACAGTGCTGTAATAATTTTTTTTATGAAGCCATATCTAACTTGTAAATCAGGATGTCTTTCAATCATATGTTTTAGTGCAGCATGGCTACAAAGTGTGGACTTTAGAAAGTCTAAGGATTTTTTTTTTGGCGTTCGCCTTATTTCTCTATTCCCCAAGGTGGTGTGCGTTACACTGTGGTTTTTATTTTGCGCCTGTTGGCCCACTGCATCCGACTTCAGCATTCATTTTATGTAAGGGTCTGCTTCCTCTTGCATTTTCTAAGGGTTTGCTTCCCCGGGGTAACGGCCGGTGCTGTGATAGGGATCGAACCCAGCACCTTCTGGTTGTGAGCCATGTCACTTAACCACTAGCCCACGACATCCCCACATCTAAAGATTTGAAGTGGGCTGCAAGATATCTAGAAAGGTTTCAAACATACGAGGAACAAAGAAAGCACGTGTGGCCATCACCGATACCATTCCTGGGCAAGCTCTATGGAGATACCAATAGCCTCAGGCTAACCACTGCTTTCTTTACATATTTTCAAGCTAACGCATTAAGCCGTACGAAGAAGAAGAAATGAGAGTTGGCATTATGGCTGTCACTAAGTGAAGTTGTTTCTGTCTAGTTTATCTGGTTTCTTTCATAATTTATTTCAAATTTCTTTATTTCCATTTTTAAATTGTACAATATGTATTTTTTGTGGCGTGTTTTATTAAAGGGACACACAGCATCTCTCAACAGTGGCTGTTGGAGTCCAAAATTACGGGAAGAGTTTCTTACATGTGCAAATGACGGGTAAGTCAATTTCCACTGTTACTCAAAAAATATAAATTGCAATTTCCTATATTATTGTAGGATTATATATTAAATATGCACTTCACAGTGTAATTAATCAACCAATCAAGCCCGTCGCTCCTCTCGGTGCACAGGCCATTGACCATCTCGCCAGCGTACACAGTATTGGGCTGCTTTTTCTGCTTCTCTCCAGGTGTAATAATAATAATAGCTGTCCATCGTTGTCGATAAGGACCGCCGACATCATCCTTGTCACAGATTTCCCTGTTGGGTGTGGGTGCGCATGTGGCTGAACAGGCCAATGCGAGCACGAAAACATCTGCTACATATCGGGCACACGAGGTTTGTAGAAGGGGATGGTGTTCCCGTTGCTCGGGATTTCCGCGTCTCGCGTCTGTTCTGGGCTTTCACAATACGGTCATCTTCACCAGCAGCTACACCCGATTTGACTGCGCTTCTCCAGTCAGATCTGTTTTTCGCAAGACATTCCCAGGTGTCGATGTCTATCTGGCAACTTTTTAGTGAGTCATTCAGACCGTCTTTAAAACGTTTCTTTGGGCGCCCCCTCTCGCGCCATCCCTCTCTCAGCTCGCCGTAGAGAAGCTTCTTTGGGAGCCGCTCGCCTGACATACGGACGAGGTGTCCGGCCCATCCCAGTAGTGCTTTTTCTAGCAGTGCATGGACATGGGCATGTTAGCCGTCGAGAGAACCTCGATGTCAGTGACACGATCTTGCCATCGGATGTGGAATATTCGCCTCAGGCAACCTGTGTGGAATTCTCCAGGTGTAATTATTTAATTTTAGTTCCTTCTCACATTCTCTTTTTCACATATTTTTCTATCTTTTTCCCTAAGGATTCCATGTAAGAGCCTGTATGGCTATGTTAGACTGTGCCTTCTGAACTTTATGTCCTATCCAGTCCCATTTTCTGCGCTTAATTTGTTGTTACAATGGCTGTTGTTGGCTCCTTTCCCACAAGTTTTTATTCCTCACCAGGTCCTGCCACTTTATGCCCATTATCCTTCGTAGGCATCTGTTAATGAAGGACTGGCGTCTTTGTTGTATGACCTTGGTCATATTCTAAATTTTGGTGTTAATCTTGATATCTCTGGATCTCCTCCATATATTGTTTAGCGTCAGGAATGCCCCTCGTGCCTTTCCAATTCTGACCTTTACATCCACATCTGTACCTCCTGATGTGTCTATTGTGCTGCCTAAATAGGTAAAAGTATCCACTTCCATCAACTGCTCTCCCTCCAGCATGATTGGTTTTATGCTGTTAGTGTTGAGTGTAAGGAACTTGGTTTTCTTCATGTTGATATTCAGTCCCAGTTTGGCCGATTGTTCTTTCACTCTATCAAGTTTCTCTTGCATTTGCCTATGTGACAAAAATACCAGATCATCTGCATAGTCCAGGTCCTTCAATTGTGACAATAGTGTCCACTGATTACCAGTTTTTTTTGTGCCTATGATTGATGTCTTCATTATCCAATCTATAGCCAACAAGAACAGGAAAGGTGAGAGCAGGCATCTATGTCTCACCCCTGTTTGCACCCCAAAGCTGTCAGTCAGTACTCCTTCATGTACCACTCTACTAACTGTGTCTTTGTACATATTCTGGATGAGGGTTGTGTACTTCTCTGGTATCCCATATTGTCTCAACAGTTGCCATAGAGTACTTCGATCCACACTGTCAAATGCCTTTTCATAGTCTATAAAATTTGTGATAGGGATGATTTCCATTCAATGCTTTGTTCTACTATGATGCACAGCGTAGCTATATGATCTTCCCTGGCGAAGTCCTGTCTGTTCCTATCTGAGCTTTTTGTGTATTACAGTTTTTAATCTGTCCAAGATGGTTCTGTTGAATATCTTGCCTGGTACAGACAGCAATGTAATCCCCCTATAATTGCTGCAATCTGCCAGGTCTCCCTTCCTAAAGCAGTTTAATCAGATGTCCTTCTTTCCATTCTGTTGGCACTCTCTCCTCTTCCCATATCGTCTTGAATAATCCTTGCAATGTATCAGTGGCTCTATCTATATCTGCCATTATGGCTTCTGCTGCTATTCCATTTGGTCCTGCCGCTTTCCCTTTCCTGAGTTTGGATATTGCCTTTGGATTTCTATCTTTCTTTGTGGGTTGCCGTTCAAGTTCAGGTTCTCCTCTGCTGGTAGGATGTTTGGGGTTTCTTGTGGTGGAAGTATGTTTAAACTTTTAAAAAAATACTCAACCCATCATTTCTGTTGTTCCTCCAATGATGTTAATATCATGCCTTCTCTATCTTTGATTGGTTTGTCTGTCTGTATACATCTATTTGCCATTTTCTTTGTTAATGAGTAGAGATCTCTCATATTTCCTTTCTTTGCTGCCTTCACTTTTATTTTTCCTTATACGTGTCTTGACCTCTTTGTCTGTAACAGTATAATTACTCTGTGCTTCTGCTTTGGTGGCTCGGGTTCGGCAATTATTGAGTATAGTTTTCTTCTTTTTCCTTTCTTCTTTAATTTTATGTAATGTCTCTGTTGTGATCCTTTCTTTGTGTTGGTTTCTCTTGAATCCCACAGTTTCTTCACATGTCTTATTCAATATCTCTTTAATCTGGTCCCACATACTATTAATGTCCATTTCTTCATCCTTATATAGCTCTTGTAGCACCTGATATCTGTTATTAAGTTTTAAGATAAATTTGGTCTTTTTCTCCTGGTGTTGTAATAAGCGTACGTTATATTTTGTTCTCCTTGCCCCCTATACTGTGTACTTTTTTAGTTTGAGCTGCAAGATCCCCAGCAACATGTGGTGGTCTGATGCTAGATCTGCACCTCGCTTTACTCTTACATATTGTAGTGTACTTCTGAATGCTTGACTGACACAGATGTGATAAATCTGATTTTCCGTTACCTGGTCCGGAGATCTCCATGTGGCCTTATGTATCTTTTTATGTGGAACATGCTACCTCCAATTATCATTTTGTATAGCGCACATAGCTCTGCAAACATTTCTCCATTGTCGTTCATCTGTCCCATTCCTTGTCTTCCTAAAATCTGTTAGAAACCTAGGTTGTCTGCTCCCGCTTTAGCATTGAAGTCTCCCATCTTTCTTTTTCTGCGTGTCAAGTACCTTTTCCAGTTTGTAGAACTCTTGCTTTTTATCATCGTCAGCCTCGTTAGTTGGGACATAGCATTGAATGATGTTTTATATTGATGTGTTTGTTCCTCATTTTAAAGCTTGTACTCATGATTCGATTGATAATAGCCTTCCACTTTATGAGCACCATCTGTGCTTCTCTGGAGAGCATCAGTGCCACTTCCTCTGTATGTTGGGCGTCCATTCCCTCATTTCCAGAATACATTATCATTTTCCCAGTAGTCAGTCTCATCTTTCCTGATTGTGTCCATCTTGTTTCGCACAGTCCTAGCACTGCCAATTTATAATTCCTCATCTTTTTAGCTTTCTGGGCTGTTTTACCTGCCTGGTACATTGTTCTAACATTCCACAGTGCCATATTTGTTTTCTTCTTGTTATTCAGAAGGGCAGTCAGCTGTGGAGCTTCCTTGAGGCTTTCACTCTGCTGCATCATTCTTCTAATTTCTGAAGGCTCTTTCCCAAGGCCATTTGGTTTTGCATTGTTATCAATGTTTTCGTACTGACTTTTAAAAAATATAGATTTGGGTGGTTGGCCCTAATCTAACCTATTATAGTCTAGGTGAGTTGCCCGTGTTTAGTTTTCCCTCCCCCATGACCTATCCAACTTGGATGATCCTTATGGAAGCTTTCACTTCTGTTGGCTTAGCGCCTGTGATCATTGTGACATGCAAGTTCCCTCACCACCATTTCAAGGTAACGGACTTGAGGGAGAATGTAATTAAATGCTTTTCACATATATGATAACATTTTGGCATCATTTGTTTTTTTCTGTCTGTGTGTTGGCTACTAACCAGGGCTGTGGATTCATGCCATTTTTGGGTGTTTTTTGTAGTGAATTCTTAGTCTGTAAAAAATTCTGACTAGAACTTTAATTTATAAGCTATGGCAGATGCAGATTCACATTTGATCAAAGCAGAAGATAATGAAAACTAATACAATTTGAAATAGCATGTTAGTGTTGGTATTTAACGAGTATATTTTAAGTAATGAAAGTCTAAAAAATATCTTGTGAAGCTATTGAAATACTTAGCTAAAAACAAAACCATCTACTATAAAGATTTGAAATTTGTATAGTGCTGTGGGATTATATGGACCTGGACAGAATTTTACAAGCCACACTCAGCCATTCCATGAAGTTGCACAGGAAAACTCACCTGCTGGGCAATGACACATCTTTGGTTGGTATATACATGGACTCCATGGTTCTAAGTCCTACTGGCTGGAAAACATAAAGCTAAAGATGCTTTATGTTTCAATCTTTTAAGTGGGCCGTCCATTTCTGAACATCTGTTTAATGCGTCGAATTATGACCTCTTTTTTTTTCTGTCAGTGGATGTGCCCATAGGTATCAAGTTAGGTAGCCAATTCGATTGTATCACATGGCTGTTCCATTGGAGTTTGGTTGTTTTTACAACTGACAGGAGTTCTTGATATGGTCAGTTTGTACTTTGTACATTGACATTTGTGACATGATCCCTGTATGTTATTCAAAGGATCTGCTTGAAGTACCTCATCTACATTGCTTGGGGTTTGTTGTTCCAACCCAGCATTGGCTTGGCTTCATTCATTCTCAATCTCCCACTACCAAACACTGAAAGGGCTTAATAAGCAGAATGTAGTCTAGAGAACAGAATGCGTTGTGTCGTCAACCCAGCATTCAATGTCCATGTTTCACAATCATGTAAGTAGCAAACAGAGAGGATCAATGTTCACATTAATCTCATCTTAGTTTTAAGTGATATGCTCTTATGTTTCTACAGTGACCTCAGTAATGATAACAATTGTTGTTGCTTGTTCTGTCCTTGTTCTTAGTTCAGCTTTGGTTACCTCTTCTTCAATTTTAGATTCCAGATATTTGAAATGTATAACAGTATCAAGCTTTTGTTCGTTTATAGTGATTCCTTCATTGTTGTTCATCATTAGCTGTGTCTTTTCAGTTTTATTTCCATATCATGTTTTCCATATCATATTTTCCATATCATATTTCCTCAGTATAGTATAAAACCTGGTTGTTATGGGGCAAGGGCTAGTGGTTAAGGGACACGGCTCACAATCCGAAGGTGCTGGGTTAACTTCCCAATTACAGCCAGAAGAAGGCAGAGAGTGGGCATAAATAAGGAGTAATCTGAGTGGTGTGAAGTAAAGAGTGGAGTGCCACAGGGCTCAGTTTTGGTCCAATTTTGTTTTTGATATATATAAACGATTTGGACATTGATATCGGATCCATGATTGCAAAATTCGTTGATGACACAAAACTATACAGTAGTGTCTCATCTAAAGCAGAAGTGGATATATTGAGGTCGGATTTAAATAAAATTCGAGAATGGTCTGCGAGCTGGCAAATGGAGTTTAATGTAGATACATGTACAGTCATCCACATGGGTAGGTCAAATATGGAACTTAATTACAGAATAGGTGAGAACAATATTAGAATGATAGAAAAGGAAAGGGACCTAGGGGCTATAATAGATCATACAGGCAAAGTGAATGAGCAAGTCAAGGTAGCAGTGAAACAGGCAAATGCCATGTTAGGTTTGATAAAAAGAAGTATTAAACATGAAGAGCAAGGAAGTGATAGTAAAACTGTATAAAGCATTAGTTAGACCTAGAGTACCATGTTCAGGTGTGGAATCCTTATTGTAGAGAGGATATAAACACGCTGCAAAGGATACAAAAAAAAAGAGCGACAAAGCTGATAGGGGGATTCCAGAATTACAGCTATGACTGGCCTACCATGTCTAGAAAAGAGAAGAATTCGAGGTGACTTAATACAGGTTTACAAGTAAGATAATCAAACGAACAAATTAGGCTATAACAAGTTTTTTCAAAATACAACCACCTACAAGAACAAGACGACATAGCTACAAATTAACTAAAGAAATGTCCAGATTAGATATTATGACATTTTTTTTAGTCAGAGAATGGGGATTGTAGGGAATGCATTGCCACAGGAAGTAGTGGAGGCAGGGACAATTAATACATTTAAGAATATATTGAATGCACAAAGCTTTTAGAGAAAGGAAAGGTAAAAGAAACTGGTTGTTTACTGGCTCTGCGGAGTTTTTTAAACCAGTATAAAACGTTAAGTTACACCATCGGTCGTTACCCCGGGGAAGCAAACTCTTATAAAAATACAGGAGGAAGTAAACCCTTAGATAAAATACATGCCAAAGTTGGATGAACTGGGCCGACAGGCGCAAAATAAAAACAGTGTGATGCACACCGCCTTGGGAAATAGAGAAATAAGGCGAACGCAAAAAGAAAAAACAACCTGGTTATTAGCGATTGCAGCTCTTTTTCGTTTCTTACAAGAGCATCTATGTTATAAGCAGAGTGTAGGTTTGTGATTCAGGCCATCTAGAGCATCAATGCTAATTTTTTTCCTGAAATAGATTGAATAGGTGAGTAATAGTAGGCAACCCTGTTTTACACCAACCAAATTGTTAAACCAATCTGTTGTATATTAGTTCAAAATGTCCCAGAAAACATTGTGTCATACTTTTTCAAATGCCTTAGTGAAATCAACAACAAAAACATAGAAAAATTGTTGCTGGTATTTATTAAACTTCTCACATAGTAGCAGTTTGAGGTTAAAGGTTTGTTCAGTCATACTTAACTTAACTTAACGTCTTTATACTGGTTTAGAAGACCCTGCAGAGTCTGTATACAACCAGTTACATTTACATCACCTTGCTCTAAAAGCTATGCACATCCAGTTTATTCTTAAATGCATTAACTGTCCCTGCCTCCACTACCTCCCCTGGCAATGCATTCCAAGCAGATGCCATCCTCTGACTAAAAAAATATTTACTAATATCTAATCTGGACCTCTCTTTATTCAGCTTGTAGCTATGCCCTCGTGTTATTGTGGGTGGCTGTATTTTAAAAAACTTGTTATAAAAAAAGCTTTATCCTCAGCTATGATCTGCTCTGCTTTTGGTTGTAACCTCTTCAATGTGATCTTGAGCACTACTTCACTAATGGGGCTAATCAGACTGGTGGTTCTGTAGTTAGTATATCGTTGCTGTAAATGTTAAATAAGGGTCCTTTATTCTAGATAAACAGCTTGAATTATTATTTATTTTAATGCTACACGTTCCAAGTTTTTCACTTGACGTATTTTCTCTGCTGTGGATCTTCTTACATCATAGGGCATACTGAAGAAGGTTCACCTTGGTGCTCCTCACTGTAGTACAATGCTAGGCTTTTCAGCATACATACCACTATGGGACCACAGTGTTGGTCCCCACCTTCTTAACCAGGCTGCTGTTATAGAGTCGGTTTCCAGGTACTTCCTGAGCATGTGGCTTTGGGTCTTGGTCAGTATGCTGCACCTGGCCATGATGCAAGTCTTGGCACCCAAACAGCTTGAAAGAAATTTCCTTTCTTTTCCTAAACAAACAAATTGTGATGTTTACTTTCTCCTATTTATTGTCTGTATTTGATTGATTTCTGTAGCACCTTACGATTGTGGGATGTTAACAATAAGCAGAAACACAAGAACATCATCAAGACGAAATCAGTGGGTGGTCGCAAGACAGTCCCTACATCATGCTGCTACAGTAATGATGGACGTTTTGTGGTGGCAGGTTGCAATGATGGCTCTATACAGTTGTGGGATCACAATAAACATTCATTTGTAAGTATTGATCTCTTGTATTGGGGTAAACTTTTATTGATATATTTTCAATAAATAATTCAAGATCAAAACATGTCTTGCACAAGCTGCCTTTGTTTATGTTCTTAGTTTTCACAAGTTTATTTTTCAAAGTTAATGTTTCTCCACATCAAAATTGAAATTTTTTTTAAATAGCTCATTAATAATAAAATATTTGAGCCAGACAAGTTCATTCTTCAACTTTTTATATACATAAAAGATCTGTGGCCAGGCCGTTTTTTTAGTCTATGCAAATAAGTTCATTATACATTTAACTTGATTATAGTACATTTGTAATACGTTTGTAGCTATGAGGTTTTGTATACCATTTATTCCTCTCTTTTGGTTCATTGCTCAGGTGAATGTAGCAATGCAGAATAAAAATGCTCACAGGAATGGGTCAGATATCACTTGTTTGAGGTTTTCATATGATGGTACTACACTAGCGTCAAGAGGCGGTAAGACTATCAACCATATCATGTGACAGCATGCTGCTGTGCTATACTTATAGGTTGTGTAGAATACTTGAACATCTAACTTCCCGATACACCGTCTCCTCCTTCTTCTTGTTCTCGTTCGCCACATTTTTTATTACGTCTGCATGTGAAATCCAGTTCTCTGGATAAAGGTTGCTGAGATATAGAGTTGTTCAAGGCTTCCAAACAGCTTTATGTGAAGGTTGTCTCTGTTGACCAATGCTCAGTACACCTAGACATGTATGTCTTTTAGGATATGTCTGTGCTGCTTATCCGCACATATACATGGGTGCTTGGAGCCAATTTTAGTCTGTGTAGGTAGCCGTTCAATCTGTTATGTGCAGTTGGATCAGGATCACTTGATCAGCTTGATCAAGGAGTGATAGTTGTCTTTCATTTGGTCAAATTTCTTTATGGTTTGGATAATGGTCTTCTTTTTCTGGAGGGTGATTGTTTGTTCTTTTTGTTCTCATTCTGCTTCCTCCTTTTTTGCTAACAAGGCTTCTGTCTTGTTTCCTGGTATTCCACATACAGTGTTATCCATACAATGTATCCATTGTAGCACTACCCTTCTCTTGGCTTTTAGTTTGCCTAAGGATTTTAAAACTCTGGCAGTTTATCATTCTTGAAGTCTTTCAGAACTGACATTCCACCTGTAAGGAATACAGCCTGCTGACATTGGCTTGTTGTGTTGTTTATTATTTATGCAGCAAAAATTGGTGCTTGTATTTCAATCAAGTAGTTTGAACATAATTTTCCAGTGGTTTCGTTTTCTTTATCTGTATAGATAACTTAGGTACCTGCTCCTCCATTCTTCACTGCTCTAGTTGCTGATTCATCAGTATGTACCAAGCTCCATGCTTCTCTGGGGTATAGTTCTTTGATCGTGTTGCATGCTTTTGGTTTCATTTGAAGAGTATATTGCTCTTCCATGTGGGGAGGTGGTCCCCATGGGGTTAGAAGGGGTGTTGGACACCTTACTGGTGTCTGGTAATTCATCCTTATATGTTCTTAATAATTTTAGGAGCTGATGTATAAAGCTACTTTTCTTCCACTGCCAAGTCCAAATCTTTATACATGCTTATGGTTGTTCAATGATCGCAACCTGTCAGCTCCTTCTAGAGCGTAGTCCCTCAGCAAATATGCAGCAAGTTTTCCTGTCCTGAGCGGGCCATTCTTTCCTATTGCCTTTGCATTTGCTACAAGCTCTCTGTCCTGCAAGAGTGTTTAGGTCAACCTCTACTTCTCTTGCCTTGGAGATTCTAAAACAGAGCTAGTCTTGTAATGCTATTGGCTGTTTTTCAGTGTTCTATTCAATGCCAGCGCCTTGTCTTTACATTAAGTGCTATTGATATATGTACGGATAGTAGGCCCAATGTAACCTGCTAAGCATGTCATAAAGGCAACTGAAGGGGGTTGTGCATGTGCATGCTTTGATACAGGCTTTTCCTTTTAAGGGATCAGTCATACTGGTGGACCTGTACTTTTCACTTGGAACGAAATGACAAAGCACATCAATATTCTCTTTTTGAGAAGAAAGAATAAGATTGTTGCATGTGGCTATGTATGTTGTAAATATGAACTAGGCTTGGTTGTGCATGAGACTGGCAACCTCATCATGTCAAACAAAGTGCTGCAGAAACAGCTGCTACAAATACTTTGGTACATACATCCTGCAAGAAGTTCAGCTGCAGTAGGTGACCCTATAATTCTGTTTAAAAATGAAAGCATATACATCTAAATGACTCTTTCTTGGTATGAGATGATGATGATGGTGATAACTTGTGTTTCACAGGTGATGACACACTGAAGCTGTGGGATATCAGGAAGTTTCAGCAACCCTTGAAAACCGCTGCTGGTCTGGCTAATTATTTCCCAATGTTTGTAAATTTTAACTATTTAAAATATTTTTGTGCGTGCTGATGATTACTGGACCCACTGCGGGTCCCAACTTCGTTTCCATTGTCTTCTGTCTTCGGCTGCGGTGGGCCAGTGGGTGATGAGTTTCCCCGTCTGAAGCATTGTAGATATTGTTTCTGAGTTAGAGGGAGTCAAACCAGTGCATAGGTGGTCTTCCCTGGTCTTATGATGATAAAATCTCTTTAGCTGGTAGCTCTTAACAGTCCAATATCCTCCAGATAAAAGCACACATCTTTCTCAGTTGGAGTTTGTAAAAAGTATGTTGTCTTAGATATCAAAAGGAAAGGTATAGACACAATGTACAGCAAAATGCTGGAAAAAAAAACCCATCAATGTATAAGTAAATAAATATTTTTGTGCAGGCTTCCTGCAGGGCAACCATCTGGGCTGGTTGCCCTATGCTCCTGTTGGAGCAAAAAAAAAAGCTTGAGGATGACAAGTAGCTGTATATATTTATAAAATTGTTGCAATAGCAAATACGTTTGTGAGTTGTGTACATCTTATTGTGTACAGCGTCATTTCTGTATAGCAGTAAAACATTAACAAACAGTTGGAGGAGACAGTTTATGCTTTTAAAATATGGAATTTATAAGAATGAAGTGCATCTTGTGGAAAGAAATGAAAACAAATAAGGATGTCCTGGAAAAATTTGCGATGAAAAGAAAATTAATGAAGAAAATTAGAGTCAGACAGTTGAAATGGTCTTATCATCGAAAAGGGGGAGGAAAACTAACGTCTAGACAGGCACAACATTCGGATCAGACATGTTAGTCTTCTTCTTCTTCATACGCTGTCAGACGTCAACCTGTATTTGTTCGAAGAAAGCAGCTGTCATCCTGAGGCTGTCGACACTGCCATAGAGTTTGTCTAGTGTTGCCACTTGTGATGTCCACATGTGCTTTCTCTGGTCCTCGTATGTCGGGCAGTTTTGCAGCAGATGTTCAGCGGCCATTTTCCCTGTGCCACAAGTGCATTCGTCAGTGCCACCTATCTTCAGTTTATTGAATAGGTGGTACCTCAGTCTGTTGTGGCCTGTGCGGAGTCGTCTTCTTCTTCTTCTTCTTCGTACGCTGTCAGACATCAACCTGTGTTTTTTCAAAAAAAAGCAGCTATCATCCTGAGGCTGTGTGCGGAATCTGAAGACCACGACCTGCTCTCTTCTGTTCAACTGGTAATAGGCATCATTTTTTGTGTAGCCAGTATGTTCTGTTTCCCATTTGGCCATGTATCTGGCCCTAATAAGCCTTTTGGACTCTTCGTAGGTCACACTAGAATCTGGTAGACATGTTAGTCAGGGTCAGGCAAAATACACTTGCCAAGACCCATCCTCGACTTCCTCGCAACTCTTCCTGGAAACGGACAGTTTTCATGGCAGCCTGGCTAACAAGGTGGGGGATCAACGCGAATCCCGTAGTAGTGAGTGACATGCAAATGAAGCCAAGCATAGCACAACCGCCTGGAGAACCCTGGTCCACTTTTATCAGCACGCTCGGGATGTGATGAAAGCTACTGAAACCCACCACTTAACGTCCTTTCCAGGGCGCACAAAAGAATAAACCTACTCAAAACAACAACATATAAAAGAACATAAGTAAGTAGATAGTTAAGCCGCTTAGAACCACATTTGAGCAAAATGAGTGGCTGAGTCTCAGGTCGCATGCAAATAGTATGGTGTATTTTCGCTTTGATCTAACCAGGTGATGCAGTGGCGAGACAATGACGATTGTGTTGTTTCCATCCTTGATGTACATGGCTGAATCTAAAGTTTGTGGGCAAGGACATCCTCAGCAATGCGAGCCACATGCCCAAACGGCAATGGTCTAGCATAGTAAATGTGCTCTTGAGACTCGGTCATACCAATGGATTATAAGAATCCATTTCTGGCTGGGCATGTGGAAGGCTTCAATGTGCTTCTCATCGTTCTGCATAATAGTTCAGATTTCAGAACTGTACAGTAGTATGTGGATAACACAGGTCATGTAAACTCATAGCTTGGTTTTCATTGAAAGCCCATGCTGGCTCAACTTGATGCAGGACATTTGTAGAAGCGACAGCCAGACCAATTCTTCAAATGATGTCAGGGTAGCTTCATGCATCAGAGTTTTGTTCACTGCCCATGGTTGCCATCTGCAATAATTCCTACTGTTGTGGAATTGTAGCCAAGATTTTGTATCTTGGATTTTTGCCCTGAGAATGTGGATGCCTAATCTAGTTACAATGTCTTCTAGGTGCTCCAGTGGTTTTGTCAGTGCCTGAGCCTGATATGACATCATCATCTGCATAATTGTTGGTCACACACAGCTGTCTGATGGTGACTCTTCTTGGGTTGTATATCTCCTGGTGACTGTAGATCCAGTCCATAGCACGACAGAACAATGCCAGGGCAAAGATACATTCCTGTCGGACACTGGTTGATGTAGAGAACTTCTTTAAGAGATTGTGATCCAAGTGGACTATTGTTCCATCTGTCCATGGATTTGGGCGCAATGTGTATCCTGGTGTATCTCCATCATCTTCTTCTTCTGCATTCGTTCTCAATCTCCCGCTACCAAGCAGTGAACTGGGCTTTGCAAGTACCAGGATGTAGTCCGAAGAATGAAATGCGCTGTGTCGCTAGTTTACAGCTTGACCGCGATATTTGTACCTTTCGACCCAACACATCCATCTTCGGTAGTGTATCTCCATGAGTAGGAAAAGAGCAAGGATGGCATATAAATACTGGAAGGAAAGGTTGAAGACAAACATGCAGGATGAAGACAAACATGCAGGATGAAGACAAACATGCAGGATGAAGACAAACATGCAAGATGAAGACAAACATGCAAGATGAAGACAAACATGCAGGATGAAGACAAACATGCAGGATGAAGACAAACATGCAGGATGAAGACAAACATGCAGGATGAAGACAAACATGCAGGATGAAGACAAACATGCAGGATGAAGACAAACATGCAGGATGAAGACAAACATGCAGGATGAAGACAAACATGCAGGATGAAGACAAACATGCAAGATGAAGACAAACATGCAGGATGAAGACAAACATGCAGGATGAAGACAAACATGCAGGATGAAGACAAACATGCAGGATGAAGACAAACATGCAGGATGAAGACAATGCTGTAATTGGGAAGATAACATAAAGAAATGAGCCGGATAAAATATGTCAAATTCCGCCATCAAGATTGAGATCTCTTGCGGCTACTTTTGTTGTAATAAATATGATCTGAACTTTTTATTTGAATCTTTCAGGACAGATTGTGTGTTCAGCCCTGATGATAAATTGCTAGCGACTGGAATCTCTCTGAACAAAAATGAAACCGGGGGGAAAATTGTTTTCTTGGATAGACAGTCACTGGAAATTGTCAAAGAAATGCATGTCTCGGATTCTGTAAGTGCAAAGTTTTATTATGAACAATTATTATGTCTTTCTGTTGGCTTGGTCTTATAAAGGAAAAAGGAGGTTGACCAAAGAACACCCGATGGAGAAAGGTAGAATAGGAGACCAAGGCAGCTGGAGTTTCATAGGTGGAACTCAAGCAAAGGAGAATATAAATAGCAATATGTGTAGAGCATCTGTTGTTGTTTGCGAATGCCCACAATGAGTCGGTTACTCTTATGTGCGCCCTTATGTACATCCCGAGCGTACTGATGAAGGTGAACCGGGGTCCTCCAGGCGGTTGTGCTATGCTTGGCTTCATCTGCATATTGTCTCTAACTACTACGAAGATCACATCAAACTTCACTTTGTTAGCCAGACTGTTGTCCTCGACAACAGCCCATTTCCAGAACGACCAATGAGGAGGTGAGATGAAGGTCTTGGCCAGTATATTTCTTCTGACCCTGACTAACATTCTCTGATCAGTGTGTTTTGCCTGACCAGACGTTAGCCTCGTCGTCCCATGTGGAGAGCATCTGTTACCGGAGTCTGGAAAGGGGGCAAAGAATGATAATACTGTAAATCTGACAGGAATGTAAGAGGTGGCTAAGGAACGTTGAGCATGGGGCCAACTTCATCATTCTGTTGAATCTATATATGGACAAGTCAACCATCCAAGATAGAAAAAGGTCTTCTGTCAAGAGGCTAGTGAAAAGATGCAGAGAAAGCAGCAAGGAATCTGCCTTGCGACTGTTTTCATCTTGGAAAAATGCCAGATTTGGGAGCTTGAATGCTCTTACAATGTATGGAACAGGGGAAGGTTGCACAAGTGGCAGTAGAGATGAGAAACTATATCATTTATATATCTGGAACAGGCTGAAACAAGATGGAAAAGATTTGAAAGGATGGAATCCCCAAGGCAAGAGAAGTAGAAGCAGACCAAAACAATATTGATGAGAGAGCTAAAAAAACATAAAGATAACAGCGAAGACATGGACAGAGCAGGAACGGATGACCAAGGACAGAAGGACTTGCTGAGTATTTGTTGAAGACTTGTGAAGCTAAAAGGTTTTGTTTGATCTGATGTCTAGCGTATGAAGAAGAAGAAAGAAGTTGTTTGATCTGATGTGGCCTACGTTTCAAAGAAAACTAGATGGATTCAGTAAAATAAGTCATTGACATGATAAGTCAAGATTTTGTTTGCTTTGAATCCTAACACGATCAAGAAAGAAGAGCCTTCACATGTTCCTGAATATTTTTTACTTCTATTTATGCTATCCACTTGTGTCATAGCCATCCTTTCTGTACCTATGACCACCAAATCAAAATGTGTTGATTGTCACTATGTATCATTTTATCTTATATCTCCAGTAAATATATCAGTGAAAACAATAATTCAAACTGCAATACAGTCAGAACGGCCATGGCAAAACTTATATTACATAATTAATTACTCAGTTTAAAAACATACTTGGAATCATGGTTTAAACCATGTATGCCTGCTGCCAGGTAGCTGAAGGTTATCTGTAGTGCTTTCATTTTTTTTTGTATACTAGGACTGGGTGTGGGTAGGTTATGAATTGGATAGGAATTTCATTATTTTGTCAGGATAGCCACTAACAGCCTACTCTTATCAATTTTTAACCGCCA
This sequence comes from Ariolimax columbianus, assembly GCA_036924085.1. Classification (NCBI taxonomy): domain Eukaryota; kingdom Metazoa; phylum Mollusca; class Gastropoda; order Stylommatophora; family Arionidae; genus Ariolimax; species Ariolimax columbianus. The sequence goes on along the minus strand of JAVGWX010000008.1, from coordinate 68,655,668 downwards.
TGTTTATTTTTTTACATACATACACAGTGTGTACACTTGATCTCCCCGTTTTTTTTCGTCAATCTTTAATATGACTAGGTGCTGGTCCAGGTATGCTTTAAACTTGTGGGGTTCGAAACTCCACCGTTTTGTGTTTTCATTTCGTGAGTGGTATATGTCTTTACCACTCAGTTATAGCGACCACAATATTTGCACCGTTAAAAAACAATGTGGCATAATTAATTTGTAATCACTATTTTTCCTTCCTAGGTGACTGCACACATTAAACTATAGTTTTATGAATTGTTAACAGATTCTACAAGAATCATGACATTTGAAGATAATTTTATGTACAAGTTACTGGATAAAATACTCTACTTCTGTGAGTGGCTTTAGGTAGTTAATGTGTAATGTAACCTCCTATGTTTACCATTATACCATCAAATCTGCAACTAAATTCTACCTGAAACTTTATTCTAATATTCTTGAAGAGCACAGTTCGCCTTCTGTGGCATCCAAAACTGAACCAGATGGTTGTAGGCTGTGGGGATGGACATGTGAAGCTTTACTATGATCCAGAGAAAAGTCACCGGTAAGTGTATGATTCCACAGGTAGCAGTCGCTTGTTAATTGATAATCCATAATTGTGTTTGAATCCATAATGAGGATTGTAGTCTCATGAGTTCCTCCTGATCTAAGCAATAATTACCATATATTTAGTGCATGTTCCAAACGTTAACCCTTTTGAGTCCTGACCACCAAGCCTGTAAAACCACATTCCCCTGGACCCCTGAGAAAAAACTCATAAAACAGATGCATAATCTAAAGTACCATATACTTGTATACGCTTGACAAATCCCTATAATTAGTTTTAATCATTCTATCACAAATTAACCGACTTGATCATCTCCGATATACCTGCTTTTTGTGCATGTCTTTATAGCATGTTGACTCTACCGTCAGACACTGGTAACTTTCACAATATTTGCACCAAAATTGTGTCATCACTGTTCACTCTCAGGAGGGCTAAGATTCTGGAATGTTCTAGGGACCTATCTGTTCCAAAAATGTTGTCTCTATTGTAGATAGAGGTTTCAATATATTTGTCGGTCGATCAACCTGCATAAAACTTACTTGATGCATTACATGGAATATACCCTTTCCATGCCTTCAAAGTCTATTTCACAAAAGACGTGTAACATCTAGTTTGATTATAAACTGATTAATCTATCTTTCTGTCACTGACATAATTATCAGATTCTATATCGGTATCACTTTCAAAATAATCATTATCCAAATCGAATTCATCAGCCTCTGAAACACTGAGTACAAGTTCATCAGCTTGTTCCATTGTTAACCTTTTAGAACAATTTTCCAGCATGACTTTTCATAATTAAAATAATTTTTAAATTGCCAAATTTTATCAATGAATGGGTGCCGTCAATTTTATTGTACATTTACACAAGATTTTTCTTTTTCTTTACATCATCTTTTGTCACACATCACTATGTCCAGATCCCTGATACAAAATAGAGTCATATATTGGCAGGTTAGGGAATAAATTGTTTACATGCGTACCTGAATTTTGGGGTCTTTGGTTTAATGAGTTAATTGTGTGTGCTTTAATGACCCAGAGACAGGTATCACGATCACAACATTCAGCACTACCACGTTCATTTTTGTAAACACAGTAAGAGAGTAGTCAACAACAACAGTTGGCCTTCGTGCAAGAAGCAGCATCAAAGCATTTATGTGCTCATGTAGAGGTGGTTTCTGTTGCACTTTGATTTACAAGATTAGGTTATTAACCCCATGCGCAACCTTAGTTGGCTTTTATGAAAATCATAGTAAGTCACATTAGTTTATTTACTTAGTCGCTCCTCTTTTACCCTGTGATGTAAAGGTTTGCCAGACTTCTATCCGATGTCTTCCTCTTGGCCTGGTTCCAGTCCAGTCCTTAGTTTCTGATAGATATGTGCCAGTTAATCATATTTAAGGTCCAACCAGTTCTCTTTTTGTATAGACTTGTAATCAGGTGGGTAGGCAAATAGCTGATAGGACTGTTGTCTTTGCATGGTAAAGTGGCTTCCTCCATGCAGGCCACCTTTTCTGGTTTACAACTGTTTATTGGATATTAACAGCTAACCAATAAATATAGAGGTCATTGAGCTATTAACCAGCTGATATACCTGGTAGGAGTCAGACTCATTCCCCAGAATGATCTAGACATGACTTAGGTGTTAGTCAATCAATGAGTTCATGATTCGCATACTATCATCCAAACCAAGTTTGATCTCTAACTTTTTAATGATCTATTTCTGTTTTTAGAGGAGCCATGCTTTGTGTTATAAAGAAAGAGAGAAAAGTCAAACAAGCAGAAATTATGGCAGCACAAAATATTATCACACGTAAGTCAAATATCTGTTGCATCATTATTTCATATATAGATGTTATTTGTGGTTAATATTACCTCATTCATAATTGTTAGTACTTTGTTATAATCTTTATATAGTTCATAGCATTTATTTGTACTATACCTAAGTACTGAGGAAGAAAAAATTGGATCACTGTAGCTATCCAAGTATGTCATGAGAAAATACAACTTAAGAGGATTGTAGATGGGTTGGTAACTTCATCATGTATATGTAAAATGAATTGCTACAGAAACAACCACTTCAAGGTAGCAGATAAGTTCTTTAATATAATAGCTGTCCATCGTTGTCGATGAGGACCGCCGACATCATCCTTGTCACAGATTTCCCTGTTGGGTGTGGGTGCGCATGTGGCTGAACAGGCCAATGCGAGCACGAAAACATCTGCTACATATCGGGCACACGAGGTTTGTAGAAGGGGATGGTGTTCCCGCTGCTAGGGATTTCCGCGTCTCGCGTCTGCTCTGGGCTTTCACAGCACGGTCGTCTTCACCGGCAGCTACACCCGATTTGACTGCGCTTCTCCAGTCAGATCTGTTTTGCGCAGGACATTCCCAGGTGTCGATGTCTATCTGGCAACTTTTTAGTGAGTCCTTCAGACCGTCTTTAAAACATTTCTTTGGGCGCCCTCTCTCGCGCCATCCCTCTCTCAGCTCGCCGTAGAGAAGCTTCTTTGGGAGCCGAGGTGTCCGGCCCATCCTAGTCGTGCTTTTTCTAGCAGTGCATGGATGCTGGGCATGTTAGCCCTCGAGAGAACCTCGATGTCAGTGACACGATCTTGCCATCGGATGTGGAATATTCGCCTCAGGCAACCTGTGTGGAAGTGGGCTTTTAATATAAGCTTTCTGTAAATTGGGGTCAGCTGTAGTAGTCATCCTATGCTTTGTATGGAGTGAAAAGGAGAAGAGGAAGAAGCTTACTAACTCGAAGCTGGATATTTTGTTACCTAGTTCTTAATAAACTTTAGTTAAGCAGCTTGTCATTTTATCCAGGACACCTTGTTTCACCTTTTTTGGCTATAGTTTTGAGAATATAATTCTTGTTGATGCATGGCTGTTTTGCACAATCTTTAGCCTAGGAAATAATTTAATACCTTTTATCAGATTTAATAAATTTGTACTTTTTTTTTCAATATTGACATTCTTGGATGATTTATATCGAGAAGTAATTTGCCGTTGTGTCGTTGCCCATTTTTCCTGTTGTCTTATGAGCTTATGTTTCTCCTCTGTAGCATATGCGCTCCCAATGTTCAGGCAAGGCAGACCAACAAGCACTAGAAAACAGGAAGAGAAAGTGAGGAAAGATCCAGTAAAAAGTCACAGACCTGATTTACCCGTGTCTGGCCCAGGTAAGAAGAGAGATTATATTATTATGCATGACTTCTGGTAATGGAAGATTTACACAGCTGTTCATAAACTCAGTGCATAGATAATAACTTAGAAGAAATGTATTCTGTGGAAAGGTGTTGATGTGTTGTTTTTCTTTCACGTCAGTGATTTTTATGTGACAAATGTAAAAGTAGCCACAGAATAGAGATATTTACTTTCTTACTTTACATAGACACCATATCAGACATAATGTTTCTAATGTTCAGCCATGTGGATTGCCTTGTCATGTCCCCTCAACATTTCATCCATATTGCATGTTTCCAGAAGGTTTGGGCAGGTTATCAGGTGGTCAGTCTGGGTATTGTGTTGCTCCAGTCACATGTCTCATCATCTATGTGTCCCTATCTCTTTAAGTTCTTTCTGCATTGTGATACACCAGTTTGGAGTCTATATAGTGACTTTCATGTTACATACAGCAAGTGGTGTCCAGGCCTATGTTCCTCCTGCAGCTCGATCCAGGGAATCTGAGTCAGTTCATTCTATTTTTCTATGCAACATTTTCTGAGACTAGTCTGTAAGGGTTGTGTTAAGTGTTAACTATAAGAAAATTCATCTAGATTTCAATCTTGTGTACTGCACTTGATGTTCAAACATAAGATGCCTTATGTGATTTGCCTGTTTCTTTCAATTTTCCAATTTCTGATACACCCTTTAACTATCTGGACAGTCATTTATTATTGTATCAATAAGTTTGACATGTGCAGATTTTTTCCATACTGGCAATAGAGATGATAATGGGGGATAATATGTTGGAGACTGGGCAGTGCTAGGACCTCAGTTTTTAGGTGCTGTGAAGTTTCATTGTTTGCTGGCTTGCATTATCTAAACTCAGTGTGATTCACCTGGCCTTGACATGTACTACATTTGTTTTCAGCTCTTTAGCTTTCTCTCTCTTTCTGTAAATCTTCACCTGAACAGTTTCTAGGTCCAGCAAATGTGAAATTTTTGTATAGTCTTTCCTTTATTTGCTTATACTGTTGGTCTCTGTTATTTCTCTCTTTTGTGTGATCAAACCATGGAATCCATTTTGCTTTATTGTCCATTATATTTTGCCACAGTAGGAGGTTGTGTTTGACCACTGTAATTGGCCACCTTGCAGAAATTATACCTCACAGCTTATATGTGCTCTTTCTATAGTGGTATCTGTAGCAATTTTGTTAACTTCATGTGCAAACATCTATAGTTATGACACACTTTGAAGGTTACACTTGCCTTATTCTTTGCTCTCCACGATCTACAAGAATGAAATTATCTGTGGGTACTTTTTCTTATATTGTACATATAGGTTTTTAAAAAAAAACGATATATATATATTTAATATATATATATATATTGCATATCTTCATTTAAAAAAAAATTATTGTTTCCTTTCTTGCTACGGTATCTGTGACTATTTTCTCCCTACCCAATCACATACGTACAGAATTATGTATTTAATATTGATTTTGCTTGATTTTATTCTACTTCTGAGCCATATAGCGATGTCAACACTCATGTCTTATGTGTATTTGATGGCATGGTAATAGTTTGTCCTCAATCATGATGTTTGTCCTACATTTGTATCAGTTAGTTTCTGCTCTTAAATACAATGTATGAATATTTGTATGAATTAATGTCTATGTGAATATAATATAACACTATTCATTATTTTGTTGACTAGGTACTGGAGGTCGAGTTGGTGCGAAAGGGGCAACATTGTCTCAGTATGTCGCTCAACAGATTGTGGCAAGAAAGGCGGACCCGTATGAGAAGGATCCAAGAGGGGCCATTCTTCGACATGCTAAAGAAGCTGCTGAAAATCCTTACTGGGTAGATCCAGCTTATAAAAAGTATGTACAAAAAAAGACTGTACTTGTGCGTTAATTCAGCCACGGATTATAATAGGTCAAATTTAGTAGAATGTGGCCACACGAAGCACCATACTTTTCAATTTCATTCCAGATCTAACACTGTACGTGGAAGATAGATTTATTGCAGTTGTCACACTTGACATGCAAGAAAATAAATTGTGTGCAGTTTTTGCAGGAAAGACGAATTATACACACCGTTCGACTGTATGCTAAAAATCATGTTATGACTTTGTCTCTCACAGTTTGCAAAGATCGTTAGAGATGTCGCACATGTCAGCAGGACATTCCTGTTCGTTCTGGCACATGGCTAGAGGGCACCTAACCCAAACGGAACACACAGACACATGATAGATTCCTACATGTGTGAGTTTCTGTGGCGACATCGGAATAAAGTCCGTCAGTTAGACCCGTTCGACAATATTCTGCAGGACATCACAGAATGTTGGCCTCCTGTAGCTAGACACTTATAATTATTTTTGTACGGAAACCCGTGTGTTCATTGAATGGTATAAAATTTCAGAATGGGTGAATTAACGCACAAGAACTAAAGACATATATAAAGTAAGATAGTTGTAACATAATTATAATAGTTGTCCATCGCAAGCAAAGATGAGGACAGCGCCAGACTGCTATAGACTGTCCATGTTTTGCATGTGTATAGAAGGATTGTTAGCATGATACACCTTGAGCTTGATGACAGAACTGTTTACTTGCCGGCCCAATACATCTGCTCATGTCTTCCAAAGGCAGCACTTACCTTGGTAATACTGTTGTGGACCTCAGAGTCTACAGATGCTTCTCTGATAAGGGTACTACCAAGGTAGGTAAAGCTGTCAACTGCTTGTATATGTTTGCCCTGTACATGGTTTGGTTCATGGTAGGACTTCCTGCGAGCATGTAGAAAACTTTACTTCCATTTTCTAGGTGTTCGCTGTAAGACCAAAGTTAGTTCACGCAGTTGAAAACTCATCCATAGTGGTCTGCTGCATATCCTGTTCTGAGCTTGTGCTAATGGCAGTCATCAGCAAAGAGGTGAAAAAAAACGATCTTAGTTATAAGATACTATGACCATGGTAGCTCCAGTGCAAAAAATTGTACTGGTCTCGAGAGAAGAGAAGAGAGATATCCGATTACTTTAAAAAAACAGCCCCTCAACAGGTCAGCCAGCTCAAATGTATTGGAACTGTATTCGACCAGAATAATGACATCTGCTATGAGATGGCCACCTGAAGAACAACTGGTAGACTTTTCCAGGCTATAAATAGGATTCCTTGTGCAAGTAAACAAAGCCGGTTGTATACAGCTCCACCTATGTACATATCTTAACTTCTGTATGTGCTTCATGGGCAATGACCGCAGCCCACAAAATCCAGCTCTAATCTTCAGAAAGAAGATGCAAGTTACTTGGTGGGACAAGTCCACAATCAGATAGTACATCATGATCTCAAAACCCAACTTATGTAAGTTCGAATTGAGCTCGACTAAATTACAATAGTTTGGCCATTTCAGCAGAATGAAAGAAAACTAACTAACATAGCAATCATGGGAAAGCTAAAACCAGGGATCCAGACCCCCAAAATGTTCAAAGTCTGATGGAGTGAGCATAAGACATACCCAGAGAGATTGAGGACTAGAATGGAACCAGACTAGGAGACAGCAGATAGAATAGTCTGGCATTTATTTCTGGTAAACTCAGGGTAGAGGAGGATAGACTAAGTAATGAGGTAGAACAAACACTTGAGGCAAAAGAAAGATGATCAAAACATTAGTTATTCAAATAATAGGACTTTTAAATTAAATAGATTGCTGAATGGAGAGAATATATTTCAACCATATGATGGAGAACTTTCTGAGTCTGTTGAGATAAGAACTAGAGTGAGACATGATTGGCTCTTATCACCATTTCCCCATTCCGATGACTATTGACTGGATTTCTGCCTTCTACATATGAAAATGGAATTAAATGGCTTTTGATGAAAAGACTTGATCTGAACTTTGCTGATGACCTGACTATTCTGTCTCACAACTATAACCAAATGCAAAATAAAATAAATATACTTGCTGAATGGTCACTGAAATTAGGTCTGAAGATAAACATAGAAAAAAGCATAGATTATGAGAATTAAAGCACCTAATGACAATCAGATTGTACTGGGAGACGTGGTACTATAAGAGGTAGAATCTTTCTAATATCTTGGTAGTAGTCAATGTTGAAGGTACTGAAAGAGATATCAACATAAGAATACAAAAGGTGAGAGAGGATAGTGAATTTATGCGGAACAATCAAAAGTACAACTAAACCAGGTCCAAGCTCATCAATGGATCATTATCTTCTATCCACTAGTGTCATTAGATGTCGTGAGCAGGTGTAGTTTTCTGTCGTATGCCATCTTTGTCACCATTCCATGTTTCTTCAGTGTCTCACTGACACCATCTATCCATCTTTTTCGTGGTTTGTCTCTTGCTCCGTAACCCTGATGTCTGGTATTGTAGATGGAGCACCTGGTAACTTTGGTTGCGTTCTTGTCAGGTGTCTGAACTATTTTATTGTCTGCCTTTCTATGTATTCCATGTACGTTGTTGCACCCACTGTCTGTCTGATAACTTTGTTTCATACTTTGTCCAGCCTTGTGACACCGAATGCCTTTCTCAAACACCATATTTCTTCTTTCTTGTGCCTTGATGAGAGTCTGTGTCTGACACTGGTAGCAGAGAGTTGGTATAAAAATACTATTTATCAGCTATCTCTTTGTCTTCATTGCAATGGTGAGAGCTGATAGGAAACCACATTAGCTTTCTGTGTTCTTGATTCCGCCTCTCTATCTCTAGCCTTCCATCTTGTGTGAACTCACTGCCCAAGTATTTTTTTTTTTTTGGCGCTCGCCTTAATTCTCTAATCCCCAAGGCGGTGTGCGTTGCACTGTGGTTTCTATTTTGCGCCTGTCGGCCCAGTGCATCCGACTTCAGCATACATTTTATGTAAGGGTCTGCTTCCTCTTGCATTTTTTAAAGGTTTGCTTCCCCGGGGTAACGGCCGGTGCTGTGATGGGGATCGAACCCAGCACCTTCCGGTTGTGAGCCGTGCCACTTAATCACTAGGCCACGCTGTCCCCTCGCCCAAGTATTTGAATTCACTGACTTGTTTGTTCTGTGCTTTTTACCTGTATATTTAGTTTTTTCTCTATTCTGCTGATTTTCATCAAATTGTATGATAAAGTCAATAATATTGAATGGTGGGGAAATAACCGGACAGATGCTAGTGGGACTAAACATAAAGAGATGAATAGGACACACATTACAGAAACCAGTTGATAGCAAGACAGTTTCTGCTCTGGAATCTTCAATTGAAGAGAAGTAGGAGCAGACCTAAACATTCATGGAGAAGGGAAGTCGAGAGAAACTTGAAAATGGCAGGAAAGACGTGCGTGAAGCTGGAAATGATGGCGCATGACAGGAAGACTTACCAAACACTTGTGCTCTGCAGGGATGTGAAGGACATTGATTGATTGACATGCAAAGTTTGTCAGAATTGTTAAGATGTTTATCTCATGCGAAATTACCATATATTTAAACTGAAGGCAAAGCTTTATTCTGTCATAGTCTGGTTAATTATATCAGTTTCTGTCATCCATTTACAGAACTCAGCCAAACCCATTGTTTAGACACCCTGATGAAGATGACCACAAAACAGATGATGTGGATGAAGGACCTTTGTGGAAAAAGAAAAAAGTGGGCTGAACTGTTAAGAATTTATTGCCCAGCCATCAAGTTTGTTTTTGTTCATGTACATTATCAATTGTAATTAAAACACTGATATTTGAGAATGTTCATTGATTTGTAAATGAGATTTATGAGCCAACTGTTCCATGTAGATAACTACAGCATGTTGTTGTTAGTTGCCCATTGCAAGCACTGAGTGCAACATCATTAGACAGTTTTGTCATGATGTAACTTGCGCTGTATTTGAATTATAATGAGGATGAAAATGTGTTAGTCATCAACCTCACTCTCTGGTCCCAATTTACCTTGGACCAGTGGCAAAACATAAGACAACTGCAGGTAACTCAGGATGCAGGCACTCTGGTCCCACCTCCCTTGAGACCTTGAAAAAAAACGTGTGTGATTTGATTGTCCACCGTTTCCGTTCATCTCTTTGAGAGGCAGTAACTCTCAACCACAGCAACCCCCAGAAGACTCTAGACAACCATTCTCATTCCAGTAATGGTTTCATCACAAAGTGACCAGTGGATGATTGAAATGTTCATGCCACAAGTCTTCCCCTCACAGTCATGCTGGTACTGGAGGGGTCTGGACTGATGGATCTGGGGTTGTCAGTGGCCATCTTTTTCCTTATCAGAGATTTAATACTGATCAGGGTCATTGGTTTCACTGCTTCTGTCCAAATGCAGCACCACTCCCTCTGCCGCCACCCTCCGTTGTTTACTTGTAAATTTGCTTCCCTTTGAGAAGTGCACTAATGAGAATGCTGGAACTTGGTTTTCATAAATTTTCTGCATGAAAATGGGCTGTGTATAGGCAATGGTAGTAATATTGGCGGCTAGATGATAGTTAACTTGGTTTCAGTGGCCTACAGCAGTCAATGACATAGATCACAGAAACCGGCTTTAATGCATGACGTGGAGCGTTGGGCAGGATGAGGATCAATGTAACATATGAAATAACTACCACACTGCGTAATGAACACAATGGTGGATTCCTATGCACAAATCCATTTCCAATATTGTCATTGAATGATGTTAGGACATGATGAAGTAACAATTTTGATTTCAATGACTGCACCTCCGTTACATATGGCAAGATATGTATTTGATTTGATGTTAAGTGAAAAACACAGCACACTGACAGAAGTGGTGCACACAAATGATCCAAGTATGATCCTCCACTGGCGCCCTGCCATAGATATAATAATAAGAATCCACATCAAGTGATGGAAGCAGATAGAATAACACAAACAACCGGACGCAAGGGTTAAGCAGCCTGTAAGATGCTAGACTGGAAACCAACTACAGACATGGCAGACCTTTTGACTTGATGGAATTCAAACTAATGATTACTTCAGTTCAGGTGCCATCTCCACATCGAAGGTCGGCTGCAATGGATCTCCATTGTATCTTTTGCCATAATTGTGCAATCTGAGAAGCTTTTTCCAGTCCATTGCCTGATTTTATCGACCCACTTAAAGCGTTGTCTGTCTCTTTAACGGCTGCCTTCTACTCAATTCTCCAGTATGGTCTTTAACAAGGAGGTATGTTTTGTTATATGACCAAAATAACGTAATTGTCTAATCCTGGTTTTGGTCATTAATTCTCTTTTCCCACCAAGTTTTCCAATGCCCCCTAATTATTTTCTTCTCTTTCTGAGAAATGCGACCCAATCTTCTATATACCCACATTTCGAAGACGTCAATACTCTTTTCCAACTTGTTATTCATTGTCCATGTTTCTGCGCCATAAAGTAGTGAGGAGTATACATAACACCTGACAATTCTCATTTTCAAATTCTGATTTATCTGTTTGGATGTCAGTATGTGTACATGTTATCGAATACCATCCCATCTTAACCATACCTATTCTCTTTCTGATTTCTTTTTCACAACTGCCTTCTTCCGTTATTATATGACCTAGATAGGAGAAACTCTGTACCTGTTCAAGTAGTTGATGATATTTTATTTTTATCTGCATACTTTGTTTCTTGTCACTTTTTCCAAGCATCTTGATGTTTATGTCTAATCCAAACTCTTGACTTATTGTATTTATTGTTGTCACAAGCTCCTGTAATTCTTGCTTACTGTTTGCCATCAACGATTACTAATTAATGTCAAAGTGTTTAGGGCCTACTGAGAATAATATTATAATCTACCAGGTATATCATTGGCTTGGCTTGTTCGTTCTCAATCTCCCACTACCAAACCCTGAAAAGGGCTTAATTAGCAGAATGTAGTCCAGAAAATGGAATGCGTTGTGGTGTTGTTTACAGGTTGACTGCGCTATTTGCACCTTTCAGTCCGACACATCCAACTTCAGCAAGCATTTTTTGAGTACCGGGTTAGCATTCCCTCTTCGATCCCTTCTCCTTAGCCTGTCTGCCCTGTTGCAGCCTGTTATCCAGGATCACCGCATGGAGGTGTAGAAGGGTCTTGGCAGCTCTGGTTCGCTGGCCCTGACGCTAGCAGTCAGCTATGGGTCACTGACCACTGCAGCTCATGCGCTGATCAGCATCTTGATCCCGTATATCATTAGAGACAGCAAAGGAGAGTTGGACATGGGACTGGCTACTCTATCCTGTAGTAACTGTAAGCCACAAAAACTTCAACAAATATCGACATCAATTAAAAGTAAAAATAACTTAACCATCCAAGACGAGGGCTTTTAGAGGGCTGATGAAGATTCTACCCCGAAGACAGCTGGGGCAGATGGCTTTGGTCAGGATGATTTAGCATGTGTTCCACAGGATGTTGAAAATGGTCTGATGATAGGACTGTATTTGTCCAAGATAACAATAGGGAAACTCAATGGCTAGTAAATAAACAAAGCAGCACCAATAATTGTAATGGCAAGAATATGCTAAGTACTCAGAAAACATACACATCAATCCAGATTAGAACAATGGACATACAAGTCATGAATGTGCCTTGCCTCTAAGAAAGATTTGATTAGGGGGATTTGACCAACAAGATACACCAAAAAAAGGCAGTTTAAAAATTTTTTTTTATCGCTGACACATTAACAGCCTATGTGTGGTCTGTGCTAGATGATAGGAAAGTTAGGAAATAATAGTCAATAAATGTGTCTGGCTACAGATTGGTAATCTATAGTTGCAATACTTGGGTGTGAGACAAAGCTTGTGCCAATTATGACACTTTGTTTTGTTTTCAGAGTAGTTACAGTATAATTGTCTTTTGTGATTGTTGGTGTTACTCTTTTTTTTTTTTTTGTACTTCAACTTCTTTCATAACACAAAGCAGATGTTCCTCCTTTGGATATATCTTGTGTCCACTCACTCAGTTTAGTTCAGCTACTTCCATTTCTGTGCTGCCACTCTTTGTTTCTCTGGGGTTTCATTTGCGCTGCTGCTTCTTCATTTCAATCACATGGCCATGTTGCATTTCCATCTGTATTTTGATTCATAATTGTATGCTATTGATGCATTTGTTTTTAGTTATTTCTGCATTATATTGTACAACTGTCATATTTGAAGTAGCCATATAAGTTATCATTTCATGTCTTCAGGCCTTTCGGTCATGCTAAATCTGCAGTCCTGTCACTAGGGCGAAGTTTAGTAATCTCCAGGTCCAGGTGGCGGCCCCACAGCTTCTGCATCAGCTCTGCTGTCTATGGCCAGGTCTAGCATCGCGGGTCTCTGTATGCTAGGCAGTCCTGTAGGATGTATTCGGGTGTCTGAACTCCAGTTCCACATGGGCACTCACTTGTGTGTGATCTTGAGCTCGTATAGGTAGCCCAATAGTATGAGTGAAAGATGGTGATTTGTTGGAGTCTGCGTAGCTGGTGAATTGGGTCAGGTTCTTTGCTCATGTCTTTGTCACATTTTGAGTTGTACTGATTGTGGATGATGATTTTTAATTCTCTATAAGACACTGTGCGGACACAGTTCCATTCTGCCACCTGTGGTTCCACAGTGGGAGGGTAGCCACTAAAGAGCAGCTGTTGAGGTTCTTTGGATTTTGTTGAGCTTGGATCTGATCTCCTGCAGCAATTGCTCATTTCAGTTGTTTTGTATTGATTCTAGCAGTAGTCTGCAATCTGTGAAGAATACTATGATAGTTTGGACGTTAATTAGTCTTTAGAAAGAACTAATGTAAACATTGTTTTTATAACAAAATATTTACAAAAGAAATGTTAACTGAACCTGCATCTGAAAATCTATTCTATTGTTTACTTTATCATTCACCATTGGTATTCAGTTTTATATTTCATTCTATACACAGTTTATGCATATATTATTCTTCTTATTGTGTTTGCTCATTGGTGTTTACACCATTCAGACAAGAGCTCCTTTGAGCTTAGAGTTGAGTCATTTCAAGTCTGCCTCAGTTTTTTGTAAAGCATGGTCTGCGGTGTGTTTACTCAGTCCACATGTGCACAGTAGTGAAGGAGACAGATAAAGCTTGTACATGTATTTATTTAGTCCGTCCCTGCCGATCAAGAGTACGGTAGTTATTGGGTTGGGTCCAATATATGTTCTATTTCTCAAAATGTACAGAAATAATGAGTGATAGTAGGTACTACTTCCAATGTGGATCCTGGGGCCCCTTAATGAGGATGATAGATAACATGAGACTAGTACCACCACAATATGCAAAAGAAATTCCTACATGAATCATTAAGGCAAGAGCACACAAGCTTCCTACAGCAAAGCTGTGATATCTGCATTTTCTAGCCTAATACATCTGATTTGTGCACATTATTTTTGGTAACAAGTTTGCCTTTCCTTTTCAATCCTTAATCTCTTACCAAGACTGCATGGTTGCAGTCTGTTTACAGGGTCGCCTCTTGGGTGTTTAATAGTCATTTATGGGTCACTGGTCCTGAACCATGTAGCCAGCTATAAATCGCTGGCTGCAGTCAGCTTATTCACTGCTGCTGCATTCACTGACCCTAAGAAGTCATCTACAGTGGTAGCCATATGCTCCATAAAAAGCGAAATGGAGAAGAATGTATATTGCATTACCAATCTCATATATCATCATGCGCAATATTCTTTCCAGTGAACTATGAAGAAGACGTATTCCTTCTGAATAAATCTAGAACTTTGACTTTGTAAAACTGTTTCCATATCTTTATTCCACTTCTGTTCTTGCACTTGTGTCTCCCTCTTCTCTTCTTGCTATGAGTCTTACCTTGTAAACTAAACTCTTATTGTTTACAGCATAAAATATTGTCAGAAGCCTCGTCTTAACATACTAATATTAAATCTTAATTTTTGGGTGCATTTTAAGAGAGGTGGAAAGTTAGAGCACTGTGGGACAGCAGGCACAATTTATGGGAGGAAGGGGATAATGCAAGATGGCAGCAGATAGATGATATTTGACAAGCTAGCATCATAGCAGAGAGTCAACAATAAAATTCATAAACAAACCAGGGATAGAAAGCTGATGTGGTCACGATTGTCTATACCACTTGACATAACATGGGAAGTAGCAAAACATCTCTCTGTTTAGGGCATATTTAATTATACGAATGTTTTCAGAAATGTAATGTTATCATTTATACATCTCTCTTCTGCCGAAGACAGATGTGTCGCACCGAAAGGTGCAAATTTGCAGTCAAGCTGTGAACTAGCGACACAACGCATTCCTTTTCCAGACTACATCCTGCTACTTGTAAAGCCCTGTTCAGGGCTTGCTAGCGGGAGATTGAGAACAAACGCAGAGGAAGAAAAAGAA
Source organism: Ariolimax columbianus (assembly GCA_036924085.1). NCBI lineage: Eukaryota > Metazoa > Mollusca > Gastropoda > Stylommatophora > Arionidae > Ariolimax > Ariolimax columbianus. Next base: position 68,640,595 of record JAVGWX010000008.1, on the reverse strand, counting down.
TACATCTCTCTCTATGAAACAACTTTGTCTTTTTATAGAAGTAGCAATCTCCATTCAGTTGCCTACAAATAATTTAGGCATCTGCAGAATTTCAGACAAATACACTGGTATAACTATTTGAAAATATTTACCTTTTGGTACAAATTTAATCAAAACACTTATAAAAATGATTCTCCTCATTTAATCATAAATAAATTATCTAAAAACATTTATTAGTATAAGTATGCATGTTCCTGTAGCTACGGCAAGTGATCCCCTGCAAAGAAAAAAAAAGAAGACAATTATGATAAAATGTAGTTAAAAGATCTACATATGCAGTAAAACCTTTGGTTTACCTCTTACTGGTGTTGAAACCCAACCTTTGGTTTGCCTTCTGCTGGGATTGAAATCAAATCTTTGGTTTGCCTTCTGCTGGGATTGAAATCCAACCTTTGGTTTGCCTCTCACTGGGATTGAAACCCAAACTTAAGTTGGCCTTCTACTGGGATTGAAATCCAATCTTGGGTTTGCCTTCTGCTGGGATTGAAATCCAACCTTTGGTTTGCCTCTCACTGGGATTGAAACCCAACCTTTAGTTGGCCTTCTACTGGGATTGAAGTCCAATCTTTGGTTTGCCTTCTGCTGGGATTGAAATCCAACCTTTGGTTTGCCTCTCACTGGAAATGATTGAAACCCAACCTTTGGTTTGCCTCCCTCGGGTTGAAACCCAACTTTGGCAAAATTACTTGGTATAACAGTCCACCTGGAGTACGTGAGGAGGAGCTGAGAGACATAATATGAGTCTTGTATTGTGCCTCACTGCCTAGTTCAAACCCATTTCTTCATGCAATCCTTCATATGCTGGAAAAAAAAGAATACGATCAAAATATTTTTAAAAATTTCATTTGGATAGCCTCTGTTTAGAGTGCCACTTTTAAGTGTTGTGTAGGGGGAGAAAGACTAACGTCTGGTCAGGCAAAATGTACCGATCAGACATGTTAGTCAGGGTGAGGCAAAATGTACTGGTCAAGACCCTCTCCTCAGCTTCCTAGTAGTTCTTCCTGGAAACGGGCTGTTTTCATTGCAGCCTGGCTAACGAGGTGAGATATTGACGTAATCCCCATAGTAGTGAGCGATACGCAGATGAAGCCAAGCATAGCATAACCGCCTGGAGGATCCCGGTCCACCTTCATCAGCACTCTCAGGATGTGAGGAAAGCTACTGCAGCCCGTCACTTAACATCCTTTTCAGGGCGCACAAAAGAGTAAACCTACTCATTGTGAGCATTCACAAACAAGTGTTTAGTCAATCTGGAGCACTCCTCTCAAAAATCATTTAGCATTGCATTGAACTGAGTGTGCCCAACTTGGCACTGCACTATGATGAGCGTGTCCCATATCCTATTGCAAAGCTGGAACATAATGGAACTGACAGATATGAGACTGTAGGTGGTAAACCCACTAGGGCTCCTCAGAATTGTTAGCTGAGTATTGCAGACTGTTGGCTGTGTAACTCTCTCTCTCTCTCTCTGTAGTCGGGAAAAGATCAGATATATTCTTGTTTCTGCTTTGGTTGGGAAGGAAAGCCATAACTCCAAGAACTAATTGTTAAGGAGGCTCAACAGAAGAAAGTGTCCAGTCACATTCATATTTCAAATCCTTCACGTACGTTCGTTGTTTCTGCTTTTGTTGGGAAGGAAAGCCAGAACTACTACTTCTGCGTTCATTCTCAATCTCCTTGAAGAAATTCTCTGAAGGAGGCTCAACAGAAGAAAGTGTCCAGTCACATTCATATTCTTTACGTACATTCTTGTTTCTGCCAGGGTTGGGATGGAAAGCCAGAACTACAAAAACTAATCCCTGAAGGAGGCTCAACAGAAGAAAGTGTCCAGTCACATTCATATTCTTCACGTACATTCTTGTTTCTGCCAGGGTTGGGATGGAAAGCCAGAACTACAAAAACTAATCGCTGAAGGAGGCTCAACAGAAGAAAGTGTCCAGTCACATTCATATTCTTTACGTACATTCTTGTTTTTGCCAGGGTTGGGATGGAAAGCCAGAACTACAAAAACTAATCGCTGAAGGAGGCTCAACAGAAGAAAGTGTCCAATCACATTCATAACGTACATTCTTGTTTCTGCCAGGGTTGGGATGGAAAGCCAGAACTACAAAAACTAATCGCTGAAGGAGGCTCGACAGAAGAAAGTGTCCAGTCACATTCATATTTCAAATCCTTCACCAAAATAACTAAATCTACCGGTCTAGTGGTTATCAGCAACATATAACAGTTCTGAAAACTGTGATCAACTTACAATAAAATGCCTTGTCCTAAAATGGAATGCTCCCAGAACCTGTACTTGGTGACCATGATCACATCATGATCTTTGAAAGCATTAACAACATCCTTTGCACTGAAAACACAGGACAAAAACAACATAGGAATTTGATTGTTTATTTAAAACAAAATGTTTTAATGACTTGATAAACATAACATTTTAGATCAAATCTGTTTTCCAAATTTTGTGAAAGGCTCTTCCACATATGAAAATACAATCTTCATAGAGGTATTCATATTCTTATCCCATTGCAGAAACTGCTGTTGGGGATGAAGTGTTATAAAGTTATAGACTTCATTGTACTAGGCCTTAGCTTTTTATGAGATGATGTAGCCAGATTTCTTCTTTGCTGCTTGTTTATCCCCAAACAGTCAGTCAGAGGTGTCTGCTATCTAAGAGGTAAGGTACTTGCCTATCGGGAAATGAACAAAATGGTGAAACAGTACGTGGTTTGAATCCCACAAGTTCCAAGTGTCCCCTGGTCTCAAGGGAGGTGAGATCTGTACCTAGTCCTATCAGAAACAGCTGATCAACTCAGAATTCCTGTGTGCATGTAACAGAACGTTTGGTAATTGAAAAGTGCAGGCTGCTGCTGTCGGGGTAAAAATTATAAAGGTAATGACATTTATACCCTTCTTCTTCTGCGTTCATTCTCAATTCTACTAAGCCCTGAACAGGGCTTTGCAAGTAGCAGGATGTAGTCCGGAGAATGGATTTGGGTTGTGTTGCTATTTTACAGTTCGACTGCAATATTTGCACCTTTCGGTCCAACACATCCGTCTTGGGCAGGTTCTACCCAATAGTGGCCAACATGAAGGCCAAAAGGAGGCAACCCCTCCACCATGCAAAGACACAACAGGCCAATCACATGTTTTTCCCCACGCTCGATTGCAAATATATATATATACATACATACATACATACAAAAGGATCTCTACACTTCCAGAGGTAGAAGATGAGCTACTAACAGAATTGATATAAAGACACAAAGTTGGATATGTTTCACTTGCAATCAAGTATACGTATTAAAAAAGGTAGAAGAGGAGTGATGTGAACAATCAGTCAGATGCCCATTTACAGCTGTGTCAATTGGAGCGCATTGATAAATGAGAACTGAATACAGTATCATTGCCATTAGAAGTGAGTGTTCTGCCATCTGCTACTCAGATGCTTGTAAAGGCATACAGTTTTGTAAATCCACTTGGCCATAATAGATACATTTCACTAACAAAGTTAAAATACATACGTAATAAAGTTGGCTGTAGCGACAACTGCCCGTCTTGAATTGATCATTTGTATGTCAACAGCACCATACAAAGAAAACCACAAAGCCAACTGAAAACATAATATCAAAGTTGTGTCATTTATGAAAATATGTTCTGATACATTTCATCACTATAGTGTGTCTCCTCTATTGCCTTCGCTGTAAAAGCATATTGTTTTTTAATATGCATCCCATTCATTTCAAGTTTCATTCATTTCACTGCATGTGAAGTATAGGGCCCCCAGTTACAAAAATCATGTATCTAATCGTTTGCAGTGGTGGTTTCAATAGCAATGGTTTTATATGATGATGTTGCTAGCAACATCCACAACCATCTTTCGTCCCTTTTAACGACATGCTTGGAAGGTTACAGTGATTGTAAATTCTCACGCTGGGTACCTTTCAGATGTATTTTAAATATGCTTCATCTATCATATGAATATCATTAGCACAAATTTGAAATAATAAAAGACAGATACATTATAGTGTGTTCAGAAATGCATGCCGATCTTGAAAATAATATATCTCAGCAATTTTAAGATATAAATTTATTCTTAAATATATTTTTAGTTATAGTAAGATCAACGTTTTTACGGAAAATCATAAACACTTACTACTATTGCACTAAAAGTATTGACAAGCACCACAAATTGAGGGTACTATGTTTTTATCACAATTCTGTTAAATTTGTAAAGACATAACACAGATACGTATATATATAAATATATATATATATATATATATAGTGCCTTTTTGTATACATATTTGTATTACATATGTGAGGCTAAACGTGGGAGTCTGTATCATTGTATTATAAACCCAGAGAAAAAAACAGTGCATGTCCTGGCATAAGCAACAGGCCAATTCTTACGCTGGACACTAGAACATGACAGTCTTTCTACAAATACCACCGGACCGAGAAAGAAAAATTAAGAAAGCTGATAGCTTTGACAAAGAAGTTATTATTATAGTATGTTGACTTTCAAGAAGCATTGACCCTAAGAAAATTGAAAAAATTTAACTGAGAATGAACAATGACATGAAAATTGAAAAAATTACATTATGGAATTTAAAAAAAAAAAGATTTGTGCATGTTTTCATACTAAAAAGGTTCAAACACCCCTGCCCTAGAGCAACAAAGTGGGTCTAAATAATCACCAAACAAAATTAAAGGCAGAAATACTGTCAATGTAAATAAAATCTGAACGTAGAAACAATAAATCATTAAACAACAAAAAAGACAGAAACATTGTCAATGTAAACAATCTGAAAACCTTAATAAAAAAATGTTTGAGCAACCATCAAACACAAAAAGAAACAAATGACAAAGTATTACTTAAAATGGATAGCATTTAGAACATCAGATTCCTGATAAAATGACTGATTTTATGGTTATGATGCCCTGATCACCTTCCATGGTCCACAGTTGCATCACTCATATCCTGTCATCAGTGCAGATGGCAAAGCAATGCTCACCAGACAATGGTCAGCTTCCGGACTGCTGGTCAGATCACTTCATTGATAATATAAATTGCAACTCAACCAAAAGCGAACAAGCCATAGCGCATGTCACAAACCACATTCAACTACAGGCTTGACACCCCACCCAGCGTAGATGATGTAAAGAAAACATATAGTTTAATGTCCAATGGCAAAGTTTCTGGGCCAAAATATATTCCTGCTGAGGTTCATAAAGCACGAGACCCTGTGCTGTTTCAAAAGTTAACAGACCTATTTTGTTCAATTTGGTGAGGACATATGCTGCAGGAACTTAAAGATGCTACCATTGTCAGCATGTACAAGCACAAAGGCAATCATAAATCATGTGATGGCCACAATTGAATCTCCCTCCTGTCTATATCTGGCAAAATTCAGACTTGTAATTGTACTCAGTAGCTTAACTAATCATCTTGAGCAGGAGCTACTCCTAGAGTGCTAGTCTGACCTCCGAGCATGTTTTGGGACAAATGACATGATATTTGTAGCATGTCAAATTCATGAGAAAAATCAGAAACAGATTCATGACTTATACACGACTTTTGTTGACCTGACCAAGGCCCTTGACACTCTCAACAGACAGTTTCTGGACAATCATTGTGAAATTCAGCTGTCTCGATAAATTCATCACAGTTTCGTGATGGTTCATGTAATGAATGATGGAGAACTGCCTGACGCTTTCTCAGTCATAAACAGAGTCAAACAGGGGTGTGTTGCTTGCCCCAACACTCTTTAGCATGCTATTTGAAGTCAAGTGTTCTGATGCTACATGTGGTTCAGCACTGGCGTACATGTCAGATATAGGACAGATGGGAAGGTTTTCAGTCAGGCACCTATAGTCCTTTATTAAGGTGAAAGAAACAACCATTTTAGATCCCCTCTTCTCTGATGACTGACTGCACCATTAACACATGTTCAGAACAAGACATGCAGACCACCATGACTTGAGTTTTCAACTGCATTCACTAATTTTGGTCTTACTGCCAACACCAAGAAAATGGAAGTAATGTTGCAACCTGCCAGCTGGAAGCCTTACAACCAACCAAACATCACTGTACATGACCAACATCTACAAGGTTCATTAAGGATTGCCAAGGCAAGTGCTGCTTTTGGATAACTACGATCAGATGTTTGGGGCAGACAAGGAATCAGTGTTGCCGCCAAGATCAAAGTCTATTATGGGCTATTGGTTAAGTGACACGGCTCACAATCTGAAGGTGTTGAGTTCGCGCCCCATCACAGCACCGGCCGTTACCCAGGCAAAGCAGACCCTTACATAAAATGCATGCCAAAGTCAGATGCAGTGGGCCAACAGAAGCCAACTAAATGATGCAGCTACTCAATGCAGAGGGCAAGAAAGCAGGACTGGAGGTGAACGTCTTGAAGACCAAAGTGTTGCGCAATCGCTTCGCCACTTTTGATCCGGTCTTCCTTGGCACTGTGCGATTAGAGGACGTCAACGAGTACATCTATCTTGGGTGCCTTCTCGGTAACCTGGAACATGAACTGACAAGACGTCGCCGTGCGGGTTTGGCAGCCTTCTCGTCTATTAACACGGTTTGGACGGTTGCCATGACCAGGACCTACAAGCCTCCCTTTTCAATTCCATTGTACTCCTTGCAATGTGCTACTATGCTGAGACATGTACACTTAACAAAATCACTAGAGGACAAATTGAGAGTGACCCAGGCCTCCCTTGAGAAACGCTTGGATGGAATCACTCTCCGGAACCAACATATGCAAGGTCTCCACAATTCTGACATAAGACGATTGTCCCTGGGGAAGGAAGCGGTAATCCATGCAGATAAGAAAAAAACATAGGTGCGCAGGTCACATGTTACGACGAAACAATGATCGATGGAGCACAGCGAAAGCAGTCTGGTACCACCGAGGTAAGAAGATATGGGGAAGACCTCCAATGCGTTGGTCTCTCCCTTACTGTATGCTGTAACATCCGAGATGTCTCTAGAGGAGCACTTACCACGCACTGGACTTCCGTGACCCAAGATAGAGTCTGCTGAAGACAAGTTGGGACTCGCAGCTACGCTGAGGAACGGGTCATCAAGAACAAGATGTTTACGAACTAGGCAATTAAAAAATTTGATACAGAAACACTAATTCACAATCTTCTTAGTTCGATATTCCCAACATATTTTTTCAACACATCACATACATTTTTAAAAAAATGAACAACACAAAATTACCTCAAGATGCGATGGCTTATTACTGACTTGCTTTTTGGGTTACAACCCATTCAGTAATATCTTACAAATTATAAACATCAATTTGATATTCAACTGTAGAAATATTTACCTGCTGCGGGATTAGTATTGTTCCCTTCTTAATAGCTTGTACATGTATCAGAGGTGGTCTCTGGACAGGTGGCTCACTTCCGGCTAGATTCTAGAACAAATGTGCCACAATATTATGTTCATTTTTTTTAAAATACGGAATATTCTGTGCTTGTCATTTATCTATATAGATAATGAATGGTATGTCTCGGCATAGTTCATCTTGTATTTTCTGTCACAATATTCACTGTAAGTCTTTTCCAAGATATTTAAATAATACAAAATAATGTTCGCTTGGGCGTCTGAGGCCCGTTGCGTCGGTCGGCCACATTCATGACCCACTGTGGGGCATGGTTCCAGGCCTCGTCCATGGCAGAGGATGAGGCTGGTATCTGCTGGAGCGAAACTGTGTGGGGATGGCCTCTTCTGTGCCCCAACCCATCAGGGGAAGACTTTTGGCACTGAGGAATGACTTGCGTAGTATCTTGTGGGCTGGGGTTTCCTGGTCCAGTCGTACAACATGACCGAACAAAGAAACGCGGCTTCAGTCAAGTATTTCTGAGATTGAGTGGAGGCCTGTTTGAGTAGAGACATCTATGTTGCAGATGTAGTCATGCCATCGGATGCCCAGGATACGCCGCTGGTTGCACATGTAGAAGGCATCCAGTTTCGACATGTTATGTTTCAGCATTGTCCAGGTTTCGGGGCCGTGAAGCAGGACTGGAACCATGCAGGACTGGTAGATGCCGAATTTTGTCCAAGGGAGATCATGCCATTACTCCATACACACCTCGGAGGTTGTGCATAGCAGACACTGCTAGTCAAATCCGACTTGACATATTGGCCCATCGGATGATATCATGCTACCGAGATAGATGGATTCGTTGGTGCCCTCCGCAATATGACCTTGGATTTCAATACCCTGAAGTGATGTGTAAAAAAATGAGGTTCTGAACTTTGGTCTTGGCCCAGGATATAGACAGGCCTAGTGAGGACATTTCGCTGTCTAACATTTCCAGAAAGTGCCGCTGTCCATACCGAACAGGACAATGTCAAGATATTTCCACAGCTTGATTTCTTGAATGATGGCTGACAAAGTAGTCAGTGACCATCATGCGTGATGACATCTTTCAGGGCAACATTAAACTTATTCCACTGCTCTGTCAGCAGCCCTCTTTCATGTGGTGCTACTGCTCTGATTCATGATTTTAATTGGTCTTTTATGGTTCGCCTCAATTTCCTTTGGGTCAGTCTAATTTTTGCCTCTCTTCAAGGATCAATAATGAAATAAATGGATACTCAGAGGCTAGTAAATGAAGAAAGTAATTATGTTGAGGTGTATCATTAAGGCAACAGAGAAAATACTTCAATCAAATCAAATCCTTTTTAGTTCCAAATGGAGCATAGGTACCAGATTTTCAACATCAGCATAAATAGGAAATTTACATGATCTTAGTAGGATGTCAGTGTTCATAGAAGAGCTGATGTGGCTTCAGACCACAATCTAGTGGTGGCAAGGGTAGGAAGCATAAAGTTTGGTCAGGCAAAATATACTGATCACACATGTTAATTAGGGTCAGGCAAAATATACTGATCACACATGTTAATTAGGGTCAGGCAAAATATACTGATCACACATGTTAATTAGGGTCAGGCAAAATATACTGATCACACATGTTAATTAGGGTCAGGCAAAATATACTGATCACACTTGTTAATTAGGGTCAGGCAAAATATACTGATCACACATGTTAATTAGGGTCAGGCAAAATATACTGATCACACATGTTAATTAGGGTCAGGCAAAATATACTGATCACACATGTTAATTAGGGTCAGGCAAAATATACTGATCACACATGTTAATTAGGGTCAGGCAAAATATACTGATCACACATGTTAATTAGGGTCAGGCCAAATGGGAAACCGAACATACTGGTTACACCAAAAACAATGCCTATTACCAGTTGAACCGAAGAGAGCAGGTCGTTGTCTTCAGACTTCGCACTGGCCACAATAGACTGAGGTACCACCTATTCAACAAACTGAAGATAGGTGGTACCGACGAATGCCCGTGCGGTACTGGTAAAATGACCGCTGAACATCTGCTGCAGAACTGCCCAACATACGAGGATCAGAGAGAGCAGATGTGGCCATCACCAGTGGAACTGCAAGAAAAGCTCTAAGGCAGTGGCGACAGCCTCAGGATGACCGCCGCTTTTTTCGAAAAAATAATGGTTACTGTCTGACTGCGTACAAAGAAGAAGAAGAAGAATTAGGGTCAGGCAAACAAAACACACTGGCCAAGACCCCCACCTCAACATAAAAGAGTAAATTTATTCATTTTATATATATATATATATATATATATATATATATATATATATATATATATATATATATATATATATATATTTTAAATACTTGGAGACACATTAAACCAGGGATGGAATGACTTTTCCTCTAATCAAAGTAAAGGGACAGTTAATAAAAGAACGTAGTGCAAGATTCTGCTTCAACTTACTATGTAGTTAACCATGGCTCTGATGACATTAATACAATTGCAATAGTTCTTCACTGAGGTAAGATACAGTTTGAAAGAGCATGGGCCAACATCCATTGAACTGTATAGAGGAGACATAATAAAGCAATAAGTAAACTGAAGAATACAATGAACAGAAACATTTGACCTTCTTCTACATTCGTTCTCAATCTCCCACTACCAAGCCCTGAACAGGCCATTGCGAGCAGCATGATGTAGTCTGGAGAGCGGAATGAGTTGTATGGCTAGTTTACTTCTTGACTTGCAATATTTGCACGTTTCGGTCCGACACATTCGCCTTCGGCGCAAACAGTTGACATTATTGTTACCCTTTGTAAGCTTAAATATTTTTGGGAATGGTTTCTATTAGGTATGAGCATATTAGTGGTCTTTAATATTTCACATGCATTCCAATGTTGGAGAGTCTAATCATTTAGACTAATCTAAGTTGGTAATGATTAATATGTGGGTTTTCTTTGCTTTTCTTTCAGGGATTTATCCTGAAAGTACATTGTGATGTTGTGTCACAGTTTACAGCGAGGCTGTGATATCTAGTGCAATCTATTTCCAGGGTCGCCAGAAGAGAGTCTTAGTCAGCTATGGTTCGCTAACCCTGAAGCAAGCAGCCAGCTTCTTTCTTTCTTTCGGACCGCATGCTGTTGTCAGCTTATTCACTGCTGAATCTCGGCCCTATATGTTTGGTTTAATTTTGATATGTACAAGGACCTGATGTAAAAAAAAATTGTACAGAAACTACCCTTATAAGAATGTGCCATGATACAGGTTTCCTGTACGGGGCCCGCTGCAGTGGTGACCTTATTTCTATATGACGTGAGAAGAAGACAAATAGAATTATACTGAGGCATTTTTATTTTTTTGTATGCATCAAATTTGATGTTTCAATATTTATATCTTCTTTATCTGATCCCATCTTTGATGTTCACACCAGCAGACGAATGTATGTGGTGAACTCAATGGTTTTCTGGAGTTCCTCTTTAGTCCCACACAGCTTTTTTTTAGTCTAGCATTGAGTTGTTAATGTTGGGCTAATGCATCTTCCTTAACAATCCTGTAAAACGTTGTTGTTGTTGTTTGCAAATGCCCACAATGAGTAGGCTACTCTTTTGTGTGCCCCGAAAAGGATGTTAAGTGGTGGGTTGCAGTAGCTTTCCTCACATCCCGAAGATACTGATGAAGGTAGACAGGGGTCCTCCAGGCAGTTGTGCTATGATTGGCTACATCTGCGTGTCAATCACTACTATAGCAATCACGTCGATCCCTCAGATCAGCCAGGCTGCCATAAAAACAGGCCATTTCCAGGGAGGCTACTAGGAAAGCGGAGGTGAGGGTCTTGGCCAGTATGTCTGATCAGTATATTTTGCCTGACCAGACGTTAGTCTTCCTTCCCACTATAAAACATGGTCAGCAGTTTGTTAATGTAGTCCACATGTACACAGTGGTGAAGCAGACAGTCGGAGCTTGTACACATGTTTATTCAGTCTGTTGTATCTCATCCTGATATGAAGAATACTGATCTGTCTCTGCCAGTAGAGAATGTAGTAGTGGTTGTTGATCTTTATGCTAAATTTATAATCAACAGTCATTTTTGTCCTCCAGTCAGTGTAAATGTCACTCAGTACAATTTACATCGTGCATCAAATCAAATATGTTCTCTTGTTGAGGTGGTTTCTGTATTCCATTGTTTTACATGATGAGGTTGCCAGTTCCTTGCACCACTTTATGTAGTACCATTTTCCTATATGTATAGTAGGGTGTAGTGGTCACTATAGCCAAGAGATAAAGTGCTCGCCTCAAAAGAAACAAAAGTGTAAAACAGTGGGTGTTCAAATCTCATAAGTTTCAAGTGTACCCTCACTCAAGCGAGGTGAGATCAAGTGCCTAGTCCTATTAGAGATAAATGACAAACTCAGAGGTTCTGTGTACCTGCTGTGCATGTGAAAGAATCCTTGACAGCTGAAAATTTAAAAGAGCAGGCTTTAGCCGCTGTTCTGGCAAAAATTATAAACGTAATGTAAATTCTTACCCAATAGCGGTCTACATGACAGCCAAAAGGGGGTGGCCCCTCAATCATGCAAAGATACAACAAGTCAATCAGCTGTTTGTCTGCACACTCAATTGTAAGTATATACAAAGGGACCGCTACACTTCCAGGAGTAGAAGACAAGCTACTAAAAGAACAGATATAGACAGATGTATTGGTCCTATTCTTTCTTCTCAGTATGGGGTTTCAAGATTTATGTAGAGATAATTCAACATGGATGTTCTATATTTATAATGCACCTACAGATGTAAACAATTTTGTCATTTCTCGTTTGTTTTAAAAAAATGCTAAGAACTAAGTTTAAAAACCATTCATGTGGACTCCTGTGGCCCATTTTAGGGAAAGAAAAAGATTGGATCACTGCACCCTACTGTTCATGTAGCAAAAGGCAACTAAGGAATGTTGTCCATGGAGATAGCAACCTCAATATGTAAAAAAAGGGCCTCTGAAACTACTGTCTGAGTAAACCACTGTCTGAGCCTGAGAACATATTAGCATTCTCATCTGTTATCCGTTCTTTCATCTAACCAATTATCTAGCATACAGTACCACAACAAATGGATCTGCTGACTGGAATTTATCATTCTGGTTGCCCTTGGAACATAGGGCTGACACAGATAGACTCCACCAATGCCTATTTCGAGCTATCTCTTTGACCGTGTTCATGAGACTTTGCTGCCCTGATCTCATCTTCCACCATTATTAGCCAGGTGTTCTTTGGCCCTCCCACTCTTACTTCTCTTCCCCTGTGGGTTCAAATCCGGCTCATATTAGATTATGCTGTTAGGTTTCTTCCTGATGGTGTGTTCTATTATTTTCCACTTTCTGTCCATAAACTCCAGCTATATTGGTTGTTGTCATGTTTAGCCACAGATCTGTGCTTGTTGCATCTGGTTATCTAACACAAAGTATGCAACAAAGTTGGTGAAGGTCTACAGTCTGGTTGTAATCTACCCACATTCATTATGTAGCATGTCTTTTGCAGAACAGTGTTGGACATAATTTCTGTTCTGAATCTACGTCATTGCACTCTCTGCAGACCCATAGATGTTCACAGCCTCTCAGTAAATGACAAAAAGTGGAGATCCTGATCAATTTCCATAGCTCACTGTTACACACACTCCTGTTCCGTCCTCTCAAGCACCTCTCTCTGTTGAAATGATTTTAAAACTTTGGAATCAGTGCATCGCCAGTTCATTAATTGCAATGTTTCATCCAAGAGGTGGTCATTGATAAACTTCAAAAATTTCACCTTTATTCATTGCCAGTTGTCCCCACTATAGGTGCCCTTGAAGCCATGATGTCAGCTCTTTCTTTCTCACAAGCCCCAATATGACCAGGACAGAATCTACACAAGATCCCAAAGGTTTTGGGCCACTATAACCATAGCCAGCCCTTCCGTACCTTCTGAAACAAGGATTAAGAATCAGAGACGTAATTTACCCAGAAAATACATGATGCTTCCCATAGCATTTATTTAAATATTTATAAAGCAAAAACTTACTCAATATTCTGGAAGTGCAGAAGATGACAAAGTCGCAGAAAAACTGTTTTAAGAAAGTATAATAAAATGTTGGTTAACACTTTTATTTCAAGTCAAAACCCAATAATCTGCTAAAAGTGCAGTGACTCACAACATTACAGTGTGTTTTAAATAATTATTTCTTCATTGTCTTCTTTTTCTTCTAAACCGCTTGAGAAAGTGAGTTAATGCACTCTTGTATTCCTTGTCATCGCATCCTGTTCATTTCTGCTAGTAGATGGCTTGGAGAGATCTAATCTTCTTTCATGTGTCATCTGTATGCCTGTTGTTATTTTCAATCCATGCCTCTGTTTCTTTAACACAGGTAAAAAAAAAGTGAAGAAAAATAAACATCTTTTATAGTCATCAATTCACATTTTATTGTCTTCCACTTGTTTTGAAGCCCTGTTGTCTGCTGTTACAAGCTTTCATGATGGGGTAGATTTAGAAATACTCTTGCCATTGGACCAAACTACCAAATTCTCTGTCTGTCTATATTTGTCATTCATGTCATTATTCCCACTTTCTGTAGGATTTCTTCATTTCCTACTCTTCTCCCTGTCTCAGACAATATTTTGAGAAGTGTTTCTAAAGCTTTCTTTCAAACCCAGCAGGCTAACGTCACTCAGCAAGGTGCACAATAGCAAGTGTTGGAGAGCCTTCTACTCTAGATGGCTTAAAAACATCCATTCAAATACACATATAGAAGAATCAAAAATGTTGATGATGTACTAATTTAATATCTTTTTGTACTGAGTATGTTTCCATTTCGCTCCTTTCAAAGTATAGGACCATCATTGAGTCTAAACTTGTGTGCCCTTTCAGTGGTAGTTTCTGTAGTAATGTGTTTAACATGCTCAATTGTTGCCCAGTGCAAGTGAAGATGGTAGCAGCATCAGAAATGTGTAGCCAGATGTGACCTCATTGACTGTGCAGTCCCTTGTGTAGGATGAAGACTACATAGGTCATCTGGCATGTCTGATGTTGTGACTTGCGCTTAAATAGATTTAAGTAAGGAAGATTTGTACTGTTATCAACCTGAATCTCTTGTCCTGAGCTACCTTGGTCCAGAGGCAAGACATAGTTGAGATGACTAGACACCACAGAATGCACATTTTTCTCCATAGAATTTACTCCTAAAGCATTTCCAGTGAACGGGTAATCCACAAGACAGTGTAAATAACTACATTTAGCCACATACACCAACCCTCTTTAGTCGATTTATAAGATATACTTGGCAAATTGCAGTGTATCTATTCTTTACTCTAACAGGTGTTATTATTGCAGTATTCATCCATAAAAGAAGCTTCTAGACCAAGCATCAACAAATCTAGGAGCCATGTACTGGGGAAATTGTGCAAGTTAACAGGACAATGTTCCTGACATGTTAGGTGCTATAGCACAATTTATAAGTGCCAGAAACAAAATTGACGTCATGGCGCCCTAGATTTATTGTGATTTGCTATAGACAGATATCTATTTAGTCTGATCCTCCAGTTACTCACTTAAAGTTATCTTCTTCTTCTTCATCGTACGCAGTCAGACAGTAACCATTATTTTCTTCAAAAAAAGCGGCGGTCATCCTGAGGCTGTCGCCACTGCCATAGAGCTTTTCTTGCAGTTCCACTGGTGATGGCCACATCTGCTCTCTCTGATCCTCGTATGTCGGGCAGTTTTGCAGCAAATGCTCAGCGGTCATTTTCCCGGTACCACACGGGCATTCGTTGGTGCCACCTATCTTCAATTTGTTGAATAGGTGGTACCTCAGTCTATTGTGGCCAGTGCGAAGTCTGAAGACAACGACCTGCTCTCTTCTGTTCAACTGGTAATAGGCATCGTTTTTGGTGTAGCCAGTATGTTCGGTTTCCCATTTGGTCATGTATCTAGCTCTAATAAGCCATTTTGACTCTTCGTTTGCCATACTAGTATCTGGTTGTGACTTAAAGTTATAAATTCTTTTAATTTTTGTTTGTTGCTGATATATGTTTCTTTTATTACCAAGTTTACTTTACTTTTTAAAAATTAACATATAAATGAAAAGTATTCATCACCAAAACAACAAACACAAAATATACATTTGCTGCTTTTGCTCATTTATTCATTACAGATAGATTAACACGATTACACTTTGAAGTACTTACTTACCACAACCACAAACATAGGAGTCATACCCAGCATGATGATGTGGAAACTGGTGACCTTCTGAAACAGATAACATTTATATAAGAGACTCACTATTACAGACCGTGACACAACCATACAACTCCTAAGACCCGAAGAAGAATTCCTTTCCTAAACCATCACATCAATTATTTCCTGCTGAGAACTCCTGACACTATAAATTAAAAAGTTGTCTAATCTTGATTCTACAACTTCTTCTTTTTCTTCTTTGATCAACTGATGTTATGCTTCTAGCCCGGCAAGGTTCACGATCAACTGATGTTATGCTTCTAGCCCGGCAAGGTTCACGATCAACTGATGTTATGCTTCTAGCCCGGCAAGGTTCACGATCAACTGATGTTATGCTTCTAGCCCGGCAAGGTTCACGATCAACTGATGTTATGCTTCTAGCCCGGCAAGGTTCACGATCAACTGATGTTATGCTTCTAGCCCGGCAAGGTTCACGATCAACTGATGTTATGCTTCTAGCCCGGCAAGGTTCACGATCAACTGATGTTATGCTTCTAGCCCGGCAAGGTTCAAGAAGGAGACTGCATTTCAGGTCTTTGCATGTTTCCCACAGCTGTTTTAGCATGATCACTTCCCCTGATCAGACTGCCTCTCTTTGGTCTGCCAAAGTGGGACAGTCCTGCAGGAAATGTTCTGGTGTTGTCTCTAAGACCCATTCTGTGGAGGTGGGCAATGTCCCGTTCTGAGTCTGAAGATCTTTGTCTGCTCATCTCTGCCAAAATTGTCTATGCTGTCATTTTCTGGCTTGTATTCTTTGTGCTGGTCTCTCCATTCCATCCTCATCGATCACTTTATGAGTGCCTTTGTTTCTATATATCTCTGTGGATGGCAAGTGCATGCCGTCACTTCCGGCTTTTGCGAGCTCATTTGCCATCTTGTTTCCAAGGATCACACAGTAGGCCGGAATACATTGTAGGACTAAATCATATTTTTTTGGGACAGCAACCAAATGTTGTATTTTATTTCGTGTGAGAGTATATCTTGTTGGGACTTGAGATGGCTTGGAGTATGCTCCTGGAGTTTGTTAGAATTACCATTTTTCTTGTAATCGACTCTTGGCTGATAAGGATCTAAGTTGCTGCATGAACAGGTCTTGATTCAGCTCTGAAATTGGTACAAGTCTCTCCTGCTGGTATGAAGTAATTTTCTGTGTCACCATTGGAGTGTTCGATGTAGCTTGGTTTGCAATCCCAATATATCGGGTTTGAAATCACTTCATGTCCAGTTTGACTGGGCATCTCAAGGATTTTTCTCGGTATAACAATTTCTCCACATACAGAAAAGATTGGCAAAACTACTATTCTGCAAAACTACCATAGTGGAACACATTACAAATACACACAAAGTCATCCATACACTGGCCAATATGTTCACATTACAAACAGATACACACATGCATCCATACACTGGTCAACACATGTAATATCACTCAAAGGACTAGTCTGGGGTGGAAATGCCTTCACCAGTAGAATCAAGAAAGGCATACCTTTAATAAAAAAAATAAAAAATAGCATGTCCAACTAGCGTCGCTGCACAGCTGCAATAATTTATCCACTATCAGCAAAATTTACATGGCAAAGCTGAAAAACATGTTCAAACAGAAAATTTGCAGAACTTACCACCTGTGCTAAATTCATGATTGGCTAAAGCTACAATTGGCTGTTGCAATGTCATGGATGTGATACGATCACTGAAATGGGACATTTATATTTCAAATTTGTTATTTGGAAAGTGCATTGACATCCTAGGATGAAACACATTAATAGCCTCTATACATTCATAAAAAATATATGTATTAACTCTTTTTAGTCCCGCCTGGCAGGATTATGTAATGAGCAAAATAATTACACGCCGATTTGGTGGCATTTGGTATACCGTAACACCAATGTTTTGTCATTTAGTTTACAGCAACCATTTATAAATGAAGACTGACTGAGTGGTCTGCCGGGGTCTTTGAGTATAACAAGAATAGCACCACTGCTCCACAGAGAGCATGTCGTAAGAGGCGACTAACTGTGTGACATGGCATAACACTAGTCATGGTTAGGTGGTTTGTTTAGAGCAGCATAGATGATGATTAATAGGCTGCAGGTCAACTTTGCTCTTGTGTTTGAGTCTATTAAGATGGACTCGCACATCGACTAACCACCCTTCCAGGCACTTGTCCCAATGCAGTGGGGTAATAAGCTGCTTGCTAAGCAGGAGATCCTCCTCTTGGCTACATCCAGCTCACATCAGAGCTGAGACCTGCACAGAGGCATCTGTACCTGTAGATGTACAGGTCAACTAAGACCGACCTATAGATTGCTTACTATCTGACGCAAGCACAGCTTTCATTTAATATAGAGTTATGTCCATCATATCTGTATATAAGAATTTAAGAACATGTTGAATTTTCAAAGTTGTCACATTTTGACTTTCAGGTCAGGTCATTCGGTAACGGGTGAGGTCATTGAGGCACACATGAAGACACCCCCACAAGAAAATTAGGCCAGACTAGAAGACGTTAAATTATATTGTTTGCTCATTATGCTATTTAGATTGAAGTTTCTTAATCCCTCCTCAATACCTCCTTTACCCCCGCCTACCTTGGAAGTGCCGTTAATTCTACATGCATCTATACAAAATGTATATCCCCAACAGAATTCAGACTATGCATCTATACAAAATGTATATCCCCAACAGAATTCAGACTATGCATCTATACAAAATGTATATCCCCAACAGAATTCAGACTATGCATCTATACAAAATGTATATCCCCAACAGAATTCAGACTATGCATCTATACAAAATGTATATCCCCAACAGAATTCAGACTATGCATCTATACAAAATGTATATCCCCAACAGAATTCAGACTTTGCATCTATACAAAATGTATATCCCCAACAGAATTCAGACTTTGCATCTATACAAAATGTATATCCCCAACAGAATTCAGACTTCCTTAAGTGGATCCAGAGGCCATTAGGCAAGAAAGAATAGGACCACTGTACCTTCAAGAATTACATAAAAGGCAACTAAAGAAAGTTGTGTATGGGACTAGCAACCTGATTGTGTAAAACAGATTATCATAGATACCCACCACTGCAAGGCTACGCTAGGAGGCCAACTGTATTGGTGACCCAGTACTCCGCATGGAGTCAAAATGGGGACAAGAAGAATACAGACTAGATAACATATTCATATGAAAATAGTTGCATCTTCAAACATGGTATGATATTAAAAATGATGACTTTTTAGACATCGTATTAAAACATCTAGAGATCTGCAACATCAACTGAGAAACACTACAATCAAGTTTTAACCTTCACGACGCAACATACTTTTTTTAACGAAAATGTGCGTAAATTTATATCTCGCTATAGTAGTCGACTTTCAAAATTTGAAACTGTTCTGTTTATTTGTCAATAAATGTGATTTTCTTGTGCGTAGAGACACAATTGAATAAAGAACTTGTGGGTGTTATTGTTTTTGTTATGTATTTGTTAGTTTGAGAATTTATGGAAATCTCATAAAAATTTGGACTCAACCACTAGGCCTAGTCGCTCCGATAGAAATCCATGGAAACCACAACAACGTATCGATACTGTGTTTACAATATCGACACAACTGTTAGTTTCTAATTCAAACGTCATTTTTTCATCTAAACAAACAAAATAAACAGATCTACTCGATAAAGATCTTTTCCAACAACCTATTTTACCTTTCGCAAAAGGTTGGCTTGCCCCAATCGGCGTATTAGAGGTGTTAGAAGAAAAACCGTTCAAAATCCATTTGTAATCTAACATTCGATACTTTTACCGGCAAAATATTGTGTGTAGATGGTGATGTATTCAGCATTTTTTTAAATGGCTATGGGTAGGGTCGCAGTGCAGAATAATACATTTTTTCCAGAATTCTGATTTTTGTCCAACCAGTCTAGACCCTGGCGTGATGAAGGTTAAAAGATTAATCATGATATGACTACCTATCTCAGTAATCTTACGACAGAAAAAAAAATGTTTTTAAATATTGATAACAAAGCTTACTTCCTTATTAACCCTTTACACCCTGAGCCTTGAAATAGGAAAAACATATTCATAAGACCATGGAGATGGTGCTTTACCTACTAATATACTATTAATTTGCTAATGAGATTTAAATAATATTCTATGATATAATTTAATTGTTCATTTGCATTGAACAAAGTATTAGTTACCGTTTTCAGTCAAATCGTGCTGGGCAGGCTAGAAGGTAATGGGTTAAATTAAATTATACAATGGTTCTTTAATGTCACCTTTAAAATATGTTCAAAATATAGAAGTGAACATTTTAGGACAAAAAGGAATGTGAAAAAATGAACTTATTTATATTTGTTATTAAGTGAGGCAATACATCATAATGTTTTTGCTATGTTCTTGGTAGGCATATATTTTTTAACTTCTCACCTGTAAAGTACATCATATAGATCATGAAGGTTTCCAGACTTGAAAATCTCCAAGGACTTCAGAGGCTGAAAAATTAAGGTAAAAAATACAGCTGATTTAGTGACACTATAATAATCATCTAATATGCCTATCACACTGAACCCAATATTTTGATCACTAAGTTCCTTTGAGAACCATAGAAAAGTGACAACAACGTGATTGTGCTGGAAATCAGGACCCTTTATTTGTCCACATATTTTAACAGATGCTAAATCAAAAATTGTACTTCATAAAATACACCATATGATCTTAAAGGAATCTGTAATGGGCAATAAGGAAAGACAGAATGAATGGTTTTAATGTCCATTCCTTCTGGAGCACAAGACATTAACAAACTCTTTATATCTGAACCTGTCTTGTGCATGCCAGCCCAATTCCCTACCTGGCTTGTGCATGTCAGTCCACTTCATTCAATATCTGTCTTGTTCAAGTCAGCCCAGTTCACTTATTATCTGTCTTGTACAAGCCAACGCAGTTCACTTTATGTTTTGTACAAGCCACCCTAGTTCACTTCATGTCTTGTACAAGCCAGTGCAGTTCACTATGGGTCTTATACAAGCCACCCCAGTTCACTTCATGTCTTGTTCAAGTCAGCCCAGTTCACTTATTATCTGTCTTGTACAAGCCAACGCAGTTCACTTCATGTTTTGTACAAGCCACCCTAGTTCACTTCATGTCTTGTACAAGCCAGTGCAGTTCACTATGGGTCTTATACAAGCCACCCCAGTTCACTTCATGTCTTGTACAAGCCAGCCCAGTTCACTATCTGTCTTATACAAGCCAGTCCAGTTCATTTCATGTCTTGTACAAGCCAGCCCAGTTCACTATCTGTCTTATACAAGCCAGTCCAGTTCATTTCATGTCTTATACAAGCCACCCCAGTTCACTTCATGTCTTGTACAAGCCAGCCCAGTTCACTATCTGTCTTATACAAGCCAGTCCAATTCATTTCATGTCTTGTACAAGCCAACCCAGTTCACTATCTGTCTTATACAAGCCAGT
Organism: Ariolimax columbianus; assembly: GCA_036924085.1. Taxonomy (NCBI): domain Eukaryota; kingdom Metazoa; phylum Mollusca; class Gastropoda; order Stylommatophora; family Arionidae; genus Ariolimax; species Ariolimax columbianus. The sequence goes on along the minus strand of JAVGWX010000008.1, from coordinate 68,619,439 downwards.
CCAATTCATTTCATGTCTTGTACAAGCCAACCCAGTTCACTAACTGTTGTGTGCAAACTCATCCGGTTCACATCCTGCCTTTTACATTTATATCTGCATCTTCATTATGGTTATTCTCTGATTCCAAAATTGTTCCCTTTCTTCTTTTCCCAGCTTGGTTCTATTTCAGGGCCATGTAATGTAACATTTTTATATCACCTTATTTCACATGCTAGCCATTCTGTCCTACTTTGTCAATAATATCGTTAATCCGATGAGTGTGTGGCCAAGGGATTGTGAGAATGGTTTACAAAACCAACATACCAGGTTCAAATCACGTTGTGCTCGGATTGACAGATCAGGTAAGTTGTGAGTTTTTTTCATGGTATGATCTTTTCTCCCAGTTGATCTGGCTGTAAATGAGTACAAAGTAGGGGAAAATTCAGGGCTGCTATTGGAGCTATGGAGTTTGTATTCTGTCTTCAGCACTTTCAGCAATGAAAGGGACTGAGCATATAGTTGCGGCCAGATGCAATGAAGTTGATTCTATGAGCTATTTTCCATTTCCATGACTGAGGATATGGAGGTGACCAGGTGCAATAGTGGTAACCAGGTGTAATGGATGCGACCAGGTGCAATGAAGTTGGTTCTATGTTGGTTCAAATTCGAGATTAAGCTGGGAAATGAGCCTATCAAAGATGTCAGCTCCTACATATACTTGAGGCGAGAAATAAATGCCACCCACACATTAGAGAAATCTCAAGATGAAGAGCTGCAGCCTGGTCTAGTTTCAATACCATAAAGCCAATACTCGTGCAGTTGAAAAACACCATTGCACAGGCGCATCTTTTAAATTCTGAGGTCATACCAGCCATGATCTACGGATGTTAAGTATGGAATCTACGCAACGCAGATGCAGAGAAACGAGTTACCCAGCGAGCGATGGAAAGAAGCGTCCTTGGGATCTTGAACAGAGATCAAATTCACAATACTGAAATAAGAGAACGCACTTTATTTCGAGACGTCATGTAGGCTGCGTTGACTCGCAAATACCACTGGACAGGCCACGTTGTGTGCATGCCAGATGGACACTCAGAATGACGTTCTGGTGGCCATATGATTTTACATGACCACACGACCGCCCACCCATACGATGATGAGATGGTCTGCTGAGAGACCTGGGTCCGAAACGGTACAACACGGTGAAAGATCGGGCTGCATACAGTACATTGTTGGCTACCTCACATACGGCATACCAGCAGGACTGAAGTCGAGGATATTGCATTGTATTGTATGACTAAGCATATGATAGGGACAGGTGCAATGAAGTTGATTCTATGAGCTACTTTCTATTTCTATTGTCAGTCCCTGTCATCATCTCAAAGTGCAATGCTGACAGGTGTAGATGATGATGGATCTCCACATCGCCCAGTCCCTAATGATGTTTACCACATACATTGCTGACAATCTTATCATAAAGTGTCTCCCAAAATGTACTGCTTATTTCTTATGTGTTTAATAGGATTCCTTTTTAGTAATGGTATATCTTATTAAATTGTCATTAAGGACCAAAGCAAATACATAATTCCTGCATATTTAATCGTTTCTACATTCGATTTTGTGTGTTTCCACCAAATTAAACTTACTTGATTTAAACCTGGCCTCGCAGGATATATTTCCAGAGGTGGTAGAAAATATACCAGGTATTGGAAACAAAAACGGCCAGACTAAAAAAGAAAGGAGAGATACTACCCTAAGCTTTATATCGGAAAACTACCCAAGCATGGACTGGACCCATGCATACACCGACGGTTCTGTAACAAACACTACACAGAACATAGGGGGAAGGAGCTATCCTGAACCTACCAAATGGCAGAAAAATAACACTGTCATTCGCTACTGGTAAGTACACAAGCAATTTCAGAGCGAAGGCAGAGGCACTGAGGGCGGCAGTGGAAGAAATGGTGACACATAAAGAAAATGAAAGCCATATAGTCCTGCTTACAGATGCTCTCGCCGTAGTCACAGCGCTACAAAGCCAGGAAAACACTGAGCTTAATGACTTAAGAGCAGCACTCTGCAAACTGTGCCAGCAGTCCGCACCAAAAAGGGTAGTGGTACAGTGGGTCCCATCACACTGCAACATACAAGGCAATGAGGAGGCAGACAGACTGGCAAAAGAAGGTGCAAGACTACCACAAACAGATACTAGTATGACGTACGAAGAGTCAAAACGGCTTATCAAAGCCAGATACATGACCAAATGGGAAACCGAACATACTGGTTACACCAAAAACGATGCCTATTGAACAAATTGAAGATAGGTGGTACCGACGAATGCCCGTGCGGTACCGGTAAAATGACCGCTGAACATCTGCTGCAGAACTGCCCGACATACGAGGATCAGAGAGAGCAGATGTGGCCATCACCAGTGGAACTGCAAGACAAGCTCTATGGCAGTGGCGACAGCCTCAGGACGACCGCCGCTTTTTTCGAAAAAATAATGGTTACTGTCTGACTGCGTAACTGAAGAAGAAGAAGAAGAAACCTGGCCTCGGGGACGGCGTGGCCTAGTGGTTAAGTGGCACGGCTCACAACCGGAAGGCGCAAAATAAAAACCACAGTGCAATGCACACCGCCTTGGGGATTAGAGAAATAAGGCAATCGCATTTTAAAAAAAAAAAAATTTAAAAAAAAACCTGGCCTCCCTAAAAGAAATATTTTCCACCTATTCTATTTTTAGCCGTCTTAAGTTTTTGAGACTCCAGCAACCCTGACCTACTCTTTCACCCTTCTTCGCAAGGTATTCTTTGGTTTTCCCACTCATTTCTTCCCTTGTGGGTTCCATTTCAGCACATGTTTCACTATAGAAAGAACTCTTTTTTTAGGATTGTCCCACAAATCCTCTTAAGCTGATGTATTTACGTGCTCATTATGTACAGAAAATGCATTGTGCATTTGTTGGTTATCTCATTTCTTGGTTTATATTTTTTTTAAAGTGGCTAATATATAAAAATGAAGGAGCTCCAGGGGTGATAAGGAATACATAGTCTTCTTTAGTGAAGTTTATGAAAATTTAAACCACATATTTCATACTAGAAAATTTTTAGGGGACGGCGTGGCCTAGTGGTTTAGTGACACGGCTCACAACCAGAAGGTGCTGGGTTCGATCCCCATCACAGCACCGGCCGTTACCCTGGGGAAGCAAACCCTTAGAAAATGCAGGAGGAAGCAGACCCTTACATAAAATGCATGCTGAAGTTGGATGCACTGGGCCAACAGGCGCAAAATAAAAACGCAGTGCAACGCACATCGCCCTGAGGATTAGAGAAATAAAGCGAACGCCAAAAAAAAAATAAAAAAATAAAAAAATTAAACCCATTTTTATCAAACAGTTGTTCAATGTAAAGCTGATACTATCATGTTAAAGTGAATTTTAGACAATTTATAAACATACAAGATTGTATACAGGTGAGATTTAACAAACGAATCCCATAGACAGATAAAATAGTCACATGATGCCCCTAGATGGGCCAAACATCTTGCCTGTCAACTTGTAAGAGAAAGTGATAATTTGTAAGGTTTTTTGTTGCTCCATTTTTGTTGTTGTAGAGCATACAAGCAATTTGTATGTTTTTTAGCAGATTCTAAGAGTTTTATTACATATCTTATTTTTTTAATCTTAAATGTTTTTTTTAAAGCTTTGTATGTTTATTTATTCAGAAATAAACCTCCCAACGATTTCATACATCCCCTCATGTAACTCACTGTAACAGTCATTGCGAGAACATTAACAGCCATAGAACAAAAACGGTTAGTATCAGTTTTCCTTCAATAAAATTGGTTTGGCAGACTCCTTATATTACCTCACACAATGCTGATTGTAAAAGAACATTTGTAATGATGAAGAAAACTTGCAAACATTGTTGAAGTTTTTGTGGCTGAAATTTTCTACAGGATTAGCCAGTCCCATGCCCAACACTTCTTTTTCAGTGTTGCTATTCTTTGCTCCTCTTTCAGGCGCCAGCAGCATGGAATCAATTAATGCTGACACTTTCTTCATTCCTACTATGCAAGACAAGCTGCTTGGCCTTTAAAAACCATCTATTTATATTTTATCTTTGTTTACTACTTAAAACTGTTGATTTTGTGCATTACGAAAACTCTAATGTGTACGGTTTTTTTGCTTGTGAAGTTTCTTTTTGGTTCAGAGAAGATGAGAGGTTATGAAACATGTACAAGCAAATACTTACATAAATTATGAGGTGGAAATTTAATAAAGATTGTTTTAACAAAAAATATGATACTAGACAGAGGGAGATATAAATGATACAGAATCATTGAACTAGAAATTGAAGCCAGGCATGCTATTTAATGGGCAAGGCACTTGAAGAGGATCAATATTTATAGTCAGGTAAATCCAAAACTGTCCAGTTGTAACACAATTCAACATTTGTTATCAAATCTCCCCGACTTGAAGCTTTACTGCAAACACTTACTTTTCTGAGGCAATGGTTGATGTGCTTTGTATCAAATATTGTAGGGAATATTGCATGAATCTCTGCTTTGAACACTTTGTAGTTATCTTAATAGGAAGAGAAAAGAAATGATAGTCGTAATTTCCAAAGTAATTTAGCTTCATGCTTTATTTTTATATACACACATTTTATTTTATGCTGACATTCAAGCATTTTGTACTTAAATCTAGTACAACAATGAAGGTCAAGGACATGAGACAGGACAGACTTAAAGCTTTGTCACTGCATGGGTGAGAGTATTCCACCTTGCGGAACTCCTCATTTCTTTTCATCTTTTTCTTCTGAAGAGTTGCACTCTTGCTGTCCTATTATCTAAGTAATCACTGATCCATTTGTAATTGTTGTTGGTTACAGCCATTTGCAGTAGTTTTGAGTTTTAACCTGTTCTTCCATATTCTATCAAAGGATTTTTCTAGATCTATCTAGACTGCTAGCATTTTCTTTTATATATATATATATCTTCTATCTCCTGCAGATATTTGTTCCCTTATCTTCGGCCGATCTGTTTCTACGAAAACCTGCTTGTTGGGGGATAAATAAATTTTTGGATTCCATATGCCAAGTTATTCTAGTGTTAACAATTCATTCCATTAGTTCCCCTACACAGCTGATTATGCTAACAGTCCTTTAGCTGCCTTGTTTCAGATTATCTTTCCCCTAGACAGCTGAGTAGACAGTCCTTTAGCTGCCTTGTTTCAGATTATCTTTCCCCTAGACAGCTGAGTAAAGTCCTTTAGCTGCCTTGTTTCAGGTTATCTTTCCCCTACACAGCTGAGTAGACTAACAGACCTTTAGCTGTCTTGTTTCAGGTTGTCTTTTCCCTACACAGCTGAGTAGACTGTCCTTTAGCTGCCTTGTTTCAGGTTGTCTTTCCCCTACACAGCTGAGTAGACTGTCCTTTAGCTGCCTTATTTCAGGATATCTTTCCCCTACACAGCTGAGTAGACTAACAGTCCTTTAGCTGTCTTGTTTCAGGATATCTTTCCCCTACACAGCTGAGTAGACTGTCCTTTAGCTGCCTTGTTTCAGGTTGTCTTTCCCCTACACAGCTGAGTAGGCTAACAGTCCTTTAGCTGCTTTGTTTCAGGTTGTCTTTCCCCTACACAGCTGAGTAGACTGTCCTTTAGCTGCCTTGTTTCAGGTTGTCTTTCCCCTACACAGCTGAGTAGACTAACAGTCCTTTAGCTGCCTTGTTTCAGGTTGTCTTTCCCCTACACAGCTGAGTAGACTGTCCTTTAGCTGCCTTGTTTCAGGTTGTCTTTCCCCTACACAGCTGAGTAGACTGTCCTTTAGCTGCCTTGTTTCAGGTTGTCTTTCCCCTACACAGCTGAGTAGACTGTCCTTTAGCTGCCTTGTTTCAGGTTGTCTTTCTCTAGCTTAAGTATGGGGATGGTCCTTGCCTCCTTTCACACTGTGGGAACAGTTCTTTATTTCCAGCTTGTGTTAAAGATGAGCAGCAGTTTGTTTTTTGCTATTTCTCCCATGTTAGAGAGCATTTCATTGTTGACATTGTCCTTTCTTGGGGCTTTTCTGTTCTTGAGTTTACTAATGAATGATTCTAGTTCTGTTTTGATGATACTCACATTGAATGCTCCATGTGGTTTATTTCTCTCTTATTATGCTTTTTATGTCTGTGGGGATTTTGTTTCTGCATGTTTCTGTGCAATTTTGGATTAGGACCTCTGCTGCTTTTTTCCCAAGTTTCCTTCATTTTCAATCGCAATTGTTGGCTTGCAGTGTTTTCATCACTCAAGGCCTTTGCTAGCTTCCAAAGCTTCTTGATCTCTCTATCAAAGTTTAGGGTTTTTGTATGATAGTACTAACTTTTCCTACATGCTTGGTTAATTGTTTTCCTATATCTTTGCAGCAGCTGCCTTGACTGCAATATTACTTTCTTGATTTTGGTTAATGTCTGGTCTTCCTCTTGCTTCTGTTAATTGAAGTTCTATCTGTAGTGCTTCAGGTGACCAATATGGTTTGTAGTTCCATCTATTGTACTTCAGGTGACCAATATGGTTTGTAGTTCCATCTGTAGTGCTTCAGGTGACCAATATGGTTTGTAGTTCCATCTATTGTGCTTCAGGTGACAAATACGGTTTGTAGTTCCATCTGTTGTACTTCAGGTGACCAATACGGTTTGTAGTTCCATCTGTAGTGCTTCAGGTGACCAATACGGTTTGTAGTTCCATCTGTAGTACTTCAGGTGACCAATACGGTTTGTAGTTCCATCTGTAGTACTTCAGGTGACCAATACGGTTTGTAGTTCCATCTGTTGTACTTTAGGTGACCAATACGGTTTGTAATTTATTCTGGCTCCTCTTGGGATTATCTCCATTGCTGCCTTTAGGAGGCACTGCTTGAATTTTCACTTTCCTGTGGTGGGTGTTGATGGACTGGCAGTAAAGATATGTACTTGTGGCAAACTTCTGCCAGTCTGCTTTCTTATAGTTCCATCTGGGCAATGGATTTTGGTCTGATGGAATTTTTCCCAGGTTTATGACGTTTGATGGGTCTGTGGTCACTTTCTGCTAGAGGTGCAAGTACTGTTTAATTGGATATTTGACACAGACCGCCAGTGGTAAAGCAAGGTCAGGGGATCATGTTGATGACCATCGCTTTGAATAGAACATTGGAGGATTGTTTGGGAGGTTGATCAGGTAGAGGTTTTTTGTTGGCGGACAGTATGTGTTATATATTCTTACTGTCTGATTAACTAAGGTTAAGTCCACTCCTGTTGTTTCAGCTTCTTCATTGTTTTCCATCCCTTTTGAAGGGATCAATATTTTAGAGAGGATAAGTACGTCACCCTTATGTCCATCCCTATCCAGCCTGTGGGTTTCATACCCTCTTCTACAGAAATCTGTTTTGGGGATTAAGGTGGGGTTTCTAAATGTAGGCAATATGTATTCTGTATCTAGCAGTCTTCTGGACAGTGCTTCTTTCTTCTGCGTATGTGTGGGTTCCTTATGGTTCCTCTCTGTATAGTCCAGGTCCTTGATAATCCTTGGATAAGCAACGAGCTGTTTTTTTTGCACCTTTCGGTCCAACACTTCCGTTTTCAGCAAGCATTTTTTTCAGGTTCCCTAGCCTTTGGTTGTCCCCAACAGGCCTGGTGGCCAAACCTGCAAGCCAGCAGGTTATTTGTTGATACCATGTTCATAGATGGTTTTATGGGGTATTTATACGGTCACCTGACTGTTGCCCCATGTCAGGGAAGAAGCAGGGGATGTCCTATTGGGAGTTCATGAGCCTGGCATCGCCCCTCTCGCCCCCCAGACTCCCACATTAATAACTGCTCTCAATAGCCACACAATCCTTTAGCACGTTGATACACAGTGGACTTGGTCATTTTTCGAATTGGTTGGGGCTACTTTTGACCAGATATTGAGGTCTAGGAATGGCTTTTCATTTGGACTTACCTTTGTTGGGTTCATTAGAGAATAATGCCCTTAGTTGTCCTGCCCTCCTGTGTTGTCGAGCTCCATCTGCTCTAACTTTGTGTAGAGTTTTCCTCTCCTAGGTGATCTGTCTTCCTGGACTCTTAAGCATCACCTGCCTGGCTGCTACCATTCTTAGTCTGGCCCCTCTCCAGTGATCTATCCAACTTGGGTGACCCTAAAAGAAACATACGTTCTCACCAGCATAGCTCACTGACACACAACTCCTCACCCCGGCAAAGTAGTGGCATCCTGGAGGGGACCATCAAATGAATGTGATTATATATTTTCTGCACGTAACTGCTGATTAAATGTTTGAGAGTTAACTATAACAAAACTGTTGGATTATTAATAGACTAACCAGGAAGTGGCTGGTAAAATTTTTCATATATAAACATCAGGTCCATCAGCATGTTATGTCCAACAATGGGCTGTATTAAAATAAAGAAAAAAACATATAAACATGCTTAAAGATGTCAGCTATGCAACAATTGTCTTCACTAAGTCTATTTCTTCTTCTTCTTTGCTTAAACTTACACAACCAATTCCTGAGGAGGGCTTTGCAAGTAGCAGGATGTAGTCAGGAGAACGGAATGTATTATGTCATAGTTTACAGCTGGACTGCGATATTTGCACCTTTCGGTCCAACACATCTTACTTCAGCACAACATTTTTGGGTACCAGGTTAGCCTTCCCTTTTCGATCTCTTCTCCTTATCCAGTTTTCCCTGTTAGCCAGGATTACTACATGAAGGAGGATGGGGGTTTGGCAGCTCTGGGTTGCTGCCCTGATGCCAATAGTCAGCTTTGAGTCGCTGACCGCTACAGCTCATGTACTGCTCAGCATCTTGATACCATACTATAAAGAAAATTAAATGGTGGCTGTTTTGAACCAAGTACATTACTGGCAATAAATGAAAATGTTATTTAAGCAATCAATTGAAAAATTTTGCAACATGACCTATATAGGCAAAACAGGGACGAGGCTTGGTAACTGTTTCTGTCAGCTTCTTAATGAGATTCAAAATGAAAGTATACTCCTGTCACCACACATTTCAACAGTACTAACCACCAAGATTTTTGAGATGTTGTGGATGTCGCCATCTGTTCTTTTTTGATAACGGAAGTTGTTTTGCTATTGGAAATTTGATTTTCCTCATGGGAACCCTTAAAACCTCATGGTTTGGAACTTCTTACCTTTGTCTGAGTCAGTTTTGATGATTTTCTATCTCATTATTCCCTATTTAGCTCTGCTTCTACTGATCAATGTTTTAGCTCCTTCCACTGTTTTGTTTACATTATACATTACTCATTTGAGAAATGAGAAGAATTTGAGGTGACTTAATACAGATTTATAAGATAATCAAAGGAATGGATAAATTAAACTATAACAAGTTTTTCAAAATACAACCACCTACAAGAGGGCACAGCTACAAATTAACTAAAAAAATGTCCAGATTAGATATTAGTAAATAATTTTTTAGTCAGAGAGTGGTGAATGCTTGGAATGTATTGCCATAGGAAGTAGTGCAGGCAGGGACAATTAATGTATTTAAGAATAGATTGGATGCGCATAGCTTTTAGAAAAAGGAAATGTAAACGAAACTGGTTGTATACAGATTCTGCAGAATCTTCTAAACCAATAAAAAGACATTCAGTTAAGTTATTTGTACCAAACTTGGTTACAAGTTCTGCCAAAGAAGTTGCTTCCCTATCAGGAGGGCTTCTTATACTTCTTCTTCGTCATTCATCCATAGATCAAGGTACTGGTTTCTCTGACAAAGGCCACCATTCTTTTCAAAGCTGCTTTATCTCGGTACAACTTCTGTACTTCATCTGTCTTCAGAAACCTGTATTGATTTCTCTCTTCCTGTGTGAGTGTGCAGAGCTGATAGTCTTTCATTAATTTAGTGCATTGTTGTTCAACTTTTTCAGTATTCTATCTATGTTACACATTTAGATTAGCTTGTGTTTTCTCCCGTGTTCTTTCCGTTAGTCAGGTGCAGGATAAGGGACTTAATTAGCTGAAACATGAGTAATTATCTGTTATTGTTCTTCTGTGAAACTGCATTTCAACCTTTTAAGTTTCTCAATTACCATTACCACAAAATGAACAAGTTCTATCTATGAAATTAATTGAACTGCAGAAAACATGTTTAGTAAAGTCCAACCCAATGTCTCTGTCATAAGTGTGGAAACAGAAGAAAGGGATTGCTGAGTTTTTGTGAAGTATGATATGAGTAATCTCATGTAATAGCCATGAAATTCAGCTTGGACTGCCTAAAAAGTTGCAGGAAAACAAGGCTCTAGCACTACTTTGACTGACCTAGCAAGCTGGGGAGCAAAGAGGAATCAAGGAGTCAAGTGAAACATACTGATCAAGACCCAAACCCAATGTCCTTGATTGTGTTCCCTGGAAACAGGATGTGTCAAAGAAGTCTGATTTCACTTCAGCTTTTCCACAATGCTTAACGGCACAAGGAAATAGGAAAAGTAAGTACAGAAAAATCTACTCACTTTTCTGGAACGCTGAAGAAGACGGAACACTCGAGTGAATCCAAGCATTTCAGTAAGATGACTGTTTAAAAATATATTTAAAATCAAAGCATTTATGTTAGATGTTTGTTTAAAAGTATATATAAAATTCAAACAAATAGTATTTCTGTAAGATAAATGTTTACAATTATTTATAAAATCCAAGTGTTTCAGTGAAATGTATGATAAAAAATGTGCATAAAATAAAAGTATTTCAAGTCATCGGCCAATTAAAATAATGTATAACTATTCAATTTCATCACTGGAGTTTGCCAGGGCCCAAAATGAGAGCAAAGCATAGTAAACACTATAAACCTGTTAAAAAAGATGACTTAAGAGTGTTGAGCATGGGTCTGGCTTGCAAATTACATCATTCTGCAGAATTTGTAGGCCACAAGAAAAAAGAAAAGAAGACATCTATATCCCATGGAAAAACAGCAATGACTATGTCAGTCTAATACCTAACAACTTTAAAGCAAATAGACTGAATCAATTGGTCTACAAGAAAAGAAAGAACAACAAATATTTAAAATAGTAAGAGAAAAAGGCATGTACAAAACAATTTTAAAGGTGTGAGAAGAGAAAAAAGTGCAGTATGAAGTATAAGCACTGGAAAAAGATAGAAACAAGAACAGAGAAAAAATGACAATGACACCGTATTTTTCAATATTTTGAGGTCAAAAAAGAAAAAAAGATAAGTTAGGAGAAGGCACCAATAGATAATGTAAAGAGGAAAATGGAAATGAAGATAACTTTTCGAACATAACTAATAAAGTGCAAAAGACCATCCTGTTTATGAAGGGAAAAAAATAATATAAAATTGACATTTTTGACATTGATTTAAGTACTTCATTGATGCCTTCAACTTTTTTATAAACCATAAAAGAAACAAAATATGAGTCTTCTACTTACACCTTTTCCTGTTGTGTATCTGATTCCTTACTCTGCTTTTCAAGTAGGATTCTTCTCACATGATCCACTCTCTCCACAACAAGCTATAGATGACAATTAAATGCATTGTAAGAAAAAAAAAGACAGAACATCACAATAAATTATAAATTCAAAAGAATTAGAATAAAGTAAATGACAGAGTAAATTTCATAACTGAGAGTCACAAGATAACATGAAAGAAAAAACAATGAAAGTAACAAATTAATTCAGGAAATATTTCTGCTCTTTTCAAGAATTTATGTCACTGCACACTAGGCAGACCCATTGGAGCAGAATATCCTTCAGCAAATCACAATGGTTTCAGTAGCTCACTGGCTGAATACACTCATACTCCATAAACAAATGTAGTTTCCTCTTTTAACATGCAGACTCATTCAACTAATGTCATTGGTTTCCTACACCAGCGTTTTTGGTTAGGTTTGGGAGGGACACTCCTTCTTCTTCTTCGAACGCAGTCAGACGTCAACCTTTATTTTTTCGAAAAAAGCAGCGGTCATCCTGAGGCTATCGACACTGCCATAGAGCTTTCTAGTGTTGCCACTGGTGATGGCCACATCTGCTTTCTCTGATCCTCGTATGTCGGGCAGTTTTGCAGCAGATGCTCAGCGGTCATTTTCCCAGTACCTCACATGCATTCGTCAGTGCCACCTATCTTCAATTTGTTGAATAGGTGGTACTTCAGTCTATTGTGGCCAGTGCGAAGTCTGAAGACCACGACCTGCTCTCTTCTGTTCAACTGGCAATAGGCATCATTTTTTGTGTAGCCAGTATGTTCTGTTGCCCATTTGGTCATGTATCTAGCTCTAATATGCCTTTTTGACTCTTCGTATGTCACACTAGTATCTGGTTGTGGTAGTCTTGCACCTTCTTTTGCCAGTCTGTCTGCTTCCTCGTTGCCTTGGATGTTACAGTTGGATGGAACCCACTGTACCACTACTCTTTTTGGTGCAGACTGCTGGCATAGTTGACAGAGTACTGCTCTTAAGTCATTAAGTTCAATATTTTTCTGGCTTTTTAGTGCTGTGACTACAGCCAGGGCATCTGTAAGCAGGGCTATATGGCTTTCATTTCTTTTGCATGTCACCATTTCTTCTACTGCAGCCCTCAGTGCCTCTGCCTCCGCTCTGAAATTGCTTGAGTATTTTCCGGTTGCCACTGATAGTGTTGTTTTTCTACCATTTGGTAGGCTCAGGAATACCCCTGCCCCTCCATTCTGTGTTGTGTTTGTTACAGAGCCGTCGGTGTATGCATGGGTCCAGTCCATGCTTGGGTAGTTTTTCGTTATGTACCTGAGGGTTATGTCTCTTCTTTCTTTTTCAGTCTGGCTGTTCTTTTTTCCAATACCTGGTATATTTTCTACCACCTCTGGAAATATATGCTGCCTCCAAGTAGGTTTGCGTACAGTAGGGATGGGCTTTGGTGTTGTTAATGTGTTCATAGGGTCTTCGTTCATCTTTGCTTTGGCTATTTCTGCAAATTTCTCCGCTTTAGTTTCCCATTTCCAAAATTATTTAGTCTCTTATGCATTGGTTGGTCAGTCAGTCTTCTGAGTTTTTCCGCTTGCTGCTGGGCTTTGCAGTCTCTTCTGTCGGCCATGGATTGCAGATTTGTAATCTTTTCCAGTTCTACAATTGGCGTTGACTTCATGGGAGGGACACTCCAATTGTCTTCTTGTTGTCCGTTTTTAATCCCAGCCAGAGTATAGTACCACTTCAGTTGCCTCCTTTAGGAAGTCTGTGCTAAACAACTTTCTTTACTTGTGCAGTATTGCTATTTGTTTTACACAATGAGGTTGCTAGCCCCATGCATAACTCTTTTTAGTTGTCTTAGTAAGGGGCTCTGGGATTCACACAACTTATTATTCTTCTTCTTCGTTCGTTCCCAATCTCAGCTACAAAGCCCTGAACAGGGTTTTGCAAGTAGCAGGATGTAGTCCAGAGAATGGAATGCGTTGTGTCGCTAATTTACAGCTTGACTACGATATTTGCATCTTTCGGTCTGACACATCTATCTTCATCAGAATTATTATTAAATACTTGAGAAATGTGTACATTAAAATTATTCTCCATTGTGAACTATAATACTAAGTCGACAGAGAAAACCCCTGTGGCTCTTTACTGGGAGATGGGGGGTAGGGTGAAGAGGGACGAGGGAAGAAAGAAGAAAGAGAATCGGGTCACTTTACCCCACAACATATGCCCGAAAAGAAAACTCAGTAGGGTTGTGTATAAGGCTAGCTTCTTCATCATGTAAAACAAAGTGCCACAGAAACCACCACTACAAGAGCATAAACATGCTGTTCTATAGGTGGACCAAGGGTCCTCTTGGCTGTAATGTGAGGTTTCTCAGTAAGCTCACCACCACCATGGGGATCGCAATGTCAATCCCCACTTTGTTGGTCAGGCTGCTGTGACACAGCTTGTTTCCAGGAGCCTGAATGAGGTCATCAGGTGGGATCTTGATCAAAATATTTCACCTGACTCTGACTACTCTTTACTCCCATGGATCAAGTTTGTATCTACCCTTTCTTCTTCTTCTTTTCAATTGTGTTCTGCTTGTGCCTTTAAGCATATGGTTTTTCAGCTTCTTAATTATTCATTTGCATCTTTTTCTTAGCTTCAGTATACTTCATATGCTCTTGTTGTGGTGGCTTCTGTTTCTATTTATTTTATGTGTTAAGCCTGTAAATTACATGCAAAGCTCTCCTTAGACCCTTTTATGACATGTAGGGTCAGTTTTTGTGGGCCCCCAAGTTTAAGCCTCAGGCCCACAGGAGTTGTTACTATTACAACAGCTTTTGTTACTGAAAAAAGTAATATATTTTAAAAATTACCACAATGCCATGGTGCACTAATTTCTTCTTATTTTTCTTTTTTCGTTCTCAAACTCCCGCTACCAAGCCTTGAAAATAACTTTGAAAGCAGCAGGATGTAGTCCGGACAACGGAATGCATTGTGTCATAGTTTACAGCTTGACTGCGATATTGTGCACCTTTTGGTCTGATACATCCAACTTCAGCATGATATTTTTCGGTACCAAGTTAGCCTTCCTTTATCAATCCCTTCTCCTTAGCCAGTCGGCTCTGTTTCAGCTTGTTATCCAGGATCACCGTGCGGAGGCGGAGAAGGGTCTTGGCAGCTCTGGTTCGCTGGCGCTGTTGCTAGCAGTCAGCAACCCAAAGCTGTTCATGTACTTCTCAGCATCATGATACAATGCACTAATTTAAAGAAAGAATAACCTTGCTAAAATTACTATGGCAAAACAGTCAAACGAACCTGTCCAAAAGAATTAGTAGATGTCCATATCTGAGGATATCGTGTCCTTAAGTCTTTGTGGTACAAGTACAGTCCTGAAACTGAACCTGGAAATGAAACAACAGAAACAACAGAAACACTTGGAATCCTGGTATTCAAACAGGCATGTTTAATTTGTCTGTTGACAGGTAGCCGAAGGCTTCGGCTATGCGTAGTAGGTATTGTAGAACTTCCTGTGGCTTACTAGGCCTGGGGTGAGGTACAACTAATTTGGGTAGATTTTGAAAAACAGAAACACTTCACTATTAAAAGTGGAGAATCAAAATAGATCTGACATTCAGAGAGGGTTATGAGAATTGCTTATACAGACATCTGATGATTATTTAGGATAAATACCACGATAAACTCAGTTAATATTAGGCAGGGCAATTACGTAGGATTTTAATAACTTTAAAAAAAAACTATCACTATTGTGTTTATTTCATCAAGAGGATTTATAGGGCTAAGGAATAAAGGCCTTTTGTCTGGGCAGTCACCACACACTGTAAAGGATAGGTTTTTATTTTACCTCTAATAGAAAAAGCCTATGCCTCACTGAGGTTTTGAACATACGTCATTATGGTCAGAAGACAGACTTCCAAACTACGGTGCCAGTCCCTCCTCTGCAGGAAAAAATCCAAAGAATATAATGCATTACATAAAAAAAGGTAAGAAAGAAATAATTAGTTCTCAAAAGGAAGCGAGGATTTGCAGATTTATCCATCAGAAATATGAAAGAACAATGCTCAGAATGACAAAGACACAGCAGTGAATAAGCTGATGGCAGCCAGCAACTCATAGCTGACTCTGATATGAGTCAGTGACCCATAACTGACCAAGACCTTATTCCGTCTCCAAATGGCGGCCATGGAAACAGAGTACACAAGTGTAGTCTGGCTAACAGATTAGGGATCATAAAGAGAGGCAAACCAGTCTCAAAATTGTTGTGCTTAAACCGGATGTGTTGGGTCAAAAGGAGCAGATCTTAGAGCCTTGTTATAAACTATGACACAACATCTTTTTCATGATAAATGCTGAAAAAGAAAAGACCTACAACAGCACACACAGGGGCAGCCTATGAATAATCCTTATGATATCCTTTTAATCATGAAAAGTCTATATACAAGTTTTAAATGCAGTGTTGGGCAGAGTAATTACAACCAGTCTCTTCTCATCTGTTATTAACCTTTAGCACGCAACATAACTTTTTATAATAATTTACGCAACTTTATATCTCGCTATCGTAGTCCACTTTCAAAATTTGTAACTTTTCTGTTTATTTGTCAATAAATATGATTTTTTTGTGTGTAGAGAGAGACACAATCGAAATAAGAACTTGTGGGTGTTATTGTTTTTGTTGTGTGTTTGTTAGGTTCTGAGATACAAAAAGATGATGTTGAAAATTTCTGGAAAACCAAAAAAAATTTGGACTCGGCCACTAGGCCTAGTCGCTTCGATAGAAATCCATGGAAACCACAACAACAACGTATCGATACTGTGTTTACAATATACACAACTGTTAGTTTCCAATTCAAATGTAGTTCTTTCATCTAAATAAACAAAATAAACAGATCTACTCGATAAAGATCTTTCCCAACAACCTACTTCACCTTTCGCAAAAAGTCGGCTTGCTCCAAACGAAGTAAAAAAATAATAATTGTTCAAAATCCATTTGTAATCTAACATACAATACTTTTACCTGCAAAATATCGTGTGTAGATGGATGACGTATTCAGCATTTTTTTTAATGGCTCTGGGTAGGGTCGCTGTGCCCCCCAATTTTTTTTTAAAATTATGATTTTGTAGGTCGAGCTGGTCTAGACAGTCTAGACCATAGCGCACTAAAGGTTAAAAATAAACATTCATAAGAGCAGCGAGATAAATTTCCCTCATTCGTGTACTATTGCTTAACAAATGAGATTGAAATGCTATTACAGCATAAAATAAAAGTGAAACATTGTATTTAACAAAATAACAATTATGGTTTCTTAAGAAAATATAGTGGGCATGTAAGGATGTAATGGGTTGTTGTTTTGAATACCCACAATGAGTTGGTTACTCATTTGTGCGCCCTGAAAAGGTGTTAAATAGACGGGTTGCAGTAGCTTTCCTCACATCATAAACATGCTGATGAAGGTGGATAAGGTGGTTGTGCTATGCTTGGCTTCATCTGCGTGTCACTCACTACTACGGGGATCACATCGATCCCTCACCTCATTAGCCAGGCTGCCATGAAAACAGCCCGTTTCCAGGAAGGTAGAGACAATGTTGGTCATCTCTTACAACATGTTTTCACTGTGACAGTGACTCCTTTCTTGTCACTATCATACATAAAGTCCTAACTGAAGCCAATTAAACAAACCTTGAACAGAGCACATCAAGTTTGAACTACAAAAATATCATAGTTGATGTTAAATAATGTTAATAAGGGACAATAATAACAAATATGACAATTCTATTACTTTCAGGTACAGATAATGTCAAACAATCCCCCACAGAACAGGTAGACAACCAGGAAGCTACTCCAGAGCATAAGTTTTGTAATTCTTTCTCATCCAGCTCTCTGTTGAAATGAATACACTTGAAATAATCACATTAACATGAAATGTTCTCATCACAAATCAGTAACAGTCACTTTGATTCATTCATTATGAATCAAATCAGTAAAAGTCACTTTGATTCATTCATTATGAATCAAATCAGTAAGTCACTTTGATTCATTCATTATGAATCTTCTGCGTACGCATCATTCATTATGAATCAAATCAGTAAAAGTCACTTTGATTCATACATTATTTCTTTTTAATTGTTGAGGGCCACCAGGGGAAATTATAGGGCAATTACAGAAAAATTTACAATGCTATGACCAAAGGTCTTGTTATTGACTAAGGACAGCCCATATGGATAAGATAGAAAAGGATGGCAAAAAGCTGTCAGTAGATTTTAGTGAAACAAACATGTAAATAGAAGGAAAAAATTAGCAAATGATGTTAAAACAAAGAATAAAGTGAGAAATTTAGAAATGAAAACATAAAAAATAAAATAGTGAGAGAGAGAGAGAGAGAGAGAGAGAGATAGATAGATAGATAGATAGATAGATAGATAGATAGATATATAGATAGATAGATAGGCAGAAAGATAAATAGGTAGGCAGGCAGGCAGACAGACAGACAGATAGATATAAAAAACAGAGAGAGAGATGAGATGGACAGGAGAACATCACAAAAAAGATATGAAAAATGCAGCAGCCATGTGACCGTCATTAACCAACTTCTGGTGTAAAATAGCCACACAAACAAACAAACCTCTCAATGCCACCAAATAGGAGTCCATTATCCAGTTCCTCCCCCATTTCCTTTTCCTGCACTTTACTGAGGTATGGAAGCCCTTGATAGAGCCACTGAACAAAAAAAGTGTCAACTGTACAATAATTTTTGTTTGTTTTATTACAAAGCAAAGCTAGTTCTAAAACCCAAAATAAGCTAATGCTTCAGAAAAAGTATCACTATTTCTAACCTCTCAATGACAAAACATTTATAGTACACAAGTGACATACTTAACATGGGGAACTGAGACGCTAGTCCAGGCACAATATACTTACCAGGATGTCACCTGTCAGGGTCAGGCACAATACACTGATCAAGACCACAATCTCTCTTCCATGTAGCGTTCCCTGGAAACAAGCTGTTTTCAAGGCAGCCTGGGCGACGAGATGTAGATCGATGTGATCCCCGTAGAAGTGAGCAACACACAGATGAAGCCAAGCATAGCACAACTGCCTGGAAGACCACGGTCCACCTTCATCAGCATGCTCAGGATGTGAGGAAAGCTACTACAACCCGCCACTTAACGTCCTTTTCAGGGTGCACAAAAGAGTAAACTTACTCATTGTGAGCATTAAACAACAACATATGCTTCATATAGTTAATAAACTACTGCAAGATAAAAATCACACCCCCCCCCCCCCCCCCCATTCTTTCTTTGTACGATGCCCCAGCTCTAGCTATGCAAGTGCATACCCAGAATATTCATCCCACATCAAAGTTTGATGTTTTCTTGTTACATAATTACATTATTGCTTTAGACATAGACAGAAATGCCTTAACTTCTAGCCTTCACATCGCAGACGTGTTTCTATTAACAGAGGGTGTGCCTCTAGTGTAAAAATATCAGATGCTTTGGGGTAGATGAGATTCATCAGCTGCGAAAAGCAGCTTGTCTAGAAGGAAAACTCTGATCTGAAACAACCAGCGGCCGTGCTGAACAGATACAAGTGCATCAAATGCTACCTGAGAAAGCTGAAGACAATGTAGATAGATGAGAATCATTAGCTCAGAAAAACAACCCATCTAAGACAAGGACAACTTTTACCACAAACCACTTCCTGCCTTGCAGGTAGGCTTGACACAGCTAAAATCTAAGGAGAGTTAAAGTACCCAAAAAAACATGCAATGAATGTGGATGTGCCGGACCAATAGTACAACTCTAAAATGCAGCACAACTTAACTCGTTCTCAAACAAATGCTGAAAAAGACAAATATTGACCCGTAATGAATTCAATCATTTATTTGTTAAATTTATTTTTCGTTTGCCATTAATTTAATTTAACTTACATAAAAGAATCTTGTCATGATATGTGTAACCTTTGTTGCAATATTTAATTAATTGATTTGTATATTTTATTATGTTTGTCCTTTTTAAAAAAATATAAATATTCTAACTTGAACACTATAATGTACAAAATAAATTAGCCCTTATCAGAATGGCTTCCCCATGATTAAGATGGTTAAAGCGCCTTAGTATATTGCACCTGACACTGTGAACTTTGCAACCAGTTCACAAAGATAGTATTTCCCCTCCACTGCCAAAAAAACGTTATAAATCATAATGTATAACCAAATCAATAAAGTAAGCTTACCGTGTTAAAATCAAACTTGTATTTACACAGGAACTGAATACATGAAGCCTGTAGTAAAGGATAAAACACATGATAGCAATGTAATGAACATTATTAGTAGTATTTGCCATGGTGTTGTAACTTATATACACATACAACAGAACATAATCTCACTCAATATTATTGAACAAGCTTAGATAAACTGAAGATAGGTGGCACTAACGAATGCACCTGTGGTACAGGGAAAATGACCGCTGAACATCTGCTGCAAAATTGCCTGACATACGAGGACCAGAGAAAGCACATGTGGCCATCACCAGTGGTAACACTAGACAAGCTCTATGGCAGTGTCGACAGCCTCAGGATGACAGCTGCTTTCTTCGAACAAATTCAAGTTGACGTCTGACAGCGTAAGAAGAAGAAGAACAAGCATAGTTAAATGCAATGGTTAGTGCACTGGCTTCTTGTTCACAGTAACAAGGAACCAATCCCCAGTTGGTGTGGGATTTTTTTTCTGATTGCAAACCGGCCCTTGTGGTCGACCCAGCCACAGAAATTGGGTACCAGAAAAATCTGGGAAGTAAAGGCGGCCGGTGTAATGCTGACACATCCACTATGTGCCGTGGATTACAAAATAATATGGGCCATATTTCCTATGCGCCACATGATGGGATCTTTACTTTTTTACTTATAGTTAAATTGCAGTTTTGTTGTTGTTCAAAGCCACTGACGCTGAGTTAGCTTCTTCTTCTTCTGCGTTTGTTAACAATCTCCCGCTACCAAGCCCTGAACAGAGTTTTGCAAGAAGCAGGATGTAGTCCAGAGAACGGATTGCGTTATGTCGCTAGTTTACAGCTTGACTGCGATATTTGCACCTTTCGGTCCGACACATCCGTCTTCGGCAGGACTGAGTTAGCTAACTCCTGATGTTTCTTTGCTAGCAGGTTACATAGGCTTTTCTTACATACCAAAGTGCACTTGAGAGGGTGGACCACAGTCCTCCTGGCTGTAGTGCAATGTAAGTCACCCTAGCAAGCTCTCCACTATGGGGACTAGGTGTCAATTCCAACCTCATTGGCCTGACTGAAGTGACACAGTACATGAACGGGGACGTGATGTTGGGGTGCCTTGATGAGTATGTTCCATGTGACCCTGATTACTCTTCACGTTATAAAATTACAGATAACGTGAACAGAAATTACGTCTTTATGGCGGTTGATAGATCGCTCTGCCGAAGACGGACATGTCAGAACAAAAGGTGCAATGAGAAGGTATCCACTGCACGACAATCTTGCGCTGGTTGCTCAGTTCAGACAGTAGAGCCTGTAGATCTGGCAGTTTCTCAAATTTAAGTGCTTGGAGTGCTGATTGTGCATCTGTAAGAAATACTACAGGTTGTGGACCGACATTGGTGTTCAACAGTTTCTCAGTTGCCACCTTGATTGCCTGTATTTCTGCATCATATATATGACAGAATTTCCCAGTTGGTACTCTGACTGTATCCCTAATGTTGTTTGGGTATTCTATGTACACTCCTGCTCCACCATTCTTTACTGCATTCTGTGCTGACCCATCTGTGTATACTCTGATCCAGAGGTCTTGTGGGTATTCTTCATCCAGGAAATTGAGGATCACTATCCTATGTTGCACACTGTTCTGTTCATCCTTGTCTAATATTCCTTTCACTTTTGTTTGAATGCATACTGATAGTCCGTGCTCCTCTCTCCAAGGGGTTTGTTCTGGCACAGACTTTAGGGGGATGTCAACTTCAGGTAGAGCCATAATTTGCCTGCGAAGTCGTTTCGCCTGATGCATAAAACTACTTCTTTTCAGTCTTCCCATTGCTAAATTTTGAAATCTATCTTTCATTGGATGGCTCGGCATGCAGTGGAACTTTTCTGCCTGTGTTAATACCTTTGTGTCTCTGCGCTCTCTTAGTGCTTGTATCCTTCCAATTTTCTCCATCTCCACTATAGGTGTTGATTTCATTGCTCCTGTAATGACCCTAAGTGCCTGATTTTGCACCTTATCCACCTCTTTTAGGGTAGTGTTTGCTGCAGGGCACCACGCTGCTGACCCATATTCCAGATGTGGCCGTATACCTTGTTGGTAAACTTTGTTAAGTATTTTTCCACTAGCACCCCATGTGGTTCCACTTAATTTTCTCAGGTTGGCTAACTTCCTCCTGGCTTTTTTGGCTGCCTTGTTGACGTGTTCCCTCCATGTCAACCTATCATCAAATGTAACTCCAAGATATGTGGGTTGTTTAGCTTCTTTGAGGTAAATGAAAGTGACAGGGTGAAACATTGAGCAGAAATTTATAAGTCTCAATAAGTAATTGTAAACCAAAACCATACAGCATACCAATTTATAAAAATAACAGCTATTAAAAGTTGATTTATATAAGTAACCGAGCGAGTTAAAGTAATTATGGCTGCCTATCTTCTATCGTGAGATGAACATGACTAAATTATTAAAAAGCATTTTCGTTAATAGATTTGAAAGATTTTTTTATAGGCCACTTCTTCTTTTTCTTCTTCTGTGTTCATTCTCAATCTCCCGCTACTAAGCGCTGAACATGGCTTTGTAAGCAGCAGGATGTAGTCCGGAGAACAGATTTCCGTTGTGTCGCTAGTTTACAGTTTGACTGCGATATTTGCACCTTTCGGTCCGACACATCCGTCTTCGGCGGGTTACAGGTCACTAATTATCATCTGACGGATTCTTTTTATAGTGTATTTAGATATTTTGTACTGACAAAATTATTTAGGAAAGAACTAGTACAAAACAATGTATGAATATACAATAGAGGAAATTTGAATAAAACTGTGTATAGCTGTACACTAAATGAAATTTTAACAAACTGTATTTGGCTATACTTGGAAGGAAATTTTAAAAAAACAGTGCATGTCTGTACACCGAAGGAAATTTGAAAACCCAGTACAAATTACACATAGCCTGAACATATGACTTCTATATAAAATAAAACATTTTGTTATTAAAAAAACTATCACTATGGTACTTTTTTTTCGCACGGCTGAAGTTGACAACTATTATTGGCAGCAATTAACTTAACGTCCTTGCCTCCACTACTGCCTGTGGCAATGCATTCTAAGCATTCACCCCTTTCTGACTAAAAAAGTATTTCCTAATATCTAATCTGGACCTTTCTTTAGTTTATTTGTAATTATGCACTCTTGTTCTTGACAGTGGTTGTATTTAGACAAAATTTTTATAGTCTAATTTATCCTTTCCTTTGACTATCTTATAAACCTGTATTACCTCAAATTCTTCTCTTTTCTAGACATTGTAGGCTAGTTTTGCCGAGTCTTTCCTTCTAATTCTGGAATCCCACTATAAGCTTTGTTAATCTTTTTTTGTATCCCTTCCAGCATGTTTATATCCCCTCTACGATAAGGATTCTACACCTGCACACAGTACTCTAACCATTTCTTTGATGATCATGTATGGCTTTAACTGAGATACGGAAAGCATTTTGTTAGAAGCAAAAGTTAATTACTTCAAAACTACAATGATGTTTTCCTTTTTCCCTCCAATTAATGAGGTCCACAATTGGGATTTATATTGCTGATGAATAAAGGTTGATTGCCGCATCAGTTGCTGCACAACGTGCAGGCTAGATTTTGTATTTAAACCCCAATAGATAAATCTAGGCATTGCTGGGGTTCAAACATGCGTCTCCTGACTGGTAGACCAGTATTCTAGCCAACAGCATCTTACTCATTAATAAATTACTCATTAAAATACTAAACCTGTTTTAAAACCTTTAAATGAAAACTAAGCCTGCAATAAATCTGTAATGTGTTTTATAACTGTTTTTACACATTATTTCTATGATATAAACTATATTTGGTAAAATGATCTTTGGCATATGTATTTCTTTTACATACCTGCATACAAAATCTCTGATCATTTGAGCCAAAGGACATGGGGCACAAATAGAAATTGAAGATTTCCGCTACATATCTACAAAGAAAATAAAAATATAATGGACACAAAAATATAACGAGTACTGTATAAATGTCTTTATAATTAAATACGAATGCTATTTTTTTTGTTTTGGTATAATAATCATATGGCTTGGCTTGGCTTGGCTTCGTTCATTCTCAATCTCCCATTACCAAACCCTGAAAGGGCTTAAGTAGCAGAATGTAGTCCAGAGAACGGAATGCGTTGTGTCGTAGTTTACAGCTTGACTGCGATATTTGCACCTTTCGGTCCAACACATCCGACTTCAGCAAGCATTTTTTGAGTACCGGGTTAGCATTCCCTCTTCGATCCCTTCTCCTTAGCCAGTCTGCCCTACTGCAGCCTGTTATTCAGGATCACCTCATGGAGGTGTAGAAGGGTCTTGGCAGCTCTGGTTTGCTGGCTTTGACGCTAGCAGTCAGCTATGGGTCGCTGCCCACTGCAGCTCATACGCTGCTCAGCATCTTGATAAACAATCATATGATAAACAAGTTGATAAATTAGCACTCAACATTTAATAACCTGTACAATATTATCTAAAATCATTTCTGTTAATTTTAGCCCAAGCCTGCTATTTTAGTTGGAGTGGGCAAGAAATGTTAATGGTTTATAAGGTGGAGTTTGTACGGCTTCATGACATGGCCACCTGTTCATGGTTCTGTCAAGGTCATCTGGCAGTGTGTATTTGATAGAATCCCTAGAATCTATTACATTAATGTCATTCCTAAACTCACATTTACTGAGAAAGGTTTGAGTTTGTCATATCACAAGACAATGTTATTATACATGTGGACTACTGTGGAAGTTTGAGTTTTGTTTATATTAGTTTATGTGTTATTGAACATCCAGTAAACCAGTGCTAATGAGAAGAAAATATTGTATCATTTTTCACATTTTTGTGCATAAATAAACAACAATATCTTTGCTCCACATATTCATTATACTTTATGCACATAATTCTTCTACCACACACACGCACACTGTAAAAAGAATAAATTTTTCCAACTTCATGTAACAGACGTTTCTATGTAGATAAGTAGGAAGTGTTTTGTTTGATAAACACCATCAGTTTGCTACATTTTATTTTGGATCTCAACCTTGACACACTTGCAGTTTTTGAATGATTTTTGCAGAATGTGTGGAGGAAGGACATTATAAATGAAAAGAAGAGATATGCACACACAATAAACAACACTACTGCATGGAAACTATCAAAGTAATATTTTATTTGTGCATAGAAAACTTGGTAGAGATAGGCAAACAAAAATCTTCAGACAGAATGAGACATTGCAGACTCGAGGCCCACCTCCGCAGATTTGGTCTTTGAGAGAACGCCACATATGGTTGTACAACCCCCAAACAAACACCAGAACCATATCCTGCAGGACTGTCCTACTTATACAGACCAAAGAGAGGCAGTCGGGTCTAGGGGAGCGACCATGCTCGAAAAGCTGTGGGAGACTGGCGAAGACCTGAAACACAGTCTTCTTGGTGAACCTCACTGGACTAGAAGCATAGCATCAGTTGATCAAAGAAGAAGATTATTTGTGACATCAACATCAGTTCAGACATGAATGTAAAACATTTAGTCCTCTTGTGTTCAAAGTACCAAGTTAATATTTGTAATTTCAGGGAAAAACAGCCAAACTTCAATATATACAACAGAATTCATAGTTGCCAAACTAACAGTGTGAGTATCTGCATGGAGTTTAATCCTTATTTTAACCATCCAAGATCGCTCAGTTTGTAGTCATCAAAAATATGAACTGTGGTAACAGACTTCAGAAGAAAGATCAGGGATGAAGATGCAACACAGTGAACAAAGTATTGACAACAGCCATGGACTCATAGGTGGCTGCTTGCATCAGAGTCAGGAAACCAGAGCTGACCAATACCCAATTCCATATCCATGAGTCAGCCCCTGAAACAGGTTGCACAAATCTGGCTAAGAGAATAGCGATCGCAGTGGAAAGACAAACCAGGTACACAAAAAATGCAAGCTGAAACAGGATATGTTCGACTGAAAGATACAGATATCTCAGTCTTGCTGTAAACTGTGACACAATGCCCTTTTCATGATGAAGAAGAAAGCACATCTTCTACAATTTTCAACAGGCTTTCAGACATCTCCTTCTTGTGGCAAGAAAAATTAATTAAATTATTTTAGAAGTATTAGATTACAAAGAAAAATGCCCAAAGATTGATCAAAGAACACAATTAAGCAGCTCGCTTTGTTCTTCTTATTAAACAAGTTTATGTAACAGTAGGATTAGATTAAAGCTTTACTTTACTTTCTAAGAAACTTGATAACATTGACTGAATACATTTTCAAGGAAGATCAGCTATTTATCCCCCCACTGTCAATTAACCCTGCATTTCAGCTTTTCCATATATATAAAATTTGAATAACCAAACTTTGTGTGTGAATTACTAGTATAACGTATTTACGTTGTGTGACTGACAAGTACAGATAGCATATATTGTGTGCATGTCTAGACTTTTATTTTATATTTTTCTTCTTCTTCTTTGTTCACTCTCAAATTCCCATTACCAAACCCTGAAAAGGGCTTTGCAAGTAACAGAACGAAATCCGGAGAATTAAATGCTTGGTGTTGTAGTTTACAGTTTGACTGCAATATTTGTTACTTTCGGTTCAACACATCCAACTCCAGCATGGTATTTTTGGTTACCGAGTTAGCCTTCCCTCTTCGATCCCTTCTCCATTGCCAGTCTACTCAGTTGCAGTCTGTTATCCAGTATCACCACGTGAAGGCAGAGAAGGGTCTTAGCAGCTCTGGTTTACTGTCTCTGATGTTAGCAGTCAGCTTTAGTTCGCTGACCGCTACAGCTCATGTACTGTTCAGAATACTGATCTCTTTTATGTTTGAAACTGGACACATGATGTGGAAATATTTTTCTCATTTTTCAGCAACTTTACATAATTTTTCAAAGGGAATAAAAATGACTACAAACTTTGGACTTGAACCAGAATATTGTTGATTCTTCCAACTGTTCAATGAGCGTATTTATATGAATAATGACAGACTAATTTGTGTATGCCAAAAATCGTAAAAACATGAGTGAATCAAGAATAAATTAAAACATAAGCCTACATTAATACTGTTTGACCCTATGATTCCAACCAGGCATCATGGGCTACACTAGACAGCTAAAGTAGCTGTGAAATCAATGTAGACATGCACTTTGGCATAAACAGAAATGGTAGTCTCATAACAGACAGTGATGCTGAGCAGTGCATCAGCTGCAGAGGCCAGTGAACCAGAGCTGCCAAGACCCTTCAACACCTCCACGCGGTGATCCTGGATAACAGGCTGCAACAGAGCAGACTGGCTAAGGAGAAGGGATCGAAGAAAGAATCCTAACCCGGTACTTAAAAAAATGCTTGCCGAAGTCGGATGTGTTGGACCGAAAGGTGCAAATATCGCAGTCAAGCTGTAAACTACGACACAATGCATTCCGGTCTCTGGACTACATTCTGCTACTTAGGCCCGTGTCAGGGTTTGGTAGCGGGAGATTGAGAACAAACGAAGCCAAGCCAAGCCATAACAGACAGTGATGTTGGGGATAAAGCATTAGTGACTTGAGGTGGGGTGACCAGTTCCCTTCCTTACCATCTTGTCTCCCTTACTGTTAGTCAGGTTTCTATTTACAGCTTGGTATACTGGAGACCATAGAGCAAACCCGGTCACTTTACAATGAGAGACATGCGGTTTAATTGCTCTATCACTCACACCCACAACAGTGTAAGAACTTTAAAGAACATCTAATGTAGAACAATGGAAGAGAAGCCAGATCTGCTGGAGTCACATGAGAGGGCTTCTTAAAATAGCAATCGAAGGAGAGGATTTGCTGCAACTCAATGTTTCAAGAGCAACCAGAAGGAATAAGTCATGATAAATATTTATCATTACTAACAAACAGCAGTTGCAATGAAGCACCATGGCAACATACTAGAACCATTACTCCATTACCTATATATGTTTTCATTGACTGTGTCCATGTGTGCACTTTTTAATTTATATTCGTTCTACATGTAATCATATTAACATTTCTTGTATGGTCTATTCATTTTCATAACTGGGATATCATGATTCACACTTCCCTGGCCACTTCCTGTAATCGCTGTGAATTTAAACCAGTCTGCACTGTCGTTATACATCATGTTTTGTTTTTGGTGTGATTTGTTAATTGTTATAATTTGTTCTTTGTCCCTAATAAAGGCCATGTGACAGTAATGTGGGTTTCGTTTTGGTCCTGGTACAGTCACTGAGCCATTCATTACCTTTATATGCCTTAAGTATAAACCTCAAAACATGGGAAGATGCTGTGAAAGACCATACAACCTGACACACAACTCTCCACAGAGGAGCAGCATCATCCAAGGCATCCAAAAAGGCTGCAGCAGAACAACGGAGACAGAATAGAAAAGCCAGTGAATTACCATCGTCTCGCTAACTACTACCATCTCGAGTTTGCAGATCCGACATCGAACTCGTCAGCCATCTTCGCACCCATCTATAACCCTGACTCACAGAATACTCAACTGACAATAATGGTTGAATGAAAAGTGAAATGGTCTTCATTAATCATAATGGACGAACAATTACAACATTTATTTATGTTTTTATCAACTTTTGACTTTCAGTACCACTGAATTATCTAGTAGAACCATCAGTATCCACACTCTTTACCATTCACTGAGGGAAGTCTAGCACATATTAGTTTGTCCAGTGTGTAGTGATGCTTATTTTTAGTAGGAGGATACAATAAAACAGAATCATAGCTGACCACTTATATTATAGTTCTGACCAGCTCCATCCACATTCAATACTCACCTGTTGTCTTTTGAATTTCTAACAAAAGTTGTCAAGCCTGGAAAAAAGCAAAACAAATGTTAAAGAGTATGCGAAAGAGAGAAAAAATATAAACAGTAACAAGTGAGGGTGATTGAAAGAAATGACTTGAGTAGTGAGGCTGCTTGAGAGTAAGGAGGAAGGGAAGAAAAAAATAAAGAAAGAGAGATTAATGGAAAGAGAGTGAATGAAAGAGAGAGAGAGAGCGAGAGAGAGAGAGAGAGAGAAAGAGAGAGTGAGAGAGAGAGAAAGAGAGAGAGAGAGTGTCATAACTGTAATCAGGTGCAAAACAAAATAAGAAAAACTTGATAAGTGGTAAGAGAAATTAGGACTGAGGATACATAGAGGGGAGAAAAAAAGATTATGAGAATAAATTAAACTAATGCCAATCAGATTGTTTGTAGATGGACTCATACAAGATGTGGAATCATTCATATATCTTGGTAGTAATACGGATACAAATATTAAAATAAGAATAGCAAAAGGTGAGGGGTTTTCCCTGCACTGGGGAACTCAGTGGTCTTGAGGTAAGGTGTCCACCCCGGGTGCCGGAGGTCGTGGGTTCGAATCATGGTGAAGATCGTGATTTTTTTTCACATGGATCGTCTGGTAAAAATTCCCCTGATCTCTGGGCAGTGAGATTGGACTCCCGTGTTCAGTGTCAAGCATGTTAAAAATTCCTTAGCAGTTGGAAATCAAAAAGAGTAGGCTTTGCGGCCGCTGCTCAGACAAAATTCAAGTTAAAAATCTACCAAAGTTATTTGTACCTTTCCCTAGGTGGTTTGTTAATAGTAGCTATAAATGGCAACTAACTGGTTGGGGGGTCTACTCAACTCGCACATCAGTTAAACCACCCACCAAGAAAATGATTGTATACAGACTCTGTAGAGTCTTCTAAACCAGTGTAAATACGTAAAGTCAAGTTTATGAAAATCAAAACAAATTAAGAGCAAAGGAGGAGCCAAAGAATACTCGGCAAAGCACAGTGGAAGAGGAGGCCAGTGTAGCAAAATTGTTATGTATAGAAGTAAAAATGACAGTCCTATTAAACATAGGAGCAAGGAAGTGATCGTCAAACTGTATAAAGCTTTAGTTAGACCTAGATTGGAGTACTGTGTACAGGTGTGGAGTCCTTATCATAGAGGAGATATAAACATACTGGAAAGAATACAAAAAAGAGCGACAAAGATGATAGTGGGATTCCAGAATTACAGTTATGAGGAACGACTCAGAAAAACTGGCCTACAGTGTCTCGAAGAGAAAAGAATTCGTGGTGACTTAATACAGGTTTATAAGATGATCAGAGGAATGGATAAATTAGACTATAACAAGTTTTTTTTAAATACAGCCACCCACAATAACACGAGGGCATAGCTACAAGCTGACTAAAGAGAGGTCCAGATTAGATATTAGGAAATATTTTTTTAGTCAGAGAGTGGTGTCTGCTTGGAATGCATTGCCAGGGGAGGTAGTGGAGGCAGGGACAGTTAATGCATTTAAGAATAAACTGGATGCGCATAGCTTTTAGAGCAAGGTGATGTAAATGATGTAAATGTAACTGGTTGTATACAGACTCTGCAGGGTCTTCTAAACCAGTATAAAGACGTTAAGTTAAGTAAAGGTGGAAAGCATGTGCTGCAGCCTTCTGTTCCAAGGATGTAAGTCATTCCTGCACCTATACAAGTCTGCCCATTGTTTCACTTTAACTTGGAAAAGAGTCATAGAAAGGGGAGGTAAAAGAGGACAGTTGTGTGAGAAGTATACGAGGTGTGTAAAAACAATATATCCTTAATTTTTTTTCAGCAGAAACAAATGAAGCATTGGTGTTGTTCTTAGGCAGGGAGGTATAGGGGACCATCATGCACATGCATGAATTTATCCCTGTCCGCAGATTGTGTCAGTCGCTGGCAGCCAGTCTTTCAGTGTAGTGAGTACCCGTCAGGTTTTTATTCACCACGAAATGATGGAAAGAATTGAGCAGCGATGTTGCATCACATTTTGGAGAGAAAAAAAGCTTGGCGATACTGAAGTGGAAACCATTCTAAAGGTTCAACAGGCTTTTGGCGACGATGCCGTGAGCATCACACAAATTAAGGAGTGGTACAATCACTTTAAAGATGACCACACATTGGTGGAGAGCGGATCACTTTCCGGTAGGCCCTGAACAAGCCAAAATGATGAAGTCATTGACCAAGTATGGACCTTGGTCTTACTGAACCGTCAAGTCATCATCCAAGAACTTGCGGTCTGGTAGCAAAGATTTGGCTTGCGGGGAGTATCCACAATATTGTGCTGAAACAGAAGGAGCAGAAGCAGCTCCATCTGGAAGTCTCACAGGACATGCTGGACTGCGCAAATAGTGATCCTGACTTCCTGAACACTGTGATCGCAGGCGATGAGTCATGGGATTATGGGAATGACCCAGAAACCAGCTGCAGTCGCCACAGTAGAGAGATTCATCATCCTCGAGGCCGAAAAAAGTGAGACAGATGCGCAACAGTGTCAAAGTCATGTTGACCATTCTCTTTGTATTTTTCTGGCCCAAAGGGGGGATACTTTTTGAACACACCTTGTATATGTGACATGGAAAAGATAGGCATGAAAGGAACTGATAGATAAAGGTTATGATTAAGTATGTATACATTTATGTGTATGTCTAAACATATATAACAGCATTATTAAACTAGCTACACTAAATATGCTCTAATAAATCACATTTACAAACTCAGTCTTGGAAAGTTGTTCCCACTGTCCTTGATCTTGCATGTGAATAAAGATTAAATATGAGTGTGTGGTCAAGGGGTTGTGAGTTTGACTTGTCAACTCTATCCACCAGGTTCAAATTGTGTTGGGGGACGGCGTGGCCTAGTGGTTAAGTGGCACGGCTCACAATCTGAAGGTGCTGGGTTCAATCCCCATCACAGCACCGGCCGTTACCCCGGGGAAAAAAACCCTTAGAAAATGCAGGAGGAAGCAGACCCTTACATAAAATGCATGCTGAAGTCGGATGCACTAGGCCGACAGGCGCAAAATAAAAACCACAGTGCAACACACACCGCCTTGGGGATTAGAGAAAATAAAGCGAACGCAAAATTTAAAAAATTGTGTTGAGTTTGGTTATCTGTGGACATGTTGTTGGTTTTTTCATGGTATTATCACCTCTCCCAGTCGATCCAGTTGTAAATAGGTACCTGACAAAGTCAGGGGAAAACTTGGAGCTGTCACGAGAACTATGACAATGGTGCTGTGCTGTGTCGGCACTTCTAGCAATGAAAGAGAATGAGCATATATGGGGTCACCAAGGTGCAGTGAGCCATTATCTATTTTTTTTTAAAATGAAAAATTAAAGAAAGGTAAAAGAACATTGCACTATTTATGTGGCTGTTTTTGTTAATACTTCTGTCTGTCCGAACATCATTAATGTATAAATAAAAATAATATGTATTGTAGCATAACTGAAAATCAAATGTTGATTATAACAATTTTAAAAAGTTAAGAGTAAGTTTGGTGGAGCACAAATACACCTTGTTTTTTAATTTGTGCACAACCAAACTGACTCATGCTTGTTCATGTTATTATCAGCTTGATGCATAAATAACTCACCAAACTGTGACAGAGAAAAATTCTGAACACTTTTTCTCAGCTTGAAATATCTCTCACCACTGTTATCAAATAAACTGAAACAATAAAGCCAAGATTAAAATAATTGATACACAAACTAAGAAAACAAATAGCTATTTGTTTCAATTCTTATTTTAATTCATTCATTCGCTTCCTACACTTTATTTATCCCAAAATTTATATTGTTTAACATCTATATAGTTTTAAATTTTTTTTTTTGGGGGGGGGGGGGGGATTCCGTGGCAAAGTGGTTAAGCCGTCGGCCTCATGATCAGGTGGTGTGGGTTTGACTCTAAACTCCGCCGTCTTTTTCACGAGTGCTTGATGCGGAGTCCCCTTCATCTCGTAGTTGCCGCGTAGTAGTCTTGTCCTTGACTTGCCACTAGGGTCAAGCGGCACGAGACGAGAGAGTGAGGATAAAAAGTAGCGCAGGTTAATCCTTACTAAAAATAGCAATAGCAAAATAAATTATGCCATCATCGTCTACAATGGACGGCGGCCTTTGTATTTTTTTTTTTAGTTCAATTTTTAACTTCTTGCATTCCTAAAGAAATTGCACTGTTCACTCTTTTATTCATGTAGCTACTCTATGCATCATAATAAAACAAAGTGAATGAAAATCATCCCTGTAAGCAAATTTTATAGACTATGAAAAGGCGTTTGACAGTGTGAATTGAAATAAGCTATGGCAACTGTTGAGACAATATGGAATGCCAGAGAAGTTCATAGCCCTCATGCAGAATATGCATGAAGACACAGTTAGTAGAGTGGTACATGAAGGAGCATTGACTGACAGCTTTGGGTGCAAATAGAGATGAGACAAGGATACCTGCTCTCAGCTTTCTTGTTCTTGTTGGCTTTAGATTGGATAATGATGACATGAGTCGAAAGAAAAAGAACTGGTATTCAGTTGACACTATTGTCACAATTGGCGTACCTGGACTACACAGATGATCTGGTACTTTTGTCACAGTCATAACTAAATGCAAGAGAAATTTGCTAGGGTGAAAGAACAATCAGCCAAATCGAGACTGAATATTAACATGAAGAAAACCAAGCTCCTTAAACTCAACATTATCAGCAAAGAACCAATTATGCAGGAGGGAGAGCAGTTGGAGGAAGTGGATACCTTTACCTATTTAGGCAGCACAATAGACACATCAGGAGGTACAGATGCAGATGTAAGGATTAGAACTGGAAAGGCAAGATACATAGGGTTCCAGAGAAATCAAGATTCATACCAAAGTTAAAATATTCATCACCAGTGCCAGTTCGGTGCTGCTGTATGGAGCACAGACATGGAGAACAACCTTAGTTAAACAACAAAGACTCCAGTCCGTTAACAGAAGCCTATTAGAATAATGGGCATAAAGTGGCAGAACATGGTGAGAAATAAAGAACTATGAAAAAGGAGCAATAACAGCCACTGGAACAACAAATTAAGCGAAGAAAATTGAGATGGATAGGATATAAGCTACGATGGGCACCATCCAACATAATCCAATATAAATTTCAGCACATGATAAGAAATATTTTTGTGTAAATGACCTAAAGAAAATGCACACATCTAACCTTGGTTTGCAAGCAGAATCAATGTAGAGACCAGTGAATTCTGTGTCAATTGCTGTAGAGAACATAACAAGAACATAAATCATTGCGAAATGTTCAAAGTAGAGGAGCAACATATTAACATTTTTACGACAAACAACAATTTTAAAGTCAAAAGCAATAATGAGAAATTATCAGGTTTGTGGTTAATATGCATACACCATCTCTAGTAACCACTAACCAAAACCATAATTTGTTTTTTTTTGCGTTCGCCTAATTTTTCTAATCCCCAAGGCGGTGTGCGTTGCACTGTGTTTTTATTTTGCGCCTGTCGGCCCAGTGCATCCGACTTCAGCATGCATTTTATGTAAGGGTCTGCTTCCTCCTGCATTTTCTAAGAGTTTGCTTCCCCGGGGTAATGGCCGGTGCTGTGATGGGGATCGAACCCAGCATCTTCGGGTTGTAAGCCGTGCCACTTAACCACTAGGCCACGCTGTCCCTTAAACCATAAG
This sequence comes from Ariolimax columbianus, assembly GCA_036924085.1. Taxonomy (NCBI): domain Eukaryota; kingdom Metazoa; phylum Mollusca; class Gastropoda; order Stylommatophora; family Arionidae; genus Ariolimax; species Ariolimax columbianus. Next base: position 68,585,265 of record JAVGWX010000008.1, on the reverse strand, counting down.
TTTAACTACTATCAATGTCATATGTGACATCTTCTAATGATGAAACCTGGGAAAAAACATGATCAAACTGTTGTTGTTGTTTACTCTTTTGCGCACCCTGAAAAGGACGTTAAGTGGCGGATTGTAGCAGCTTTCCTCCCATCTCGAGCATGCTGATGAAAGTAGACCGCGGTCCTTCAGGTGGGTGTGTCATGCTTGGCTTCATCTGCGTGGCGCTCACTACTACGAAAATAACATCGATCCACATGTCGTTGGCCATAATACCTTGAAAACAGTCTGTTTCCAGGGAATTCTACATGGAAGAGAGATTGTGGTCTTGGTCAGTGTATTGTGCCTGACCCTGACGTGACGTCCTGGTCAGTATCTTGTGCCTGACTAGACTAGTGCCTCAGTTCGCCTGACCAAACGGCAAATTACAGTAATTTAGCAGAGTTTAGATGCTTACTAGCCTTAGTCAAATGCTAGGAAGGGCCTATAATCAAGTAGACCTAATAATTTTTTAGGGACATTAAATGTAGTGATGATATCCTAACACTCTGCTGACACCTTCAGTTTGTGCTATTCTATCTGCTTCTATTGCCTGATGTGGATTAAAATAACTATATCTATGGCAAGTCACCATTAGTGGACCATACTAGGATAGGTTCTGTGCACCATTTTAATCCTTGTACTGTGTTTTTTAATTACATTGCCTCTATTACCAAAAATGAGTGAGCCTGCAGACATTGAGGTCAACATTGTAGAACCAGCCGTTCATTCTGTTTTATCATTTCAAGTGGGTTTGCACAGTATTTTGATGACATACCATCAATCAAAGACCACATCAGAAATGGATTTGTGCGAAATTCACCAACTTGCTCATTACTTAACTTAACATTTTTATACTGATTTAGAAGACTGTAGAGTCTATATACAATTAGTTTCTTTTACATTCACTTGATAAAAAATACCTAAGCGCAGTCAATCTATTTTTGAATGCATTAATTGACCCTGCCTCCACTATCTCCTATGGCCATATGTTCCAAGCATTCACCACTGTTTGGCTGTAAAAATATTTCCTAGTAACTAATTTGCATCTTTCTTTAATTAATTTGTGGCTGTGCACTCTTGTTCTTGTAGGCAGTTGTTATTTTGAAAAACTTGTTATAGTCTAATTACGTGGTGTGCTAGAACACTAAATTTAATTCTACCCAATGCTTCACATCATGCATCCATGCCAACATCGGGGTCAACATCATTGTATACTGTAGGTCACTGTGACTGACCTCATCATTCATGCTCGCCTAGCTGAAAGTTGAACTAGAAATGTGAATACGCAGCCTGTTTTCATGGAGATGTCTAGCAGAATACTCTGTTCTGACTTTCTCATTAGTGCAGTTTCTCAACTTATCCAAGGGGCAGTCGATTATAAGTTAACAAGAGGGTAGCAGAGGCAAAGAGAGCAGGCAAGCAGCCAAGGCAAAAGTAGTGGAACCAATGACCCCACTCAAGCCTGTCCCGCTGATCGGGAACAAGATGGCCAATAGAAACTCCAGAACTAACAGCCCAGACCAGTACAATGCCAGCATGCGTGACTTCAGTGTGCATGAACAATCCAATCATTAACTAGCCCCTTTGTGACAAGACTACATGATTGGAGACAAGACTGGGACTCACACAAGATTAACTACCTTGTTGAGAAATGAGTTGCTTTTGATGATTATTTCTTTGCTTGGAGAGAGTTGTTTAGAAGCATGCCCAAGACACATCACCCAAATGCTGAGAGCGAGATGTGATGCCCATACGACCTCTTAAGGTTAAGGGAAAGACAGACGAGAGACATGTAAACCATAAACAAATTAAAACTCTGAGGCTAGTAATTTGGCAACAACGATCAGCTTAATACCATTCTACATATATCTAATTATATTCCAACAGTCTGTGGAGAGTTATGGACAAGTTTGGGTGCCCGGCAACAATTTGTTGATGGCATGCGTCCCCAAGTCATTGATCAGAAAAACTACTCTGCCACCTCTAGTGTTACTAACGGTGTGAAGCAGGGATCTTTGCTGGCTCTGGCTCTTTTCAGTATGATGCTTTCCGCCATGCTGTGGAATGTCTACAGCGATTGCGACATTGGAGTTGGGCTTCATTACCACACTGACGGCGGGCTATTCAATCTGAGAAGTTTCAAAGCCAAAACCAAAATCCACAAGGTAACCATACACGATTTTCTTTATGCAGATAACTGTACCTTAAATTCCAATACGGAGGTTGACATGCAAGAATGTATAAATTGGTTCGCTACAGCTTGTGAAAACTTTGGCCTCACCATCTCTGTCACAAAAACAGAGGTCCTATATCAACCGGTTCCAGATATTGCCTGTTCAGAGCCTTCAATCAAGGTACACGGCCACTGTTTCAAAAATGTTAACAAATTCACGTACCTTGGCAGTACTTTATCCCAAGTTATTCACATAGATGATGAGGTGAATATAGGAATAGCTAGGGCAAGTGCATCATTTGGTAGACTTCATACTAAGGTGTGGGATAGACAAGGGATCAGGACTCAAACAAAATTAAAGGTTAGCGTGATCAGGCATGCCCAGCATACACAGCATGATATGTGCAGCAGAGCTGAGATGGGCTGGCCATGTGGTACACATGTGGGGTCAATGTCTACCAAAAGAGCTGCTCTATGATGAACTCCAAAATGGTAAGAGAGCACGCGGTGGGTAGCGGAAAAGGTACAAAGACACTAAAGAGATCACTGATCCAGTGCAGTATTAACCACACGATAACTGGGAAAGAATCACTACCAATCACACAGACTGGCACAGCACTATAGCTGAGGGCGTTCAGAGACATCAGGTATCAAGAATAGACGGGGCCATTTTCAGAGACGATCGCTTCGCAAGTTAACTCACATCAACCCTTCTTCAACCCCGGTGAAAGGAGGTGTCTTATTTCCTTGTACAAAGTGCGACAGATAATTCAAGGCTCAGATTGGCTTATTTAGCCATCTTCGATCTCATGAGAACAGTTTACAGTGAATGCTGACAAAGTGGTCCTCATCTATTATCATGATGGACGAACAACATTATATTAAAAATAACTTAAGAGAGAATCGATTGCACGCTAGACAGGTGCTAAAAATTTGGATTTCATAAAGCCAGAGGTACACTCACACTGGATGCCATCGGATCATTTCTGGCAGAAAGAATGATCTATCAAAAGCGACCACTATTTTTAGTATTTATCTGCTTTATTTACGAGAAATCAGAAAGTCTTTGATCGAGTACCCTGGGCTGGGCATACTCAGAAAACTTTTTAACAAGTCTTAGGACTGATCAACCAGATGATGAATCGGCATCGCCAAGTTCAAGTATCAGTTATTTATATATATTTATTTTCTGATTAATGATTATTCAGTATCATTTCATTATATGTTAATTATCATGTATTTTATTGCGTGTTTCAGTTTCATTTGTCATTTGTTTTACTTTTCCCCAAGCCCAAGCCGCTCAAGTGCGAAGTGTGTCAAATATAATCTGTCTTTGCGATGCTATCGCCACTCACCAATAAAATCTGCAGAATTTATAGCAAATTCGATCTTTGGATATAATGCCATAAAGTTATGTCTCGTTACTTCAGACATTTTGTTGTGATGTAGCTTAAAAATATGATATTTACGAATGACCAGTTTTGAGTTTCCTTTTTCCGTCAAATAAAGTGCTCCGATATTTTATTTATCTTTTTAAATTGCATGCTTATTTATGTATTACATTTTATGGAGAGTAGCAACATCTTTTTATTATATTTTAAGATTTTGTTATAATTTTTATAGCATATATAATCTATTTGATGTTAGTACCATTACAAAAAATATTTAGAACTGTTGAAGCTTTGATTGAAATAATTAGATTACCCTCCAATGTATAACTTTTGACCCGGAAGTGGCTTGGTTGCTAATTACGCTGAAACTAAGTCCAAACATGTCAGTACAGTTTACTCAAACAAATTTCATTTATTTATATATCTTGTTTGTTCGTACTGTATTATATTAAGCATCATGCCTTTTCAGTGTAACTGCATTATAATGAGCTAATGGTTGCAAGAGACGTAATGTCATTAAACGGCAACCGGTGTCTTCTAATTCACTTTTAATATTTTTCTACCACCCACTCACACTTTGACAGGTGAGGGCTCGCTAGCACTATCACTATGCACTCAGATGCAGTGAGTTGAGGGAGTGAGTAGTGACGATGCGTGACAGTGTCTCGGCTGTGTATTTACAGTATCATCGTGCCATACCAATCTTCATGCGCACCTTGCTTTTTCGATAAGTTAGAGACCAAGGAGGCGTTGACAATCGACGAAAGTCAAAGCAAAGGCTTAATTAAGCTTTATGATAAAGTTTATCATTTATTTAGTCTTTACTACTTAGACTTACAAATGAAAATGCATTAGCGACGCCAAACAAACGTACTATATAATAATATAAGACATTCCAATAAAGACGTTAAGTTTAAATAAGTAAAAATAGTAATAAATAAACAATATGTAAACAAAGTTTGACCTGGAAATTCTTCTTAAGTATGTAGACAAAATGAATAAATATAATATAGATAGACTACACTACAGAATGCACATTTTTTCATGTTGCCAATTTAAGGGGATTCTATATGTTGAACACATGATGAAAAAAAAATTGAGAAGGCTCATCTTCAGAACTCGAGACACAATCTAATTCTTTTTTTAAATGGGAACTTTGAAGGCAATCTAACAGGGACTGATGTTGATGGCTCAGAATCTGAAAGTTTATGTTTTTATAGGTGATTGCAGTTGGTTGTGGTGATTGTATCTTGAAAAAAAAGCGAGAGCAAGGAATTTGGTCAACTTCCCAGAATGCCCAACGAGTACGATTTGCGCTCAAAGGCAAACCATTGCAAGTTGTTAAACAGTTTAAATACCTGAGAGCATTGAAGGATGCGGACAGCTCTAGAACTGAGATTCAGGCACAAACAACAATGACTATGGCTGCTCTTACCAAATTGAGGCTGATATGGAGGGACAAAAGCAACAACCTGAAATCCAAGTTGAGTTTAATGTATGCACTTGTCACTTTCGTGTACCTTTACACGTGCGAAACTTGAACTCTGACAGCAGTTCTAGAGCTAAGAATTTATGCAATGGAGGTGAGATGTCTACGTCGAATCCTCAACATTTTGCATCTAGACCATGTCACTAATAAGACGATTTGGGACACTGTTAAGAGAGGGGCCGGTCAATATAAAGACTTATTGGGTATTGTGGGACAATGAGGCTAACGTCTGGTCAGGCAAAACACACTGATCAGACAATGTTAGCCAGGGTCAGGAGAAATATACTAGCTAAAACCCTCACCTGACCTCCTCGTTGGTAGTCCTGAAAATGGGCTCTTGTTGAGGACAACAGTCTGGCTAACAAGGTGGGGTTCAACGTGATCCTCGTAGTAGTGAGTGACACACAGATGAAGCTAAGCATTGCACAACCACCTGGAGGACCCCAGCCCACTTCATCAGCACGCTCAGGATGTCAGGAAAGCTACTGCAATCTTCCACAAGTTCCGTCCTTTTCAGGGCGCACAAAAGGTTTGCCAACCCATTGTTGGCATTAGAAACCAACCATTGTGTATGGTTAAATCATGCAAGCTCACATGGTATGAGCATGTTTTAAGATCGTCTGAATTGACCAATACTGTCCTGCCAGGTATTGTACCTGGGAAGCGTAAGAGAGGGAGGCAGAAAAAGAGATGGGAAGACAACTTCAGAGAGAGGTGGGAACTGGTCCAACAATCTACAGTATTGATGTCCTAATGACTTTTCAGGTTACAGGACTGATAATGATGATGGACTTTTGCCTCATTGACATTTTCTTCCTTTCATAGATAATTTCTTAATAACAGGCTATTTGATACACAGCATGATATGTGCAGCACAGCTGAGATGGGCTGGCCATGTGGTACACATGTGGGGTCAATGTCTACCAAAAGAGCTGCTCTATGATGAACTCCAAAATGGTAAGAGAGCACGCGGTGGGTAGCGGAAAAGGTACAAAGACACTAAAGAGATCACTGATCCAGTGCAGTATTAACCACACGATAACTGGGAAAGAATCACTACCAATCACACAGACTGGCACAGCACTATAGCTGAGGGCGTTCAGAGACATCAGGTATCAAGAATAGACGGGGCCATTTTCAGAGACGATCGCTTCGCAAGTCAACTCACATCAACCCTTCTTCAACCCCGGTGAAAGGAGGTGTCTTATTTCCTTGTACAAAGTGCGACAGATAATTCAAGGCTCAGATTGGCTTATTTAGCCATCTTCGATCTCATGAGAACAGTTTACAGTGAATGCTGACAAAGTGGTCCTCATCTATTATCATGATGGACGAACAACATTATATTAAAAATAACTTAAGAGAGAATCGATTGCACGCTAGACAGGTGCTAAAAATTTGGATTTCATAAAGCCAGAGGTACACTCACACTGGATGCCATCGGATCATTTCTGGCAGAAAGAATGATCTATCAAAAGCGACCACTATTTTTAGTATTTATCTGCTTTATTTACGAGAAATCAGAAAGTCTTTGATCGAGTACCCTGGGCTGGGCATACTCAGAAAACTTTTTAACAAGTCTTAGGACTGATCAACCAGATGATGAATCGGCATCGCCAAGTTCAAGTACCAGTTATTTATATATATTTATTTTCTGATTAATGATTATTCAGTATCATTTCATTATATGTTAATTATCATGTATTTTATTTGATTTTCTAGCCCACTATTTACTTTAGAACTTCTGTAGAAATTTGGATCAACCACATTTCCATATTTGCAGTCATGTTCTCTATTTGGGCAATTCTGACACTAGCTCTTTGGTGGTCATCTTTTTAACTTAACCTAATGTCTTTATACTGGTTTGGAAGACTATGTATAGTCTATATACAACTAATTTCTTGGAGGGTGGTTTAAGCTAAGTAGACCTGTAGCCATCTATATTCTGCTCTTAACAAACCATCTAGAGGGAATCATTTAGGCTGAACTGTATCTTCGGGTATGAATTCATGTTGATTCAAGTCTTCTTTGTTCTTCCATCACCAGGAGATCCTCATTATTTAGGGGATGATCATGAGATGCAAGCAGCTATCAAACATCTTTGGCTTCTACTTTCCGCTCTACCTACTAAACATGTCCACATTTAAAATTATGGCTTCTACTGTTTTTTCAAACCTTTGGAAGACGTCAAGGGAAGGAATCAACTTATTTTCCAAAACGTTCTTCAGATTGGGTTCTTTAACCTTGGTCCGTGTATCTCTGATAGTTGTTATGCCATCAAAAATATTTAACCTCTCCAAAAGGTTTTTAATTTATTTTGTTATAGCCCACTCATCAATATCAGCATCTAGTGCAGCTATAACCTTAGTAAATGTCTGATTGAGTAAGATTTGAAGGATGATATTACTCCTTTGTCCATAGTCTGCGTCTTTAAATCCAGGCATTGATTTTTGCAACAAAGCCTCCTATCCTTTGTTTACAAATAGTTATGAAGGATAATGGATATAAAGTGACAGGACATGGTGAGAAATGAAGACCTATGTAAAAGGAGCCAACAACAGCCCCTAGAATAACACATTAAATGAAGAAAATGGGGCTGGATAGTACATACGCTTCAGAAGGCATCATCCAACACAGACAGGCTCTTATATGGAATCCTCAAGGGAAGAGAGAGAGGTAGACCTAAAAATATGAGGAGAAGAGAATGTGAGAAGGAATTAAGATTAAATGATTGCACCTGGAGAAAGGCTGAAATAGCAACCCACCACTACCACGTATTCTGGCGGGATGTTGTCAATGGTCTATGCACAGTGAGGAGCGATGGACTTTTATTAATAGATTGAATTATTTATTGATTGAATATCTGAAGTAATGCTTTGGACTCAAAAAGTAAGTTAACTTAAAAATAGCGTGCTTGGTATTATCATATTAACACTGAGCTGTGGATTTACATTATGAAAATAATGTGTGAAGTCAGACTCTTGTCAATTTTATTGTGCATTCTCCTTTCATCATTCAGCAAAATGACCTCTCAAAGACGTCTCAGTAGGCCATCATCAGCAACCTCACATACAAGCCGCACTTCCATTCAGCCAGATGGTGAATTAAAGCTTGAGTGTCGAGCTGTTTTTCTAGGACACTATGATGACATTAAAGATAAAATCGAGTCGAAAAATGATTTGCAAATGCGTATGTAAATTATTTTGTACTATTTAATACTAGATACTTGTGCTTACTTTCTTATGACCTCTTCTTCACCTTTCATTTAACCATACAGCAACAGTTATTTCATCCTATAATGGGCATTATCGTGGGCTGGACAAAAGAACATGGCAAAAATAAAAACAATTAAGTTAAATTAATATTAATATACAATCTACTTTGAATACTTGGAGTCCTGATATTCAAACAGGCATGTTTAATGTCTGTTTCCAGGTAGCCGAAGGCTTTGGCTATGCGTAGTAGGTATTTTAGAACTTCTTGCGGCTTACTAGGCCTGGGGGAAGGTACAACTAATTTCTGTAGATTTTTAATTTAAATTTTGTCCGGATAGAGGCCGTTAAGCTTACTCTACAGTGAATCATGAAGGATGTGTGACAGATCATCAAGTTTATCCATGTTCTTATGTAAAACTGCATTGTAAAACTTTTTGTTTTTCACTCATCATTTTTTGTTGTTGTGTTCACCTTACTTCTCTATTCCCCAAGGCGGTGTGCATTGCACTACGGTTTTTATTTTGTGCCTGTTGGCCCAGTGCATCCGACTTTGGCATGCATTTTATGTAAGCGTCTGCTTCCTCCGGCATTTTGTAAGGGTTTGCTTCCCTGGGGTAATGGCCGGTGCTCTGATGGGGATTGAACCCAGCACCTTCGGATTGTGAGTCGTATCACATAACCACTAGCCCACGCCGTTCCCCACTAATCATTGGTATCTTCAGTTTTACTACAGCCCCCCCCCCCCCCCCCCCCCCAATTTTCCCACCCATAATTCTTCAACCTAATGAGTTATTTATCATGAACTGGGAAAAATTTTTAATAAATATCTTCTTCTTTTTCTGCATTTGTCCTGAAAAGGAGGTATGTGACGTTGTGTTGTAGTTTACAGTTTAGGCTGCAATATCTGCACCTTTCAGCCCAGTACATCCAATTTCAGCACAGTATTTTTAGGACTGAGTTTGCCTTTCTTCTTTGATCTCTAACTTCTTAGCAATGCTGCATGGTTGCAGTCTATTTCTAGATCAGCCACTTGAAGAAGGCAGAATATGGTCAACTTAGTCAGTTATGGATCGCTGACCCTGATCCAAACAGCCAGCTATGAGTCACTTGCTGCTACCCACTCATCCAGTGCTGCATCTTCAGCATCTTTTTGTTTTTCACTTTCCATTAATATCCAGTTTTACTACAGTTCCCCACCTCTACCAGCATATTTCTATATATAACCTTATAAGACTTTCACTATATCTCTTTAAGATATCCTTCACAGTGCAAACTTATTAAAGGGAAAGAGAAATTTAGAGAGATATAGAAATATATTGTTAAATGACATAAGAGAATGAACAAAACTAAACTAGAGATTTTTCTGAAAGGGCTGAATAGACAACAGTGAAACTGAAATCTTTAGCAATCATTCCTTAAACTTAAAGGAAGCCCATATGATGTGATAACGATGAAGCAAAATAGTAATTTGATTTTTTACTCACTGATTTGTACATTCTTACAAAAATAAGTAAAGACAAGAGAAATTGGTTAATTTTTATAACATATCTGAAATGTACTGAATATTCATACAAAATAATCTTAAATATTTATGGGACGCATCTAAACCTTAATAATTAATGTCTAGTTTTGCAGCAGACTGGCAGAAATGCATCAAGCAAGGTCATATCCAAGTACTGGACTTCTGACATGGGCAAGTATTTATATTTTAACTTAACTTAACGTCTTTATACTGGTTTAGAAGACCCTGCAGAGTCTGTATACAACCAGTTACATTTACATCACCTTGCTCTAAAAGCTATGCGCATCCAGTTTATTCTTAAATGCATTAACTGTCCCTGCCTCCACTACCTCCCCTGGCAATGCATTCCAAGCAGATACCACTCTCTGACTAAAAAAATATTTCTTAATATCTAACCTGGACCTCTCTTTAGTCAGCTTGTGGCTATGCCCTCGTGTTATTGTAGGTGGCTGTATTTTAAAAAACTTGTTATAGTCTAATTTATCGATTCCTCTGATCATCTTTTAAACCTGTATTAAGTCACCACGAATTCTTCTCTCTTCGAGACACTGTAGGCCGGTTTTTCTGAGTCGTTCCTCATAACTGTAATTCTGGAATCCCACTATCATCTTTGTCGCTCTTTTTTGTATTCTTTCTAGCATGTTTATGTCCCCTCTATGATAAGGACTCCGTCCTGTACACAATACTCCAATCTAGGTCTAACTAAAGCTTTATACAGTTTGACGATCACTTCCTTGCTCCTATGTTTTATATTTCTTTTTATCATACCTAACATTGCATTTGCCTTTTTCACTGCTACCTTAACTTGCTCACTCACCTTTCCTGTATGATCTATTATAACCCCTAGGTCCCTTTCCTTATCTATCTTTCTAAAATTGTTTTCTCCCATTCTGTAATTATGTTCCATATTGGATCTACCCATGTGGATGACTGTACATTTATCTACATTAAACTCCATTTGCCAGCTTACAGACCATTCTCGAATTTTATCTAAATCCGACATCAATATATCCACTTCCGCTTTAGATGAGACACTACTGCATAGTTTTGTGTCATCAGCAAATTTTGCAATCATGGATCTCATATCAATGTCCAAATCATTTATATAGATCAAGAACAAAATTGGTCCCAAAACCGAGCCCTGTGGCACACCACTTTTCACTTCACTCCACTCAGAGTACTCCTTATTTATGCCCACCCTCTGCCTTCTTCCCGTTAACCAATTTTCAATCCATTTGGCAACTTCCCCACCTATTCCATGTGATTTTAACTTTCGAAATAATCTTTGATGAGGTACTCTATCAAAGGCCTTTGCAAAGTCTAGATAAATAACATCCACTGGCTCCCCTTTATCTATGATTTTAGTAACCTCCTCCATGAATTCTAATAGATTTGTTAAGCATGATCTCCCTCTAGTAAACCCATGCTGACTATTTCTAATTAGATTAAATTTTTCTAAATGCATTACAATGTTTTCTTTGTTTATTGACTCTAACAATTTACAGACTATGCTCGTTAAACTCACCGGTCTATAATTTTTATCAAGTTTGAGAAGAGTATAACTTTAAACTTAAAAAAAATACTATGTGCAGACTCATTTTTTATAGCTTTTATAATCTTTAGATTGTTTTTCTTATTAGAATAAATCAGATCCATGTTTGCCCTCAGAGAGCATGACGTTTGATGACTTTGTTGATGTTTGCCGCAGACAGCAAGTTACTTCAGAAGAGGATCTAATGAAAGCATTCCGCAAGATTGATCTAAATGGTGATGGATACGTCTCCCTTGATGAGCTCTTTAGTATTCTGACAACTGTAAGTGATTGTTTTCACTATATATATATAAATATATATATATATATATATATATATAAATAAGAGGCGTGTTCAAACAAAACCGGACCAAACTACAACAAATGAACATAAATATGATATGTCACTTCTGATGTAAACAGCACATAACAACCGCCACGTTTGCAAAATTTCATTATCCACTGACTCATAGTTTTCCCGGTAGACCGTTGAAACATAGCGGGTGTGATACGGAATCCGTCCAGAGTTGATCAGCAAGCAGTAATTCTGTTTCTAACAGCTGAAGGATGTAGAACATTTGACATTCATCGCAGAATGCGGGCAGTGTATGGTGACAAAACTGTGTCGAAGACAACAGTAAAGAACTGGATAACAATGTTTAAAGATGGGCGTGAGTTAACGCAACAATATGCGCCTGACCTGGTCTTGGAAGATCTTCGTTAACTTACGCCCTTCTTTAAACATCGTTGTCCAGTTCTTCCCTGTTGTCTTCGACACACTTTTGTCACCATACACTTCCTGCATTTTGCAATGAATGTCAATTGTTCAACCTCCTTCAGCTGTTAGAAACCGAATCATCGCTTAAAGGTGTACTCTGGATGGATTCTGTATCACACCCGCCATATTTTCAACGAACGATCTGCTGAGGAAACTATGAGTCAGAGGATAATGATATTTTTCAAACTTGATGGTTGGTATGTGCTATTTACACCAGAAGTGACGTCATCATGTGCATCGTACATATGTTCACTTGTTGCACTTTGGTCAGGTTTCATTTAAACATGCCTCGTATATATAATTCTGGAAAATATGAACAACCATCACATACCAATCATCTACTCATTATATGACAAGCAAAAGTCAATATTAATACATGTACCAGTTGTCCAGCAGTAAGAAACATAGAATGTAGTCTAAAGATAAAAATATTAACATATAAACAGGCATTCAGATATATGTGGATATAATGATAACAGCAGATGAAAAAAATATTGCAACTGAAATTAAGAAAAGATAGTATCCAGCAAAAGCATTCTACAATGAGAAATATCCAATGCAGTAAATTCTTTCAACAATCACACAAAAATTAATGATTACAATTTTACATTTAAGTTTGTTTTATTGTAAGAAATGAGTTCAGAACTGCATATATGTAAATTTAAGCTGATTACAATTGGACCAGACTAAATCAAAATCTATTCAAGGGGTAAAAAACCATAACAGGAAAAAGTGCATGTCTATAAATTACAATGAGGAGTATGGAAGGACATATGGCTGTGAGATAATGTTTAAAATTCTAACTTTAAAACAAACATATTTAGTATACAATTAACATTGAGTTTCTTTAACTTAAGTGTGCTTGACACCACATTAGAAAAATTAAACAACATAATTTGTTGTCAATATAAAGATTATGAAGACATTAAGAGATGCCAGACTCACTCACACGGTGAATGTTGTCCATACGACCTCTTGTGGTTATCGAAAAGGCACGACAAACTGCATTAGATGTCATCCCACCTTTCTACCCAGCGGGTTACATGTTTACGGAAAGGCTTCGGTGGTAACCCTGAGGCAAAATCTGCATCCTATGCTATCTCCAGTCGTCTCGATGAATGTCTTGCCACTGGCAAAAGGTAGCTTAGGCTCTGTGAGTGAGGTTGACAAAAGGCACAGTTTCTTCCTCACTTTAATCCAAATCACCGCGCAAGTCACCCATTTCAGCGGACACAGCAAGAGATACGACTGTCCACATGGCTGAACAAAGAGAGTGGTCTTCATCACTTGTGATGGACAACTATTAAGACATTTGATGATGATGCTGATATAAAATTATGTATTTCAAATTTGGAATAACAAAAAGGTATATACATATGTACTCATAAAATGTTTCAGATCTGGGTCATATTCTGATTATTGGAATATACAGAAACAAAAACTGCCAGTTAAGAATTTCTGTCTTAGTATAAGTTCGGTGTTAAGCATTTTACTGAATTATTGATGCTGTATGATAGTAAGAAGTATGATGACTAGTTTTACATATTAAGTAACTTCATACATATGTACTGTTATTACAAATAATACAATTAACTTAATATATTCTTAGTTATAAAGATACAAGTTGGACATTAATTAAAAATTATACTATAATAAATTATAATAAAATGTGGTAAGTAATCATTATTACCATTTTTTTTTAAAGAAAACATTTATCGTTATAAACTTGTTTGGCTCTCTTTAGATGTATGAAGATATACAAAAGTAGCATATTATTAATATATATATATATATGATTTTTACAAATTAATCATAACTAATATATATTAAACTAACTACTGTCTTGTGCAAAGTTTTCCTGTCTTCATTTAACTTCTTAAAAAGCATAGGCTCACCACTGCAGCTAGTCCCTAAATGGAAGCCTGTAGGAACTCATTTTGTATTCTCTTGCAGTGGTGGTTTCTGAGACAGTTTGCTTTACCTAATAATATTGCTAGCTCCATGGATGACTTTCTTCTGTAACATTTTATTAAATGCTTAGATATATATTATATATCTAAAATACTTGTATATCTATTCCTGGCTCCGATTGATCCACATGAGTGACAAGAATTTAGGACAGATTTCTTGTCATTCTTGTTTTACTACAAAATCAGCATTTTTAAAAATAATACACATTCTACAATGATAAACAACAGTAAGCAAGGAACCTCGGTAGAAACTACATTATTTCACAGACAAGCATTTTGATTTAGCTGTTTCATGAAGTCATTTTCTAGTATGTCAACCAAAAAAGTCAAGACATTGTTGGAATCATGATAATTTTCTTGTGTTTTTTCCCACCCATTAAGGACATGGGATTTCATTGCAGTTAACATAGTTGCTGTGGAAAAGACACTTTATGGGGTCTCTATAGCAAATGGTTTTATATTGTGAAGATATTAACTATATCCACAATTTTTATTATGTTTTTTATAGCATACTTGGTATAGCATATATATATATATATATATATAAATGTGTGCGTGGATGTGTATGTAAGCTTATTTGAAATTTTATCATTTACAAAGAAATTGTTTTTTTTACAGAAGGGAGAGAAGATGTCAAAGGATGAAGTCAGAGAAATGATTGATGAGGTTGACGAAAATAAAGATGGAAAACTAGATTACAGAGAGGTAACATACATTTCTGCAGAGAATGGGGTTATTATCCACCTTAATGGGTGGATTCAAATCCAAATGCTACTATGGGCAGGGAAAGAAATAATGATACATTTTCAGATTCTTTTATTGAAGTCTTAACCCCATTAGATCCACTTTATTCTTAAACAGTATCATATTCCTGACCAGGCTTTTGATAATATATTATTCATGATGTAATTTAGCTGTGTGATTAGGGTCTTGATGTTTCACTGATTTTAATATTCTGAGAAAATGATGTTGAGGTTGTGCAATAAGGAGTACTTTATTATGTACTTGAAATACTTGGAACCCTGATATTTAAACAGGCAGGTTATACCTGCTGCTAGGTAGCCAAAGCTATCCATAGTATATACTTTTTGGGATTTTACTTCCTGCTGTTTACCAGGTCTGGACAATAGTAGGTGACGTATTGGGTAGGAATGTCATTATCTTTCTAAATTGTTGCCCGTACAGTGGCTAGCAGCCCACTAATTTAGATTTTTAACTGACAAGAATTCTTTTACATGTATAGTATGTACATGGGACCGTTGTGTTTTTTTGTTAGTCGATATGACTAGTCGCTGGTCTCATCACTCTTGATACCTGGAGATGGTTGAAATTTGTGGGATTCTATAAATAAACATTGCCATTTCGCACTTTTGTTTATTGGTTTCTTGAGAGGCAAACATCTTGCCTCTCATTATAGCAACACCTCAATGCTTGACAAATATAAAATGGAATTATCAATTTTAAGCATTTTTCTCCTTGGTCGACAGGGAGTACCACGCAGAAGTAACAGTCACTCAGTTACCATCATACTTTTAGCATTACATGTGACATCAGTCACATTTTGTATTTGTCCATAGGTGGAGGTTTGTTGTGCAATTATTGCAACATACATGCAGGGTCAATGTCCTGTTCAACAATTGTTCATCCAAAGTAAAGGCTGTAGACTATTTCTTTACATCAGTGCAAGCAAATTTAAACTTCAGGGGCACAAATATTATCTTTTCAAAATTGTAACAAACACTCCCTCACATTGTTACCACACTTCTGAGGCATTATTATTTTTGTTAGAAATTACATTACAATCACAAGTATGCAATAAAGATCTGACTTCTCACTAGGAAGTAACATATTTATTTCAATTGAAATGTGCACTTTATGCATTGATTTTCTAAGAACTACAGAATGATCCTCTTAAGAATTGTGATAACTTGTGGCTTATGGCTGCATGATCTAATTTCAGCAGAGTGTTACCATATCTAACATGAACCTATAGCACCATCAAAGACAGCTCAAATCATACATATTGCCACTTGTTCCCCAAATATCTCAGTGTTTCCATATCTAACATGAACCTATAACAACATCAAAGACAGCTCAAATCATACATATTGCCACTTGTTCCCCAAATGTCTCAGTGTTACCATATTTAACATGAACCTATAACAACATCAAAGACAGCTCAAATCATACATATTGCCACTTGTTCCCCAAATGTCTCAGTGTTACCATATCTAACATGAACCTATAACAACATCAAAGACAGCTCAAATCATACATATTGCCACTTGTTCCCCAAATGTCTCAGTGTTGCTATATCTAACATGAACCTATAACAACATCAAAGACAGCTCAAATCATACATATTGCCACTTGTTCCCGAAATGTCTCAGTGTTACCATATCTAACATGAACCTATAGCAACATCAAAGACAGCTCAAATCATACATATTGCCACTTGTTCCCCAAATGTCTCAGTAGTCAGAGTCAACTGGTAATCCTGACTATCCTTTTAGTATTTTAGCAACTGAAGATTGGTAGAGTTAAACTATTTATATTTTTGAAGCATGTTGTTATCTGGTTGATATTTAAACTAAAATGTCTTTAAGAGTGGAATCTATTCGACTTCAGCATATTTAATACAATCATAAATATGTAACACTACTATCCAAAAGTACTTAAATGGTACAACTTTATATGCACTTGTTATCTCTCACCTGGTGTACATAAAAGTTTGGGTGAGAATTAGTTATTAATTAGAGATATGATATTCAGACGTAAGTTGGAAATAATGTCATGACATTTACTGTAAATGAATTTCATTTCTCTTGTCTTTTCTACTTCCACTCTTTCTTTTTGACCAGGACAAACTTTACTATACAAAGGTGAATTCAGTGTCACTACTATAATATAGCATGTTGTGTTTATCCATTAATCTTTAGTTAGCAATAATGCACTGCTTGTTGACTTGCTAGGTCAGTCATAGCATGAAAAGGTGTTAATAGAGATTTGATGATAGAATTTGACATAAGAAATATTGTTAAAAGTACTCCTTGTACTGAATGCATTACAAGACAGAAAATAAAATGGTTCTGTCATCTTATGAGAATTTAGCCCAATCAAAAATATCTGGTTGCAAGGCACAAGGAAGACTACATGGTAGATGGACAGATGACAGAACTACTACAATAACATGAGGAATTACAACGACTGACACAATACTTTGGCCTAGGAAAAGCGACTTAAACTCCCATGATGTTTAATGGTACAATTGGACGAAAAAGTAAAGTAAATGTTAAAAGTAAAGTGGAAATTCCGCAGAATTAACTGCTGATTGGAAATGGAGTTTTTGAAGGCTCCATTGTACTAAGCCGCAGCCTGTGAGAGGTGGGGTGGCCAGTGTCCTTCCTTGTTTTTTTTTTTACTTTTTCTAACTCATGCGTCAGGTGCCCATTTACAGCTGGGTTGACTGGAGAAGCGGGCCTTAATAAAAATCATGACTGATTTTTTTTTAGTCCCCGGACGCGATTTGAACCGAGGCACACTATTACCACAGAAAATAGCGAATTGCTCGCTATGAACTGAGCTAACGCACTCCATATAGCTTCAAAAATGTTGAATCAAACTTAAGGAAAATGCAAATTTATTAAAACTTTTTTTTTAATTACCCGTTTCAACATAGAAAAAGCTATTTTAAAATATTTGTATGTCAACAGTTGTAAAAGAAAATGCATGTGATTTTCATGAATTGTGCATGATAAATGTTATAACATTTGCACTTTGATGTCTTTTTAACAAAAATGCAGTCTGATAAATAGATACAAAATGAAAAGAGAAATAGGGCGAGGCCAAAGAACACACAGAGAAGTAAAATTACCATCTAGGTACAATTTATAGTAAGAAAAATACATCTGAGGAGAGTTATAATGAATGTATTAGAGACATGACTTGTGACAAAATATGTTGTCAATTGCCTATGATCCAAAAAAGCAGTTTAGATTGATTAATTGGAACAACATTTTGTTGCCAACTGATAAATGGGCATTTCTCATGGATAGTTCTTATAAATTACTATTTTTATAGTTTCACATATTTTTATAGAATATTATGGAGACATTAGAAAGCTGCTAAACACGTTTGTATTGGTAGTTATAGTAATCTGTATGGTTGACAAGAAAATATAGACTTGGGACAAGGAATGACAGAGGGGAAATATTTATTCCATTCTAAAACAAATGTAACACTTTTTTTTAAACAGCATATTAAAAAACTATCATCATGTAGCATGTCCTTTGTAGAACGTCGCTCCCATCACAGTCTGTCTGAAAGAAACTCGTTCCCTTGCCAAAACTCCAGCTTCCGCCATTGTCATACTCAGGCACTCCTGGATATCTTGGTGCCATCGTCTTCTTGGTCTACCCCTTCCTCTTTTGCCTGGCACCATACCTTCCATCACCGTCCTCTCAAGACCGTTGTGTCTCTTGATGTGACCAAAGTATTTGCATTTTCTAGCCAAAATGGAATTGATAAACCAGTTCTCCTCTATGCTCAACTCTTGCCGAATGTCTACAATTGTTCTTTTCTCTGTCCAGGGTATTCTGAGGAAAAAACTATATATGTGGAAAAAGTCTAAGAGACAACAAGAAACCAGATTGATTTTATTATGATTCGAAACAGATTCCGAAATAATGTTAAGAATGCAAAAATATACCCAGGAGCAGACATCAATTTTGACCACAACCTCACCTGAATAAAATTGTAATTAAAGCTGAAGATTATGGTTATCAAAGGTAAAGAGACACCCAATATAGACATACCAGATTTCAAACAGTCAGATCTATTGCAACAATATGTTGTGTGGCAGTAAAAAAAATATGAAAAGTTAAGTACAAAAGACATGAATTGCTATTAGGAAAGCAAAACAGAAGAAATAATAAATGGAAAATGAGAATGTCTAAAATCAGGTGTACAAGAAGCTAATAAATCGTTATAAAAGAAATTCTCTCACAAAAATCATGAATAGATGACAGAGGGCATCTCTGTAAAAATATAAAATAGAAAGAAGGCAAGAAGTGCTTATATGTATAAATCATTAAACAAAGAGATACGTTCAGAGTGCAGAAAAGTGAAAGAAGAGTGGCTTGTAAATGGATGCAAGATAACTGAAGATATGGGATTAAAACACAATACATGCAGAAATAAAGAAAGGATAAAATTAGACACAAATGACGCAGAGTGGGGGTTGCATAAGGAACAAGACGGGCATGATACTGTTTGATGAGACTGATGTAGCCAACAGATGGGTAGAGCACACAAAGGAATTTTTCTAAGACAACAAGCAAACCGAACCAGCAACATATGATAACAAAGCTCCTGTGTTCTCAGGTCAGAAGTAGAACATACGTTAAAAACAATGAAGAAAGAAAAAACAACATGCACAGACACCGTCAGCATAGAAATGTTGGAAGCCATAGCAGATTTTTGTATAGGTAACATTACAGAGCTGTGTAACGATAGGGCCTATATATAGTACTGAATCTATATACCGAATGACCTGAAAACATCAGTCTTTATAGATATATCCAAGAAAAATAGAGCAATGGAATGCTCTGATTTTTTAACAATCAGTCCGACGAGTGACGATAGACTGGGTTATGTAAAATTCCACCCACAGACAGTTCAACATTAAGTGGACAGATGACAAACCCCTAGAGGACCTGGATTTCACAGATAATATGACACTTCTGAATTCTAATGTAGAGGAAGCACAAACCAACTCTGCCACATAGCCAAACAGATAGAACTTGAGATACATGCTTCCAAAACTGAAATGTCACATGCACAGGAACCGATGTTTAGCTCAATGGCCAAGATACAGAAAGTTGAGAATTTCATCTAATTAGGCAGTAAAATGAAGCAAAATGGAGATGCAAAAAAAGGAAATTCTCACCTGAACCACCTTGGTATCCGATGCCTTCAACCAGTTAACGAATATTTGGAAATCTAAATCACAGAGTAAAAGTATCAAACTCAAGTTACTTTACTCTAACATCCTCTTACATCTTAGTGCTCAGGTACGGCTGTTAAAGCTGGAAAATGACAAAGACACTTTAAAATAGATTGAATGCATTTGAAAATAAATGCCTTAGACATCTATTGGGCATTGGCTGGAAATAATTCATGACTAATAAGCAAATATGACTACATTCCAACCAAAATTATATTTCTAATGTCATCAGGAAAAAACTTGGACGTACAACGAGCATGTGCTTGCACATGAACAATAATAGACTCACACTATAGACAATCATGTGGAAACCTGATGGCAAAAGGAAGTTGGGGTAGATCCAGAGAGGCTCTATGCAGAACAATCACCAGATAGGGTGCAACCATGGATCTAGGGAACATGCAAGAACTACAAAGAGGGGCAGCGGACCAATTGAACTGGAGAATTTTGAGTTCTGCCTTTTGCAGTCTTTGGCACTGAAGGCTCATAGAAAGAGAGAAAGTCTGATGCGTCACATTATTAAAATACCACTCAAGATCATACACAAGAGAATGAGGTGTAAAATAGTCAAAGCTAAAGATAGTGCCAGAAGAAACATTTTTTTGTTTAAGAACTATGGCAGAAAAATATATGAAAGTACAAAAGAACATTTATGTATGCTTCATATGCTACAAAAAAGGCTTTTGACAGAGTCCAGCACAAAAAGATAATTAAATTAAATGTCTCATAGAATTAGGTCTAGACAGTTAAAGCAAAATTATTCTGTAATTTGTATTGGAAGAAAATGGCGTCAGTAAGTTCTGGCAGGATTTGCACCCCATGTATCGATGTAAAAAGAGGGGTGATACAAGGGCGTGTACTGTGTGTCAGTCTCACCCCCCATCCTCCTTTTCTTCTTCTTCATCGTACGCAGTCAGACAGTAACATTTATTTTTTTGAAAAAAGCAGCCGTCATCCTGAGGCTATCCTCCTTTTCAATATCTACACAGAACAAATTTTCAACTAGATAATAAATATGTTGGAGATTGTATAAGGAGGTGTAACAATAAACAACATTAAATGTGCAGAAGATGCAGTTTTGTTGGCTAACAATTATCAAGATTTACAGAGATTAGTGTCAAGAAAAAAGGACATAAGTCAAGAGTATGTATTGAACATCAACATTAAGAAATCAAAAACTGTGATTCTTGTCAAAACAGATACGACATCACCTATTCGGATAAAAATATGTGATCTCAGTCTGAAATAAGTAAGCGAAGATGGTGACCTGTGATGGGAGATGCGATCTCATATAATTGTACAGTCCAATCCCGGCACGACAGACTCTGCCGCACTTGGGACACACATGAGAAATTGGCAGTGGGGTCGTTGTGCATTCTGTTCTTTGAGTCAATTCGCTTACGCTGAGCTTTGGCGATGATGTTTTACTCTGTGTTCTGAGCACTTTGAGTGATGCTTGCGCGCCAGGTGGAGCGGTTCTGTACAAGCATCTCTCAGTATGTGACATCAATGTTAAAGTTTTTTGCATCACTTTTGTCCCCCTGACGAGTGTCTGTTCTGAGCTCACCAAATAGCAGCTGCTTTAGGAGGTACTCATCAGACATGGGAATAACATGACCTGTCCATCTTATCTGGGCTTTTTGCAGGAGCGTATGGATGCTCAACATGCTTAATTTATTTAGAATTTCAGAGTTAGCCATTTGGTCTTGCCACCTGATCCTGAGCACACTGCGCAGACAGCTCATGTGGAAACGATTTAGCTGTCTCAGGGAACGGCGTGGCCTAGTGGTTAAGTGGCACGGCTCACGACCCGAAGGTGCTGGATTCAATCCCCATCACAGCACCGGCCGTTACCCCAGGGAAGCAAACCCTTAGAAAATGCAGGAGGAAGCAGAATCTTACATAAAATGCGTGCTGAAGTCGGATGCACTGGGCCGACACGCGAAAAATAAAAACACAGTGCCTTGGGGATTAGAGAAAATAAGGCTAACGCAAAAAAAAAATAAAAAAATTTAGCTGTCTGACATGTCTGCTATACACTATCCATGTTTCACAGACATGCAACAGAGGGATTAGCACTACAGCACGGTAGACTTTTACCTTGGTGGTAACACTGATACCTTGTGTCGGTTTCAGATGTTTGCTTGTAGCCTTCCAAATGCAAAGATTGACTTTGCAATCTTGTTGTTTACCTGAGTCGATATTCACTTCTATGGTGTAGGTACTGCTTAGGTAGGTGAAGTTATCCACTACCTGGAAACATTGATTTTGTATGATGATGTTT
The DNA here is from genome assembly GCA_036924085.1 of Ariolimax columbianus. NCBI lineage: Eukaryota > Metazoa > Mollusca > Gastropoda > Stylommatophora > Arionidae > Ariolimax > Ariolimax columbianus. The sequence goes on along the minus strand of JAVGWX010000008.1, from coordinate 68,562,878 downwards.
GGTTTGCTGTACAGCTTCACGGGTTCAGGCTGGAAGAGAACCTAAGTTTTCCTAGTGTTGATTGAAAGGTGAAAATTACAGCACGTCAACAAAAACTCTGTCATGGTGGACTTATTCTGATCAGGTGTTAAGGGTGCAGTTGTCAGTGGACAGGAGATCCAAGGTGGTGGCTTCATTCACCTTGGTGTAAGACTTCAGGCCTCTTGTGCCATGTACCTGATATGTATGCCAGGAGCAGTGCCATGAACAACATCAGAGAGCATTGCTGCAAAGACCATGCCAAAGAGTGTCATCGTCAGCACACATCCCTGTTTGATACTGTTGATGACTGGAAGGCCACAGATGATTTTCTTTTATGCCATCATGAAATTGGCAGACAACTGCAATGAATCTGCAAATAACAGCAAAAGAGAACATATGTACCCAAAAAATAAGTAAGAGGATTGGGATGGCATAAATAGTGTTCAACAACATGCATCGAGGCAGATAAATCAGAATTTTAAAATGAAAATTGTCAGGTGCTTTGTATACTTGTCACTATTTTATAACACAATAACATGGACATGGAATAAACAGATGGAAAAGTGAATAGATGCATTTGAGATGTGACTTTATAAAAGATTAGGCTTTGTCTCATAGAAATAAAAGAAAACAAATGCAGAAGTTCTGAAAACATTTGGATGGGGAGATAATTGCTGTCAGAGATTAGGATTAGACAGTTGAGATATTTTGGGTCATTTAACAAAGCCATATAATGTTGGTGAAGATTATACTAGAGAAGTAAGGTGGAAAGCAGTCACCCATGAGGCTGACACAATTACATATTGTTGAAAAATATCAGGAGATTAACTGGAAAAAGTGCCAGATTGCACCATCAGAACAAGAGTATGCCGGAGATTCAATGCAGTCAACCTTCTTTGGGGAGATGGCACACAGAATAGTTTTACCCGTATTTGTGTGTTCATTCAATCTTTTTAAAAGATTATTCTAAATCTATTGTTCCTGTACACATTTTGTTGGTTTTATTATCTGCTAGTGCATTGTTGTGATGTCTTTGTTTAGATAATGTGCATAAGCATTGTTGAGTGGATTTGATCATGAATTTAAACATTTCACAGAATCCAATAAAAAACTGTGCAAAACTGTCCTGTACATATACTTTCAATTTTAGTGTAGTTCTTAATGTGAACATTAATCTCTATACTTATTTTATTCAGAATTATATATTTGTTGATATGTTATTTTTATTATTATGTGATGTTGTAGACTGATTTTATAGATACTAGTTTGGGAGTGAAAATTAATCAGGGTCAGGTGAAACAAACTCATCAAGACCAAACCTAACGGCGTCATTCATGCTGCTGAAAATAGGCGGTGTCACAGCAGTCTAGCCAACAAAGTGGGGATTGACACTGTAATCTCTATAGTGGCGAGGTTAGTGAGGAGCCGTGCATGACACTACAGCCAGAAGGGTCACAGTTGACTTACTCAAACACACCACATGATGTAAGAAAAGCCACTGTAACCTGCCACTAAAGAAACATCGTCAAGACTTAACTCAACTCAGCATGAGGGGATCAAGATGCTGAGCAGCGCATAAGCTGCAGTGGTCAGGGACCCATAGCTGACTGCTAGTGTCAGGGCCAGCGATCCAGAGCTGTCAAGACCCTTCTACACCTCCACGCGATGATCCTGAATAACAAGCTGCAGAAGGGCAGACTGGCTAAGGAGAAGGGATCAAAGAGGGAATGCTAACCCGGTACTAAAAAAAATGCTTGCTGAAGTCGGATGTGTTGGACCGAAAGGTGCTAATATCGCAGTCAAGCTGTAAACTACAACACAACGCATTCCGTTCTCTGGACTACATTCTGCTACTGAAGCCCTTTCAGGGTTTGGTAGTGGGAGATTGAGAACAAACGAAGCCAAGCCAAGCCAACTCAGCATAAGTAGCTTTGAACAACAACGATAGAAGCTAGTAACATTATACAGTAGCTGGCTGTTCATTGTGTTCTTTGTTGCAAATATATTTTGTTTTGTCATCTTTATTCTAAGTTGTGATGTTCACGCACATGTGGTTGTGTTATGTTTTCACTAGCATTTTGTTTTAGGTAAAAATATTCCCATGACAGAAATGAAAATAATTAATTTGAGAAAAAACTGAAGAAGACATGTATTTATATAAAAATGATGTTGGGCAGCCAAGAGCAGGCTTGCTCAGCTGCTATGGAATAGTAACAACAGCAAGACCAAACTGTGAGGATATCTGTCTTTCTTAATAGTGGTATGCACACACATACACACACTGATTACCACACATTTATAAACATGGTTGCGGTAGAGTTTTATGTGTTGCTCAGCAAAGCGCTGAGAGATTATGGAAGTTGCAGAATGACTATTACAATGAATCTGTAAGCCATCAAAATAAACTAAGTAGTTCATTGTTTGCAAAGTCTAACCCTGATGTCATGGTTGTGAATGTTAATAAAGCTGAGCATATAAAAAAATGCATTCATTACTTATGTCAAAAATGCTACTTTCACACAGAAGTGAAAATGGTTGTAAATACTAACATACACAAAACATTAAAAAGTAATCTTTTTTTAGATGTTGGTTGAGCCCTGAAAAGAAAATATGGTCTTTAAAACACTTATTTACCACAAAATAAATCCATGTTCAAGTTTAGAAATATGTAAATACTGTGAGGACTTGAGACAACCAACATCTCCTTCTATCAGACCTGAGCAGTCTCCTTTTACCAGTCTCCTTCTACAAGACCTGAGCAGTCTCCTTCTACCAGTCTCCTTCTACCAGTCTTGTTCTACCAGTCTCCTTCTACCAGTTTCCTTCTACCAAACCAGAGCAGTCACTTTCTACCAGATCAGTATTTCCTAAAAGCAGCTAGGGAAAGCCAAATGCAATGTTGGACCTATTTTCCACCAAATTGGATAACCAGAAAAACACGTCTCTGGAGCTCTGGGAATTAACTATTAAAGACTCTTGAATCCCATACCAAGCTTTTCTTGTGAAATGTTTGTAGAATATACTTGTTAGTTGTTTATTGACTACTATGTTACTTTGCCAATCTTCTCTAATGCCAATTCTCTGCTTTTCTATAAATTTTATATTTTTTCAGCTACGATGTTTATATGTTTCTGTTACCTGTATGCTTTATTCTTTACTTTAAGTTTTCAAAAATGATGGTGTCATCTACTGAGGACTTTAAAAAAATGTCCATCAAGGTTATGGAAAAGAAGGACAAAAGAAAATTAAGGCAAGGAGAGGAAAATATTACTCCGCGAAAAGGTTAGTAAAAACAGAAAATTTGAGATCTCTAATATGTATTGTTTACTTTTCTTGCATGGCATAAATGTTGTCACATTGAAATTTAAATCTCACATATTTTTTTTCAGATTTATGTTTCCATATGTTTTCATGTTCTCCTAACAGTTTTAAAAGTATTGTCTGGTAAAGTCATTCCATTGCGAAGTAGACTTACATGAATGGTCAGTTCAACACTGTTTTAGTGTGAATTTTCCCTCTGGCTTGATTTTGTAAAGTTGGTGCATTCCATTTTTTTTGTATTACAAGTGTTCAGATCAAATCAGCATTTGTCTGCTAAGAAAGTGAAGTTTTAAAATGAAAAGGAAAAAGAATACATGAACTAACAATTTTGTTCAAAATGAGTGCACCAAATGTTGCAACTAATGTGAAAATTTGAAAAACATGTGTATTTTAAAATTATGTAGATTCTCATAAATATATAAAAATTGACTTTCTGCTCTGTGATATGCTTTTATCAACATCATTTTATCATCATTACCTCTGCCAGACAACGATGAAACATCGCTGGGCTCCCAGCTCTCAATAGGATCATTGACATCAGACTTGTGTAAGACATGAGTGCTGTGTGTGATTACACTTGCCTTTTCTGCACCTGTAGTTCACAGTGTTTTGTTAATAGCTTACTATCCACTATAACTGTTGAATTTGAAATTGTATAAGAAATAATTAATATATCAATATAAATAATTACTTTCTCCATGTGGACCAGGTGAGAAAAGACTAAAAGCACTGAACACTACAATGCATGTCAAAAACGGTAATTAAGTAGGGTTGTGCATAGGGTTAGCATCCTCATCATGTAAATCAAATTACCACGGAAATGGCCTCTAAAGCAGCAAATACATGCTTTTGTGCAGACTTCCTGTGAGTAGAACAACTCTAGTGGGGACCACTGTGCTCCAACTGTAGCGAAAAAGAACATAACCATGATGATATATAACTACTTATAATTATGGGGAACTGAAACGCTAGTCTGGTCAGGTACAGACCATCAACAAATCTTCTCCAAGCAGACGTATTCTGTACTATATTCTCCAATTCTTTCCAGCTTTTCTCCATTGCTCTTGTATTATAATCTAGATCTGTTCTCCGTGTATTCTTTGGTCCTGCTTTGCTTCTTTTTGTCCCAAGGGTTCCATGACATATATTACCTGGTGAAACTGGCTTGGGGTTTTTGCTGTATGTGGCCTATCCAGTGCCACTTTCTTCCTAAGATTTCTTGTTTCACCCATATTTTTCCTGTTTTTTCTCTCCCCCATAAGCTTTAATTTGTAACCCTGTGAAACCACTACAGACCCAGAATCTTTTTCCGGGATTTGTTGATACAATCCTATAATCTCTAAATATTTATTTTGGTCATCTGCCATGATTCCGCACCATATGGAAGGGCCAAATTCACTTTGGAGTTAAAGATCCTTAGCTTGGTGTGTATTCTGATAATTTTATAGTTCCATATTGGTTTCAACATGACAAATCCACTCTTGCCTTTTGTATCATATTTTTTTGTATTCTAATCTGCAGCACCTGAATGTTTATAATGTTGCCTAGGTATATGAAGCTCTCTGTCTCATCCAATTGTGTTCCTCTCAGTTTGATAGGAGCTGTGTATTGTTGATCATATTTAATTTGACAATTTGTGTCTTTTCTGAATGGATCTTTAAACCTACTTTCTGAGAGATTCTGCCTAGAGTGTATGTCTTCTTCTGCAGTAGTAGTTAGCTTTGAAATAGAAGGGGCTGTGTCATCTGCAAAGTCTAGGTCGACTAGCTGTGTAAAAATATAAAAATTTACAGATGACACAAAACTATGCAGGAGTGTCTCATCTATAGCAGAGATGGATATATTGAGGTCGGATTAAGATACAAATTTGAGACTGATCTGTGAAATGGCAAATGGAGTTTAATTTAGATAAATGTACAGTCATCCACATGGGTAGATCCAATATGGAACATAATTACAGAATGGGCGAGAAAAATATTAGAATGTTAGATAAGGAAAGGGACCTAGGGGTTATAATAGAGCATACAGGAAAAATGAATGAGCAAGTCCAGGTAGCAGTGAATAAGGCAAATGCAATGTTAGGTATGATAAAAAGAAATATTAAACATAGAAGCAAGGAGGTAATTGTCAAACTGTATAAAGCATGGGTCAAGATGGCGCCGGGCATGGTCGCAGTCAATTTCCCTCTTGATAAAACGGTGTTTTGTTTGAGTTTTCTATGATAACTCTCGGACTATTAACGTTATTCCTGGATATAAATGTGCCGACTTGTGATTTAAGCATACTAATGTGAAAGAAGTGATGCAACGAAGTATATAACAGTGTATTTTTAGTCGTGAAAGGTAGACTAATGTGTACAGTTTCGATGGGACAAAGCGTGGCCGAAACTTGACCCGGTCAAAAGCTAGTGTCGCTCCGTGCTGTATCGTGACCCAGATGACGAAGCATAAACACTGAAATGAAGGAGGTCATCCTGACCCCGTCAAACAGACAGTACTTCAGAAAGGAGCTCATTGTGCTTCGATCAGCACACTACGTCCCTTCAAACTCAGATCTACATCTGTTGCATGTGCTGAAAATACACTTAACCGAGGAGGCATCGGAACTCACAAGTATACAATTAAGGCGAAAGACCAGAGGAAAGAGAGGTGGAAGAAGAATACACAAACAAATGCACTCAGAAACAGATACCTCAAAGCTCCACCCCAGCGATAAAAGAGAAGGGAAGGGCTACCGAGAAAATGAGGCACACGATGACACCATACTGTCTGCGTCCGAACCCTTCACTAGAAGTCTTGACAATGTCTTGCCTTGTCTTGAGAGAGTGAGGAAGATCCTGCGCACATCTGCCTCACTATAAACACATTGCGCAACTCACGACATCACCCTACAGATCACACCCTGACTAGCAACTCGCAACTGGCAGGGCCCCCAAACTGCAGCGGCGGAACAGGCAGAAAACGTTCACGAAAACTACCCATCACGCTTGCAACATGGAATGTCCGCACGCTACTGGACAACGCAAAAGCAAACAGACCCGAACGACGGACAGCACTGATCGCCAGGGAACTGGCTAGATACAACATCTGCATAGCTGCCCTGAGCGAGACACGACTGGCAGAGGAAGGGCAGATCACAGAAGAAGGCGCTGGTTATACTTTCTTCTGGAGCGGCCGCAGCAAAGAAGAACGCCGTGAAGCTGGAGTTGGCTTTGCCATCAAGACCAACATGGTCGACAAGCTCACAAGCATGACCAGAGGAATTAATGACCACCTGATTACACTGCGTCTCTCTCTAATAGGAGGGCGCCATGCCACACTTATCAGTGCATACGCACCCACAATGACAAATCCTCAGGAAACAAAAGATAAGTTTTATGAGGACCTTGAGGCGCTCTTCGCTGCAGTCCCCAAATCTGACAAACTGATCATCCTCGGTGATTTTAACACTAGGGTTGGCACAGACCATACAGCCTGGGAGGGGGCCATTGTCAGACATGGTATCGGAAAATGCAATAGTAACGGACTGCTCCTTATGAGGACATGTGCCGCAAATGAACTACTCATTACAAACACAGTTTTCCGACTTCCTGTCCGAAATAGAACCACATGGATGCACCCAAGGTCCCGCCACTGGCACCTCATTGACTACATTATCATCAGATGTAAGGATCGAGCTGACGCTATGGTAACGAAGAGCATGTGTGGTGCAGAATGTTGGACCGACCATCGACTTGTCATTGCCAAGCTAAACTTCAAGATCCAGCCCAAAATGCACTCCCAGGTAAAGAAACCACCGAAGAGGCTAAATGTCTCTCAGCTGAAATACGAACCCACGAGAGAAGGTTTCCAGGAAGAGCTTGAGGGCAGACTATCTGAGCTTCGTTTTGAAAAGAACGACATCGAAGAGAACTGGGCATCATTGAGAAACACACTCTACGATACAGCTGTTAAACACATTGGCCAACTCACGCGCATGCATAAGGACTGGTTTGATGAGAACGATCTGAAAATACAGGGCCTTCTCGATGCAAAACATGAAGCGCACAGGGAATACCAGAGGGACACATCATCTCCGGCAGCAAAAGCTGCCTTCAATACTGCTCGCAAAGCTGTCCAGACCAGGCTTAGAGAGATGCAAGACTCCTGGCTCAGCGAAAGAGCTGACGAAATTGAGATGTTCGCCGAGCGTCATGACACCAAATGGTTTTACGAGGCACTGAAAGCTCTCTACGGCCTGCAGCCCTCTAGTAATACTCCAGTTCGCAGTGCGGATGGAGCACTGCTAACAGATAAGGTTCAGATTCTAGACAGATGAGCAGACCACTTCTGCAAAATACTAAACCACCCATCGTCCAAAGATGAAGAGGCCATCCGGCGAATGCCGCAGGTGGAACTGAACCTGGCGTTGGATAAAGTCATCACTGAGGAGGAAGTCGACAGGGCAATCAGTTCACTGTCTATAGGAAAAGCTCCAGGAGCTGATGCAATACCAGCAGAGGTATATAAGACAGCTGGCCCATCCCTCTCCAGAAGGATCGCTGAACTCTTCTGTCACATGTGGGCTGAAGGAAAAATTCCGCAGGAGCTAAAGGACGCCTCAATCGTTCACCTATACAAAAGAAAAGGCAACCGCCAGGAATGCAACAATCATCGTGGAATATCGCTACTCTCCGTAGCAGGCAAGATCCTAGGGCGCTTACTGCTAAACAGGCTCAACAAACACCTTGAACAAAGCCACCACCTCCCAGAAAGCCAGTGTGGATTCAGAGGCGGAAGAGGAACCGTGGACATGATTTTTGCCGCTCGCCAAGTACAAGAGAAGTGTCAAGAACAAAATCAGGCCTTGTACACCACATTTATTGATTTGACAAAGGCATTTGATACAGTAAACAGAGGAGAGCTGTGGATGATAATGTCTAAGTTTGGCTGCCCCAACAAGTTCATAACAATGGTGAAACAGCTACACGAAGGCATGTGTGCTCGTGTACTGGACAGCGGTGCAATCTCTAAAACGTTTCTAGTATCAAACGGAGTAAAACAAGGATGTGTACTCGCCCCGACCCTGTTCAGCATGATGTTCGCGGCCACGATGACAGACGCCTTCAGATCATTGGAGCTTGGAATACCCATAAAGTACCGCACAGATGGCAAATTACTCAATCCCAGAAGAATGAAGGCCAAAACCAAAGTGGCTGGCGACATAATCAGGGAACTTGTATTTGCTGACGACTGCGCTCTAATGAGCAACTCAGAACTAAACATGCAAGTTGGAATGGACCAGTTCTCTGCCGCATGTGAAAATTTTGGCCTGACCATAAATGCCAAAAAAAACAGAGGTCATGTACCAACCAGCACCAGGCATGCCGTACACAAAACCAGAGACTACAGTCAGCGGGCAGAAGTTGAATGCCGTAGACACACTACACAGAACGGAGGGGCAGGAGCATTCCTGAACCTACCAAATGGCAGAAAAATAACACTGTCATTCGCTACTGGTAAGTACACGAGCAATTTCAGAGCAGAGGCAGAGGCACTGAGGGCGGCAGTGGAAGAAATGGTAACACGCAGTGAAAATGAGAGCCATATAGTCCTGCTGACAGATGCTCTCGAAGTAGTCACAGCGCTAAAAAGCCAGAAAAACACTGAGCTTAATGACTTAAGAGCAGCACTCTGCAAACTGTGCCAACAGTCCGCACCAAAAAGGGTAGTGGTACAGTGGGTTCCGTCACACTGCAACATCCAAGGCAACGAGGAAGCAGACAGACTGGCAAAAGAAGGTGCAAGGCTACCACAAATAGATACCAGAATGACGTACGAAGAGTCAAAACGGCTTATCAAAGCCAGGTACATGTCCAAATGGGAAACCGAACATACTGGTTACACCAAAAACGATGCCTATTACCAGTTGAACCGAAGAGAGCAGGTCGTTGTCTTCAGACTTCGCACTGGCCACAACAGACTGAGGTACCACCTCTTCAACAAATTGAAGATAGGGTGTACCGACGAATGCCCGTGCGGTACTGGTAAAATGACCACTGAACATCTGCTGCAGAACTGCCCAACATACGAGGATCAGAGAGAGCAGATGTGGCCATTGCCAGTGGAACTGCAAGACAAGCTCTATGGTAGTGGCGAGAGTCTCAGGATGACCGCCGCTTTTTTCGAGAAAATAATGGTTACTGTCTGACTGTGTACGCAGAAGAAGAAGAAGAAGAATGCCGTAGACAAATTCACATATCTGGGCAGCACGCTGTCGAGATCTGTGAGCCTAGACGATGAGGTGGCAAGCAGAATAGCAAAGGCCAGCACAGCCATTAGTAGAATGCGCTCGATGGTCTGGGCACGTTGTGGCATCAGCGTCAAGACCAAACTCAAAGTCTACCGTGCAACCATCATTCCAACCCTACTATACGCTTGCGAAAGCTGGACTGTATACTCTGGACATGCAAGGAGGTTAAACCACTTCCACGCAGGTTGCCTGAGGCAAATATTCCACATCCGATGGCAAGATCGTGTCACTGACATCGAGGTTCTCTCGAGGGCCAACATGCCCAGCATACATGCACTGCTAGAGAAAGCACGACTAGGATGGGCCGGACACCTCGTCCGTATGTCAGACGAGCGGCTCCCAAAGAAGCTTCTCTACGGCGAGCTGAGAGAGGGATGGCGCGAGAGAGGGCGTCCAAAGAAACGTTTTAAAGACGGTCTGAAGAACTCACTGAAAAGTTGCCAGATAGACATCGACACCTGGGAATGTCTTGCACAAAACAGATCTGACTGGAGAAGCGCAGTCAAATCGGGTGTAGCTGCCGGTGAAGACGACTGTGTTGTGAAAGCCCAGAGCAGACGCGTGACGCGGAAATCCCGAGCAGCGGGAACACCATCCCCTTCTACAAACCTCGTGTGCCCGATATGTAGCAGATGTTTTTGTGCTCGCATTGGCCTGTTCAGCCACATGCGCACCCACACCCAACAGGGAAATTTGTGACAAGGATGATGTCGGCGGTCCTCATCGACAACGATGGACAGCTATTATTATAAAGCATTAGTTAGATCTAGATTGGAGTACTGTGTACAGGTGTAGAGTCTTTATTGTAGAGGAGATAAAAACATGCTGGAAAGGAAACAAAGAAGATTTTATTAATGTACTTTTACCTTATTGATCTCAATGTTGTCAGAATTGTTTTTGTTGCACAATCTTTGCTCTTAGTTCTTATTTTGTTTGCTCATTTTCAATTATAGATCACAGATATTTACATTATTTTACTGTATCCAATTTTTTTTTAGTTTCAAATCAGTCAAAACGTTTTCAGGTTTCTTTGGAGCACAGGTATTTCACAAATGCATGCCAAGTCCTTCTTTCGTGAGCAACCAGCTCCAGCTTTATTCACGTCTTCCCTGTTTCCTTTATGTTTGTCTCAAGCTATGTGCGTTTTCATCTAACTCTGCCTCATGCTCTGGGGATTCCAGAACAGAGACTGTCTTCTAATGCTAATGTGTGTTCTATCCAATGCCAGTTCTTCTGCTCACCTAATGTTTAACTGTTATCTGTCTGGTTCTTTCTAACAGTTTCACATTAAGGATCTTATTATACCATTTCAATCTTTATATTCTGTGGTGGCACTTATTTATGATAGCATGCATATTTTTGGGATTTTTGTTTATTTGTTTGTTCTTTATGTTTTGCCAATTTACAGTCATGTGCTCCCTACTCGTTGTGAGAAGAACGTAAGGTCAGGTGTTCATCCCGAGGCGCCTGAAATCCTACACTAATGTGAGTAAGGTCACGATCTTGAACTATTGCGCGCTTAACACTGGCTCAGAACAAGATATGCAGTCCACCATGACAGAGTTTTTGGCAGTATGCAGTAACTTTGGTCTGACAATCAACACTAGAAAAATAGAGATACTCTTCCAGCCTACACCTGAGGAGCCGTACATCAAACCAAACATTACTGTACAGATCCAACGTCTCAAGGCAGTCGATAGCTTCCCCTGCCTAGACAGTATCCCCACCAGAGAGGTGAATATCAACTGTAAATTCAACAACAGGATTGCTAAGATGAGCTCTGTGTTTGGGAAGCTCCAATCATGCTGTAGTGTAATCCACTCTGTTACATGCCTGTGAAACATGGACAATGTTTAGCAGACATACCAGACAGCTAAATTGTTTTCACATGAGCTGTCTGCATTGACTGCTTAGCATCAGATGGCAGGACAAAGCTCCCAACTGATATTCTTAGCAAGACTAACATGTTGAGCATCCATACACTTCAGCAAATAGCTCAGATAAGATGAACGGGACATATTGTTTGCATGCCAGATGAGCACACCCTCAAGCAGCTGTTATAGTGTGAACATACAAGAGACAGATGCTCACCTGTGGGACAGAAGAACGCTACAGAGATCCATTGAAAGTGTCTCTGAAAAGCTTCAACACCTCCTGGGAGTTGCTGGCACATAACTGTACCACCTGGCATGTTAATATCACCCTAAAGGTGCTCAGATTGCAGACAGAAAAGTCATGGCGGAGGCTCAGCAAAAGCGTTCTGCCCCAAAAAACAAAGCACACATAGACTCCCTAGCCAGCTCCCAACATGTATGCTCCGAATGCGGCAGGTTTATGTCATTCCAGGATTGGTATTTACAGCCATAAAAGAGCACATTTCACAACACAAGTCTGATGCTGTCACTATCTTTGTTTGTAATGTGCAACTATTATTATTATTATTATTATTATTATTATTATTATTATTATTATTACTTGCTGTTTGTCATCATATGTCTTTATATATTTATGTCCGTAGAATATTTTCTAGATGTGATATCAAGCCTGGTTGTAAGTGCTTGTAGCACTTTTTTCATTTCCAACTAATTTGGATATGTCATTTTGCAAAGTGGATTGTGATAATGCATATACCTACAACTATTCTTCTATTATGGTCATCTAATGCTTATATTATTTGTTTCAGAAATAATCTTTTCATCAGTGCTGAGATATTTATTGGATCTATTATTTGAAATATCTCAAAACATTTAAATTCCTTTTATTTTTATTTTTATTGACATGTAATGTTGCATAACTTTGTCATGCAGGCCATTTACTTATCATTTGAGTTGTTGCTTGCATGTTGTGCATGCTTATGATTTGACTAACTACTGCATGTGCTTTGAATATTGCAATAATTTACTTTTATAAATTACGTTTTCTATGACCATTTAATTTGGTCGATACAGATGAATAATTTACATACTTTCATACAAATTGTTGTTGATATTCTAGTTGCCAACTAATACCAGCACGCAAATTAATTCCTTGTTTGCAAACAAGTTATAGTGAGTCAATTGCTGTCAATTAACATCATCATCTGCAATCTAAATGTTAATAGTGTAATTTTTTGTTTTTTTACATTATGCTTTCAGACAAAAATTGTATTACTAGTTCATTATTAAATTGACTTGGGGAAATATATCTATATTGTGAATTTATATTCTTTCACATTATACATTTCTGTATGTTAATTCAATTTTTTTTAGTTGTCAAAAACAAAAACAAAATTTACATAACTCCAAAACTGTACATGCTTTAATTGCTTCACCCCAGAAGTGACTTAGCAAGCACATATCTGCAAGATTATATTGAGCTCTATTGAATTAAGAGTAGTAGAGATCAAATGACCTCCTGAACATCTGCTGCATATGAGGAAAAGAGAAAGTAAATATGGTCATCACTGATGTCATTCCTATGCAAGCTCTATGAAGATACCAATAACTTTGAGCTGACAATTGCTGGAGTCCACCTGGTCAACATGTAGGGTTAAGCAATAAATGCTGTTTGATATGACAGTTGGCACACAGTTTGCTAATAGTTGTCCATCACAAGTGATGTTCAGCCGTGTGGACAGTCGTATCTCTTGCTGTGTCCGCTGAAATGGGTGACTTGCGCGGTGATTTGGATTAAAGTGAGGAAGAAACTGCGCCTTTTGTCAACCTCACTCACAGAGCCTAAGCTACCTTTTGCCAGTGGCAAGATATTCATCGAGACGACTGGAGATAGCATAGGATGCAGATTTTGTCTCAGGGTTACCACCGAAGCCTTTCCGTAAACATGTAACCCGCAGGGTAGAAAGGTGGGAAGGCATCTAACGCAGTTTGTCGTGCCTTTTTCGATAACCACAAGAGGTCGTATGGACAACACTCAGCTTGTGAGTGAGTCTGGCATGTCTCCCCAGCTGTATTCATCTCATCATAGTAGCATCTAAAATTCCCACACGCCAAATTCGTGAAGGTGAACCGGCAGAACTAACCCGTGAAATACGACACAGGTATAAGCGTAGTTCCATTCAGCCGGCGTCCAGACCAGGATAAACGGATGGAAGAAATCACAAAAAAAGAACGAAATATCAAGTCCCGACGGAAAACAACACCACGTTTCCGTGAACACAAGTATAAGTCGTCGACTAGTGTGAATTCCAGGCAAATCCGTGATCTGGCGGCATCCGTAATGATCCAAAACAGTAGAGAAATGTAGACTCGCAGCCAGTTATGGCGCCATCTTTTGTTTGCTAAGCGGTTTTTATTTCACCCCTTAATAGAAAAATCATATGTCCTTACTAGGGTTTGAACCCACATCTTTCAGACTAAAAGATCAGTACCCTAACTGATCAGCTGCTCCTCTTTTAGTTAACATCTGTGGATAATTCTGGTAGTGTAGCTGAAGAATTGATACAGTTATGATAAAAAGGGGAAATGTGTTCACAATTTTATTCAGTTTCCAGTAAAGTGTGCTTGTTCAGTCATGGAGATAACAGACAGAAAGTGCATATGTATAAGTCACACCACCATGAAATGACTACTAATTTAGCCATACATGTGCTTCACTGAAATCCACATAGACAGTAAAATAGCTTAATTAAACCTTAAACCATTATTTAGAAGAGAAAATCAAAACAATCAGGTTCTCATATGTGGAACTAAAGAAGATCCAAATTGGAAACTAATGAAGAGAAAAAATTGGAAACTAATGAAGAGAAACAATTGGAAACTAATGAAGAGAAACAATTGGAAACTAATGAAGAGAAACAATTGGAAACTAATGAAGAGAAACAATTGGAAACTAATGAAGAGAAACAATTGCATCCCTATGCTTCATTTGTAATGGAAAAGGAAATAATAATACTGTTTATTTAAATAGATTTTCTAAAAATGTGACAAATATTTCCACAGAAATTGTACTTGTTTATGTAGTTAATTTGTGATATGGTTTTGCTAGAAAAAGTGAGGGGGGAAAGTGGCTGTAATGGTTGTGCTTTGACTTTGTTTAATTTTTCATAAGAAATTTTATATTTCATTTTTATTTTATATTATAGCTATGTACTGGGGCCACGGTAGTTGAGTGGTTAGTGCACTGGCTTCCCAGTCAGGCGATCAGGGTTCAATCCCCAGTTGGTGCGGGATTTTTTTCTGATCAGAAACCTCCCCTGTAGTCGACCCAGCCACAGAAAATGGGTACCAGAAAATCTGGGAAGTAAAGGCGGCCAGTGTGATGCTGACCACATCATCCACTATGTGCCGTTTGTTACAAAATAATATGGGCCTAACACCATATTTCACATGCGCCGCACAGCGTATTGGGATCTTTACTTTTTACTTTTATGTACTGAAAGATGAGCTAAAAGAATGTCATTATTTATTTGTGTTAGTTTACATATAAATTTACTATCCAAATTTACTGGAAGGCCAACATAAATGGAAATTATTTGCTATTACGAGCTGGTGTAAATGGTAAGACTATTTAATAGTGAGATATTGATGTTCTTCTGCTAGATGATGGACACAAATATGACAAATTGTTTGTCACCGGTTGGGGTAGAGGATATAGCTCTAAAATATTGATTTTAAATGGTTGAAGCCAAGGACATAACAACAAATATAGATTTCTTGTGGCTGATGAAAGGATCCAGTGATCTCTAGTTAAGGTGTTTGGGTGCTGGAGGTGGTAGGTTCAAATAACGATGGAGACCGGAATTTGTTGACGCGGATCAACCGGTAAAAATTTCCCCTGATCTCTGGGTAGTGAGATCAGACACCGTGTGCAGGGGTGGGCACGTTAAAATTCATTTGGCAGTTTGAAATAAAAAAGAATAGTCTTAACAGCCTCTGCTCATGCAAATGCAAGTTAAAAATCTACTCAAACTTTTCTAGGGATTCTTGCCCCACAGAGAATATGTTGCAAAAAAGGGACTTTGTGACTATAACATCAGGTCATGGTTATGTGGTCAGCCAAGCGTATAGATGGCACTTGACAGGCTGCGGGTCTACCTTGTTCTAATTTACGCTTCCACGACCACCAGTTTCAAAATAAGCAATCGTAAAGGTTTGCAGCAGATACTGGGATTGACCTGGCAAGTCACCAGTGGATTTTTGCCTGCCAAAAAATATGAAACTTCTTCTTCTTCTTCTTCTTCGTTCATTCTCAATCTCCCACTACCAAACCCTGAAAGGGCTTAAGTAGCAGAATGTAGTCCAGAGAACTGAATGCGTTGTGTCGTAGTTTACAGCTTGGCTGCGATATTTGCACCGTTCGGTCCAACACATCCGACTTCAGCAAGCATTTTTTTAGTACCGGGTTAGCATTCCCTCTTTGATCCCTTCTCCTTAGCCAGTCTGCCCTGCTGCAGCCTGTTATCCAGGATCACCACTTGGAGGTGTAGAAGGGTCTTGGCAGCTCTGGTTCGCTGGCCCTGACACTAGAAGTCAGCTATGGGTCGCTGACCACTGCAGCTCATGTGCTGCTCAGCATCTTGATCCCAAATATGAAACAAAAGAGGTCACATCTCCCCACAGCATCTAACAACACAAGTGGACTGAAGATAGATAGATAGATAGACAGACAAACAAACAGACTGTCATAGACAGACAGATAGACAAGCCAGGCAGGCAGACAGATAGATGAAAAGACTGTGGTATTACATTTTTAAATGTTTATCAGTTGGGTGGAGGACATGATGTTAAATATTGATTGTCACCAATAAATAAAGAGGAAATTACTGCAAAATATTGATTGTAAAATTATGATTAGAGACTACATGTGTCCCCTTTTTAAAAATAGTCTCAGCTGGGAAATGGGTATGGCTGATGAAAATTCACTGTAGGAGCTGACAAACTGACGTGAATGTTGGATATTTGCTATAAAGTATATTTTAATTTCTCTTATAATTTGTATGTAACTTTATTTCTGTTTGTTTTAATGTATCTCAGTCTGCACTGCCAGCTGTTTAATAATTATATTAATTTTGATCTTTTAGGGTATAGTCCAGACAGCAGAGGATCAAGACAATCTATTTCAAGCAACTTAACAAGTGGTAGATATTTAATAATTTTTCTTTATTGATATAAATTTATGCTCCATCTTATATGTATTTAGCATGGTTTACTATCATCTACTGTCTTTAAAGTCAAATAGCTTCTTTCTCCTACTTCCTGTAGTTAATGAACCAGATGCTTGAGGTAGCTTTTTAATTATTGAAATAACATCATTTTAATTTTAATTCTGTAATACAAAATAATGATCCTATAGCAGGTTATGTTATTTGACAAGTTAAACAAACGTTTTAGAAAAGATTACTACACTTGTTTGCTTTTTTGCATAAGGGCCATTAATGAACATATTTTGTTTCCTTTACATTGATCATTTTCTTTCTCCGACCCCCAAGCCCTCCCACACTCACACACACATGCACAAAATACAAAGACAGAGAGTAATGCACAGACAAATTAATATAAAATATTATAATTAGCATCAAAACCTCTTGTAATTACAGTTTCACAGACTGAACGTCGGGCTTCAAAACATTCAATGGCAAATAATACTATAGAAGGTATTTTTTTAAATTGTGTCTCCTTTTTGTTTATATACCCTTATCTCAACCTGAACAACATTGCCAACCAAAAGTAGCTTGGAGCATCTAGGAAGATATGAACACTATCATGACATTACATTTGGATCGACCCTCGGAAAATATCCCAATGCTATCACCAGAACTGTGATGAAGACAAAAGAAAGACTGAGACTTTGCTAAGAACTTTAAAAGACACAATGGAAATTATTAGCTACAGCTGGGGCACCATATCAAGGATAGCAGCAAACCAAACTAAGTGAAAGAAGTTTGTTGTTGCATTATAAGATGTATCAATCGTCACTGACTGCTTCATGAGCCATATTTCAAGGATAAAGGAAGATATTCTTTCTACTGGACCTATTTTTGTTGTAATCTATTTGTACACTGATGGATATGCAACAATACCATAGAATAACAGATAACCTGTGTAAGTTGAAAAATATTTATGTTTGATTTTGTTGTATCCTAGGGAGCATTATTGTCTGTTTCATTCATTCATGTCCTGTTGCTCCTTTCGTTGAAGCATTTGTTGGACACTATATTTAACTTACCAAACTAGCTTTAAGGAAAGCTTGACTTTAGTCATTTACAGTGCAGTTTTATAGCTTTGATATAGCTTTAACATAATTTATATAAAATAAATAAATATAGTAAAATTAATATATATATTTATTATATATATATACCATTATTTTATTTTCTATCCTTAGAGTATAATCCAGACAGAAGAGGTTCAAGACAGTCGATTTCAAGCAACTTAACAAATGGTACATGCCAAATTAATCTTTTATTATAGAACATAAAACTTCTGTTCCTACTTATAAATTACTTTGTTATTGTAATATGGCCACAGAGATTATAACTATTTGTTTTTGTAGTCATTATCCTGAGCTTAATAATCCAGCTGTGTACAGAAAGTGATTTGATTAGAGTAGATACTATGCTTATTTTGTTATTTTTCCTTCTTAATAAACTTTAGATGAATGTTAATTTTGATTTCCAATTTTAACTTAATATTATTAACCACAATATTTATAAGGGTGAACTTTTGAAACCAGTAAGGTATTGGTGACATAATTATTAGCTCTCTTTGTCTTTTTTCCCCTGCATAAAGAGCTCAGTTCTGCAAGAGAGTTCAAGAGTTTATATATATATATATATATATATATATATATATATATATATATATATATATATATATATATATATATATATATATATATATATATATATATATATATATATATATATATATATATATATATATATATATATTTGTGTGCATGAATCAGCACTTATGCACATATACAAAATTATATATTTTCATAATGCTCTTTACATAAAAATTAAATGTAATTTTTGTTTCTAACAATATTTCTTTATTGATAATATATAAATAAATGATAATTAGTTTACCTTCATTTATAACATGTATTTCTTACATTAAAAAAGGAAACAATTTACGGAAGAACATAATATTAGGGTCTGTGATTCTTTAATTAAATTTTATCAAATCTAACTCAGATATCATGTTACTTCATCCTGACTACATTGTCTAGAAAAGAGATGAATTTGAGGGGATATAATATAGACATAAGATAATCGAGGGAAAGGATAAATTAGACTATAACAAGTTTTTAAAAATATAGCCAGCTATAAGAACAAAAGGTCACATCTACACATTAATTTAAGAATGGTCTAGATTAGATATTTAAAAATATTCTTTAGTCAGAGAGTGGTGAATGCTTGGAATGCATTGCCACAGGAAATACTTGGGGCATGGTCAGTTAAAGCATTCAAATATAGATTGGAAGCACATAGTTATTTTTAGGTCAAGTTGAGTAGAAGGAACTGGTTGTATACAAACTCTGCAGTCTTCTAAACCAGTATAAAGAAGTTAAGTTTAATAAGTTGGGGTCATCAGGAAGAATCACAACATCAAAGGGTTTATAACCTTTCATACACACACACACAACATTTAAAGACCATACTTCAGTGAGCAAAAGCTCTCTGTCTGGTTTGAACCACACAGAATCATCTTGCATCACTGAAAGACTAGCACAGGTACATACAGATGGACATATGCATCCAAGCACTGGTTAATATGTCCTGGTATTGCCTAAAGGACTGCGGTCTAGGGTGAAAAGGGCCATGCCTCCGTCAGTAGAATACAGAATGGCAAACCTTTAAAGAAAAAACAAAAGTTGGGGTCATATATATGTTATTATGTCATGCTATTTGTAGAACATGTTATTGAAATACATTTTCTTATGAGTCCAAAGATGCAGCACAGTGAATGAGCTGACAGTAGATAGTAACTCATAGCTGACTGCTTGCTTCACTGTCAGCAAACCATAACGGACTAAGACCCTATTATGTCTCCAATTAGCAGACCTGGAAACAAGTTGCACTAATGTAGTCTGGCTAAGAGAAAACGGTAGTAGTAGAAAGGCAAACCTGGTACCCAAAAACCCAGCTGAAACCAGATGTTGGGCTGAAAGGTGCAGATATCACAGCCTCACTGTAAACTAAGACACAATGTTACAATGTCCTTTTCAGGATGAACGCCGAAGAAGCAGAATAAAGAATTTTCTTATTGTTTTATTTCATACTTTCACCTTTTCATAATTTATTTTATATTGAAGATTCATTTGTTGGAAATTTTTTATTTACAAAATTGATTATTGAGTTTTACCATTCCTAACTTCAGTAAGGATTTTCTTTTTATAATGTTAATTTTTTAGTTCTTTTTTCTGTCTGTAGCTGATTAAGAGCTTTATCTTATCATTTTTGTAATGCAGTGCACACACAAAATTAATTGTATGTTTAGTTAAAATTATCAAACTAGGTGTTTTTGCCACAATCTTTATTACTCTGCATTACTGTGATGAAATGTAACTACAATGAACACATTGCCAAGGACAAATGAACTGACAGTGTAATAAATGAAACATGAATTAAGGAAAGGTGGGCTTTTGAACTAAATTTGGTTGCAAAATATTCCAAAAATGAAATTTAAAAGACATGTTTTGGGTATCCGTTTACATTTTAAAAAAATGTGATTTGAAGCATAATCCCACCATTGAACTAAATTTAACTTTTTTGTATATATCTTGTTACAGAATCCAGCCAGGCACGCAGAGGATCCAAACAATCACTTCATAACAAAGTTATATCTGATGGTATATGAAATCTCTCAGTATCTTATATACTTGTTCGAGACATTTTGAAAATATGCACCATGAAACCTCATCTAGATACCAAATATATTGACAAAATTAAAATATTTCTTGTTTTTAGTTACCTACTAACTACTTAGCTTTTATTTTTGTTGTCCACCTTGTCTCTGTTACAAGAATACTTGCTTATTTTTTCTACCCTATGGTGTGAGGTTTGCCAGAAAGAGCAACATACTATTCTATCTGCTGTCTTCCTTCTTCTTCTTCTTCTCCGATCATTCTCAATCTCCCGCTACCAAGCCCTGATCAGGGCTATGCAAGTAGCAGGATATAGTCCGGAGAACAGAATGTGTTGTGTTGCTAGTTTATAGCTTGACTGCGATATTTGTACCTTTCAGTACGACACATGTTTTCGGCAGGAATTTCTTCCTATTGACCTTATTTCAGTCTAGTCCTCACTCTACTATAGGCTGTCTTATATTATCATCGCAGTGGACTTTAGGTCATACTTGAGGCCTAGATACTTGGCTTTGTGCTTCCCATGACTGCAGTGTCAGCTGATCTTCTTTCATTCTGCAGATATGACCAAACCATCAAAGTTGGCTTGGCTTCGTTCGTTCTCAATCTCCCGCTACCAAACCATGAAAGGGCTTAAGTAGCAGAATGTAGTCCAGAGAATGGAATGCGTTGTGTCGTAGTTTACAGCTTGGCTGCGATATTTGCACCTTTCGGTCCAACACATCCGACTTCAGCAAGCATTTTTTGAGTACCGGGTTAGCATTCCCTCTTCGATCCCTTCTCCTTAGCCAGTCTGCCCTGCTGCAGCCTGTTATCCAGGATCACCACGTGGAGGTGTAGAAGGGTCTTGGCAGCTCTGGTTCGCTGGCCCTGACGCTAGTAGTCAGCAATGGATCGCTGACCACTGCAGCTTATGCGCTGCTCAGCGTCTTGATCCCAAACCATCAAAGTTGAGATTGCTCCACTTGAATCTACAAAAGGCTATTTATCAAGAACATTACATATTGTCTGATTGTAGATCTTGTTTCTTTAAAATTTCTTGAGACACCTCTCTTAGATATTTCATTTCAGAGCCCTGGAACTATTTTTTTTTCTGTGTGTGGTCATTGCTCATGTTTGACATCTATAAGTCAAAACTGGTGCGGCATACAGCTATCTTAGTTTTTTTTAACCTATTTCTCTTTTGCTGGCGAATCTTCTATTTATGGCATGACATAACATGTCAGCGGATACTCTTTGAAAAGCCAACTCTTATTTTATACCTCTCTTCTTGTCTATTTCAGCTCTAAGGTATTTGAACTGCTTGACCTGTTCCAGCATAATGCGATTTCTGTTCTCTTCTCTTGAGAATACCATGGTTTTTGTTTTTGAACTGCTAATGGTCATCCTTTTTCTTTTTAGCTCTTCTTTCCAGATTTGAAGATTGGGTACTCGTGCGTTAATTCACCCACAGGTTATAATAGGTCAAATTCGGTAGAATGTAGCCACACGAAGCACCATACTTTTCAATTTGCGCGTCTTCCATTCATGCGGTAAACCTATGCCCATGTCATTCTCAGATCTAACACTGTACGTGGAAGATGGATTTCTTGCAGTTGTCACACTTGACACGCAAGAAAATAAATTGTGTGCAGTTTTTGCTGGAAAGACGAATTATACACACTGTCCAACTGTGTGATAAAAATCATGTTATGACTTTGTCTCTCACAGTTCGCCAAGATCGTTAGAGATGTCGCACATGTCAGCAGAACATTCCTGTTCATTCTGGCACATGGTTTGAGGGAACCTAACCCTAACCCTAACTCTAACCAAAACAGAACACACAGACACATGATAGATTCCTACATGTGTGAGTTTCTGTGGCGATATCGGAATAAAGTCCGTCAGTTAGACCCGTTCGACAATATTCTGCAGGACATCACAGAATTTTGGCCTCCTCTTTAAATTGTGCGGCTACGAACGAACAACATGTGTATGTCCTGATATGTGCGTGGCTTCAGCGATCCTTGGTAATCTGTTCCCTTCTTGGCCCTTTTCAGGGCCCACAAACCAGCATCAAGGTCCTTTTTAGGGCCCACAAAAAACAACTAAACTGTACCCAACAAAACTGCACCCTGATAGCTAGACACATAATTATTTTTGTACGGAAACCTGTGTGGTCATTGAATGGTTTAAAATTTCAGAATGGGTGAATTAATGCACAAGAACCGAAGATTGGTCTGGAGATTTGCCCTGTTACAAACATAAGCCTTAATGTTACACCAGAAATACTAGGTCTGTTAAAAGTGTTTTGAACCTTAATTTTTCCCATGGATACAAATGCAGCATGGGAGGTGTCATTTGATGGGACAGTGTAAGTGACCTTCATATCCATGCCGGAAATTTTTACTACCCGCAGAGACCATCAGTTGCTGGCAGTCAGTCTGTGAGGGAGTAAGTCTCGTGAATGCCCATTAATGGAATCACTTGAGCAGTAGAATTCCATCAAATTTTGCCAAAAGCTTGGTGATATCCAAGTGGAAGCCATTTTGAAGATTCAACAGGCTTTAGGAGATGATGCCATGAGTATCACAATTAAGAAGTGGTACAATTGCTTCAAAGATGGCCACACATCAGCGCAGTGCCATGTTCCGGTAGACCATCAGCAAGCAGAGATAATGAAGTTATTGACCAATTGTGAACTTTGATAAAATAGAACCATCTTTTCACATCTGAGAAATTGCAGACGAGGTGGGAAATAAGCATTGTTTTGGTACACCCCATTTTTATTGTGGATTTAGCTGTGTGGAGAATGTTCACAAAATTTGTACTGAAGCTGCTAACAATGGAGCAGAAGCAACTATGTCTGGAAGTCACACAGGACATGCTGGACTGTGCGAAAGGTGACCCTGACTTCCTGAACATCCATGATCACTATTGATGAGTCATGGGTTTATGGATATGATCTGGAAACCAAAGTGTAGTCGTCACAGTGGAGACATTCATCATCCCAAATCCCAAAAAAAAGCAAAGCAGTTGCACAGCAACGTCAAAGTCATGTTGACTGTTTTCTTTGACTCCCATGGTGTGGTGCATCACAAGTATACACCTTGAGGCCAAAACATTACCAAACATTACTACATGGCGGGAAAGGGTGGGACGGCGTGGACTAGTAGTTAAGTGACACGGCTCACAACTCAAAGGTGCTGGGTTCGTTCCTCATCGCATCACTGGCCGTTATCCCGGGGAAGCAAACCTTTCAATAATGCAGGAGGAAGCAGACCATTACCTAAAATGCATGCTGAACTTGGTTGCGCAAAATAAAAACATAGTGTAACACATATCGCATTGGGGAATAGAGAAATAAGGCGAACACAACAGCAACATTAAAAAAAAAAAAATACTTGGAGGTCATCCTTTGCCTTCATGATGTTGTATGATGCAAACTATCTGACTTGTGGACAACTGGATCTTGGCAACTCGATCCTGACAAGGCACTTGCCCATTCTTTTCATCTGATTCAGACTTTTTTGGCCAAATACAATATTTCTCTGGTTCATCAGGCTCACTACTCTCCTGGCATTGCTCCTTGTGATTTTCGGCTGTTCTCTAAGCTGAAAATGCTGATGAAAGAGACCTGAATTGGGCCATGAGAAGATATTATGCAGAAACTGATAGCCCATTTGTACTCTATTGTCAAAGAGGCCTTCCTGAAATGCTTTCAACAATGGCAGGACCACTGGATCAATTGTGTTAAGGCCCAAAGAGAGTTCTTTGAAGAAGATTAGGGCCTCAGACCTCCGGGAGGGTAACTGTATTTTTCCGACCAAAGATCTGTTACATTTTGAACAGATCTCATAGTTATACTTCCTCATTTGCACTTTTACATTGATTTTTTTATTTTTAAGAGGCAATTCCTGTACATGCAGCTATACATTTTATATGAGACTATAACACTATGGAAACAGTTGCAGTACCAACAGGGAAATGCGACGGAAAATTGCTGAACGCCAACCTTGTCCCGTATCATGTGTTATTTCTGACAGATGCAAAATCAGTACTCCAAGCACTATCATCCGGGAAGCTGTCAGATTTACAAGTTTTATTGTCAACATTAAGCAATCAGAGCAGAATCGCAGTGCAGTGGATACCTTCTCATTGCGGAATACCAAGAAATGAGAGAGAGCTGACACTGGCGAGGAAAGGTGCTGCAGACGAGCAACCAGATGTCCCAGTTACATACTATCAGAAGAAAAGGATGATTGAGAGAGAGCTTCCAACACAAATACAAGATGACTATCACAATATAAACAGGCAAGAGCAGATTGTCATACTGCGCCTCAGAACAGGACACAACCGACTTCGCAGCCACATGTATACAAAATTTAGAATTGGCATCTCAAATATGTATACATGTGGACAGGCACCCCAGACTGCGGAGCATATACTTCAGGACTGCCCAAAGTATGAGATATCAAGGTGGACATGTTGGCCAAGAGAAACAACATTGGAAGGGAAACTATATGGACCTATGTGTGAGCTGCAGAAGACAGTGAGGTTCAGACAAGAAACAACTTTGCAGATGTAGACATACTCCAAGCAAACAAAAGAAGAAGAAGAAGAATTTGAGACTAAATGACATCTAATTATAGTATACACATAACAATTTATCTTTCAGACCAGCAATCAAATTGCATTTCTTACGCTTAGTAAAAGCAGAATAAGGTAATTTAATTAATGGTGCTCAAGAAAATAATCAAGATATCACAGATGATTGGAAACAACAGAACCCAGAACAATGGACACCATTAAATGGAGATCATTTTTTTATTTCAGATGAGCAAGCAAGACCTTCGCCAAGAAATAGACAAGAAACCAGACTAAAATCTGCAAGCAAAGGAGGGCAAGAGCCAACTAATCTTAGAGTGAGTAGAACATGAATCTTAACTTCCTGATTGTGAGGCCATTTACAATTTGAATATATTCAGTGACAAAACAAAAGATGCAGGAGTTCACTAGAGCAGTGGGGACGGTGTTGGCTAGTGGTTAAGTGATACGGTTCACAATCCGAAGGTGCTGGGTTCGATCCCATCACAGCATCGACCGTTACCCCAGGGCAGCAAACCCTTAGAAAATGCAGGAGGAAAAGGAACCTTACATAAAATGCATGTACTGGGCTGACAGAGGAAAAATAAATACCGCAGTGCAATGCACACTGCCTTGGGGAATAGAGAAATAAGGCGAAGGCAAAAAAACAACCCAAAAACCTAGAGCAGTTCCATCATCATGCACGTGTTTTAATCCTTTGACTTTGGACACTGTATGGTTCTAAGGAGAGCTGGACCATATGACTTATGACTTTCAAGTGCCCCTCTTATAACAAAAGGATTTTAATTTTAACTTAACTGGTTTATAGATCAGGTATAAATACACCATTTGATAAATTATTTTGTTTCCTGAAAACCTACATTTCAAAACTGTCTATGATGTCAGTTTAATATTTGTTAATGCATGTGGCACTAATTATATTCCTTCTATCCTAACCTTACCCCTTTCCCTTACACTCCCTCACTCCTTCCCTCCATCTGAAATGGCATCAGGAATGGACTGTTGTACAGTCTAAAGGCACATTTTTCTTGGATGATGAGGGTGATTTAATTAGCCATGTATTCAGTCTGAATCTGGCACAAGACTCAGACATGTGGATTACCATGCAACATCTCAAGATTGGAGAATCAGGTTAGGAGACCAGTCCTGTTTACTAATCATTTGGGAAACAAACCCTTAGAGTTTTTCATATAGGTACAATCATTTATTTTGAAACACAGGTTTTTGTTACATGAGGTGTTTGTAACCACTACTGCAAGAGTTCATACATGCTATGGTACAGGCTTGCTGTGAGGAGGCCAGATGTTATTCTATGTGCCTCCTTGTTCTTTTCAATATAATATAAAGCATAGGGTCACTACTGTGATGGTTCCTTACAGGAACAGGAAGTTTTTCTCAAATATCTTTGTGTGCTCATGCAGTAGTGGTTTCTGTACTGTAACAATTTGGTTTGTCATGATGAGGTTGATAATCTCATGCACAACTCAACAACTCATTGTGATCACCTTTTGCAACACAAATGAAGTTGTAGTGAGCCTATTTTTTCATCCCCAGAGAGGAGTCCTGAGATCCACAGGGAGTCATGCTCTTACTTAAGGGAAACGGAAGTACATTAAAGATTATACTGTAGTTTGAGTTCATTAAATTTATGTTTCAAGATCATCTAAAACTCAGTTCAAAATATGCTTGATACTATTGTTTTGCAAGGTATTGTTTCTTATTTCTTCTTCTTCTTCTTCTGTGTTCGTTCTCAATCTCCCGCTACCAAACCCTGAAAGGGCTTAAGTAGCAGAATGTAGTCCAGAGAACAGAATGCGTTGTGTCGTAGTTTACAGCTTGACTGCGATATTTGCACCTTTTGGTCCAACACATCTGACTTCAGCAAGCATTTTCTCCTTAGCCAGTCTGCTCTGCTGCAGCCTGTTATCCAGGATCACCACGTGGAGGTGTAGAAGGGTCTTGCAGCTCTCGTACGCTGGCCCTGACGCTAGCAGTCAGCTATGGGTTGCTGACCACTGCAGCTCATGCGCTGCTCAGCGTCTTGATCCCGTTTCTTAATTCAATCCCTGATCGTCTCCTTTTTCTTCAACATCTGTCATGAAAAGGATGTTTGTGACTTTGTGTTATAGTTTACAGCGAAGCTGTGATGTTTGCGCTTTTTGGCCTGACACATCTGATTTAATCATGGTGTTTGTGGGACTGAGTTTGCCTTCGCTTTTCAATCCTTAATCTCTTAGCCAGGCTGCATGGTTGCCACTTGGAAGTGGAATAGAGTCTTGATCAGTTGTGGGTCACTGATCCTGATGCAAGCAACCAGCTATGAGTCATTGGCTGCTGCTAGCTCATTCACTGCTGCATCTTCAGCTTCAGTTCTTTATCTGATAATATAAAGTATAGAAAATAACACAGGACAAGTATATAAAAAGATAAAGAATTAGTGGAGGTCATGAGGTTATTTTGGTGTGAATTAGTCAACTTAACACTATAGAGCTTTTTAAATTTATATGACGGTAAGTAAATTTAACAATGAATACCGCTAAACTATTGCTGATTATTCCCTGTGTATTACTGAGAGGGGCAAAAAATAATAACACTGTAGCCTAAATGTTGGACATAAGGCTGGCTACCCAATCCTGTAGAAACTTTTGAGCCACAGAAATGTCAATAGATCTAAATGTTGGACATAAGGCTGGCTACCCAATCCTGTAGAAACTTTTGAGCCACAGAAATGTCAATAGATCTAAATGTTGGACATAAGGCTGGCTACCCAATCCTGTAGAAACTTTTGAGCCACAGAAATGTCAATAGATCTAAATGTTGGACATAAGGCTGGATACCCAATCCTGTAGAAACTTTTGAGCCACAGAAATGTCAATAGATCTAAATGTTGGACATAAGGCTGGCTACCCAATCCTGTAGAAACTTTTGAGCCACAGAAATGTCAATAGATGTTGGAGAGTCAACATTTGATGCATGTATTTGTTGAAAATCTATGCTTCCACAGGAAGCTGAGACAGTTTTGATTGATTGATTGATTGATGATTGCTGATCTTCATTGTACTTTTAAAGTTGAGTGTTGCTTAAATTAGATCCAAGTCAAGTTTCTAAAGATGTTGTTGTTGTTATTCATTAATTTTTTTAAAAACATAAATTTGTTGCTGTTGTTGGTTATTAGTTTTTCTTCTTCTTCTCCTGTGCTCATTCTCAATCTCCCCTACCAAGCCCTGAACAGGGCTTTGCAAGTAGCAGGATGTTGTCCGGAGAACAGAATGCGTTGTGTCGCTAGTTTACAGCTTGACTGCAATATTTGCACCTTTCGGTCCAACACATCCGTCTTCGGCAGCTATTGGTTTTAACTTTGTTATTTATTATTTCTCTAGGAGAATCTCTTGATGGCATCATAACAGACACAGCTTTGTTTGTTCTAAAGCAGGATGGCAGTTCATTTGTTGCTTTCACTGAAAACAAGGATAGCAAAGGCGTAATTATATTATACTTGTAGATTATATTTCATATTAACATGTTTTTAATCTAACACATGTTGTTTAGGTATAGAATTTACTGTCAGTTATGAATTCACTTTTTTATCCTTATTTTTGTACACCTGCTATTATAATGTGACCACCAATGCAGTTGCCCTCAGTGAAGGAAACCTGTGCTAAAGTATTTATTTATTTGTGTAGTGATAGTTCTAGAACCCTTCGTTTGATATGATGAGGATTCAATGATTTTTAGGACATGACATTCATTGAACTTATAAGGTGTGTTCAAAAAGTATCCGACCTTAATTTTTTTAAAAATTTTTTTACAAACAAATGAAGAATGGATGCTGTTCTTCCGCAGGGAGGTGTAGTGGACTTTCATGCGCATTCATGAATATTTTCCTGCCTGCAGATTGTGTAAGTGGCTGGCAGTCAGCCTTTCAGTGTTGAAGGTAGTGAGCACCTATCGGGTTTTCATTCTCCACAAAATATTATGCAAAGAATTGAGCAGCTGTACTGCATCAAATTTTGCCAAAAGCTAAACGGTATCCAAATGGAAACCATTTGGAAAATTCAACAGGCTTTTTATGACGACCCAGAAACCAAGCTACAGTCATCACAGTAGAGACATTCATCTTCCCCGAGGCCGAAAAAAAGCAAGACAGGTGTGCAGCAATGTCATGCTGACCATTTTCTTTGCCTTCTGCATGTTTGTGCATAACGAGGATGCATCACTAGGTCAAAACATTACCAAAGTGTACTACCTGGAGGTCATTCGTTGCGTTCATGATACTGTTCGATGCAAACGACTAGACCTGTGGGCAACGAGAAATTGGCAGCTCTGTCATGACAACACACCCGCCCATTCACAGCATCTGATTCAGACTTTCTTGGCCAAATACAACATTCCTTTGTTTGACAGGCTTTCTATTCTCCGACATAGCTCCTTGCGATTTGTGGCTGTTTCTCCATGATGAAAAGTTTTCTGAAAGGGGCCCGATTTGAGTCACAAGAAGACATTATGCGGAATGCGACAACCCAACTGTACTCCATTCCCAAAGATATCTTCCTGAAATGCTTCCAACAATGGCGGGACCACAGAGGGAAGTGTGTGGAGTCCCAAGGAGAGTACTTTGAATGGGATTAAGGTATTAAGCCACTAGGTAAGTAATTGTATTTTTCCGGCTTAAAGGTTGGATACTTTTTAAACACACTTCATATAAGCTAAAGAAAGAAAGGTAGTACCTCATGATAAGTGACAGCCATGGAAAGTCAGTTTCCTATGGGTTCACCGCAATGTATCTAGTTCATGTGTGGTTCTACAAAACTGCTTGTATGTGGTGGTGACCACACTCCAGGTAACAATCTTAATTGACTGGCTAAACTACATGAGTGAAGTAGGATACATCTTGCTTAAGGGAATGTTCATCCCTAGTACTTATAGACTGAGACAGTGAACGAGACTGATGAGTCATCAAAATCAACAGCTCCCAAAGTGTGTGGCACACTGATGGCAAATGAAGACATAAAATAAGGCACTGACTGACCACTGTGGAAGTGATTGGGACCTCATCATGTATATACCCTGTAAGGAATTGAAGGACAGAATTAAAAACAGCTGCTGTGGCACATTCTATGCTTTTCAGCAGAGTTCTTTCCTTTAGTCTCAGCAATTACATTTCACTCAGCAATGTGAGCACCTTGTGTGATGGTAGTTCACAGGCAAAGTGACCCTATGCAAGCATCTCCCAAAAGGTGACATAAATGTTGAAACTGTTCAATGAGTCTTTGAAGCATTTCTTCTTAACCCTCTGGGCACACTGTAGAACAGCTGTTTGGGAGACATTTATCAGACATGTGAAGAACATACCCAGTATCTGATTTGAGCTCCCTGCAGCTGTAAATAGATGATGTTGAGAACTTTAGAGTTGGGTACTTTATCCTTAGCAGCCTGTGGAGACAGTTCACATGAAAATGGTTGAATTTCTTGACATGACAGCTATAACTTGTCCGTGTTTCACATGCATTTAGAAAAATGGTTAGTACCACAGCATAACAGTCTTTCATCTTGATGGCAAGACTGATTCATTGTCGGTCATAAATATTTGCTTGTAGTCTTCCAAAAGTGGGGGTCTCTATGGCGAAGTGGTCAAGCTGTTTGCCACATATTCAGACAGTCGGGGTTAAAATTCGAGCTGTGACCTTCGGTTCATGATGGCAATTTTTCCAGAAATCCCTGGGTTCATCACTGGAGCTATGGAGTTAGTACTTTGTGTGATGTTCTTGGCAAGTTGGATACTGTTCTGCGGAGAGAGACAGAGCCGTACGGGAAAACCTGCGACTATGAAGTCGGGCCCTCGCCTTTAACCTTCTAAAAGTAGCATTTACGTTGGCAATCCTGTTGTGAACCTCAGAGTTTTTATTCACTTCACTGATGAGTGTACTATCTTGGTAGGGAAATCTATAGTTGGCCCTACACAGTGATGTTTAGATGGTGGTAGCTCAAAATGAACAAGAACTGTAGGAATTGATGAATCAAGTGGAAAACAATATGGATTGGACATTGACACAGAGAAAAAGGAACTACACAATAGCTACATCCGGAGAATGTCACACATCAAGGATCTCCTACAATACGTCAACCACTCAAAACACCACTGGACAGGCTATATAGCTAGACGACAAGATGAAAGATGGAGTACCATAACCGCCTTGTGGTACCTGCGCGACACTAAGAGACCTCGGGGCGACCCACAACTTGCTGGCGAGATTCACTAGACAATTACAACATACACAACCCCACAACAAACAGACTAATATCTCACTGGACGACACGCGGCAGCGACAGAAACAACTGGTACCTGAATTGGGATCCGCTCGAGGGTGACCACCCCTTGATGAAAAACGGATTGAGCTAAGAACTAAGAAAAGGAAACTATAATAAAGAAGAAATCTATACTACAGTAAAAAATTAATGATTAAATACTAGAACAGGTGAGGAGGAGCATCTCCTAGCTTGGGAATATATTAACGGAGAATTGAAAATGCGCAAATGAAATCAAGAAGAGAATAGATATGTCAAGGCTGTTTTCACCAACATGAGACAAATATTGACATCGGAACAAATAACTCACAAATTAAAAATAAGAGTGATCAGGTGTTATGTGTACTTGCCATTACTGTATGATGTAGAAACATGGATGATTAACAAATGGTTGTAGATGATAAGTTCATGAAATGTCCATGTATAGAATAATGTAAAGACAGGAGGACAAATAAGGAAGTCTTCAAGAAATTAGGAGTACAAAGAGGATTAATGAATGAAATCTGAGTCTGACAGTCAATATATTTTGGTCATATCAAAAACCATACTGGAAAGAAAACAACACTATAAGTTGGAGGATAACATCTAAAGATGTGCAGGGAAAAATCTTTCACCACCAAGATAAGACACAGAGGTCTTTGAAAATTCATTGCAGATGACCTTTGATGTGAAGATGACAACTGAACTGAACTCTGTTGTTTATTGTAGTACAAACAAATTATGTTTATATTTACTTTATATATGAATATATCAAATTGGATTGTTTCTTTCGTGTCTTCATGGAACAAAATTATTAGTCATAGCAGTTTGCTTGGGCAGCCTATCTTAGAGAGAGGGTTTTGATGATAGCATATCGCAACCATTTGGTATTTGCAGTGGTGTTAAACAAGGCTGCGTCCTGGCCCAGACACTGTTCAGAATCTTGTTTGCTCTGTTACTGAAACATGCATTTGGAAATGCAAATGAAGGAATCTGCATTCTCACTAGGTCGGATGGTTGGTTGTTTAACCTTGCAAGACTCAAGACCAAAATGAAGATCAAGGAGATCACTATCAGGGACTTGCTTTTCACTGATGATGCTGTAATTACCACCCACAGACAGTCAGAACTTCAGAGCTTGATATATCGATTCTGCTAGGCGTGCAAAGACTTTAGTCTCACAAGTCTCAACAAAACAAATGTACTGGGACAGAAACTATGTGCCACACCAACTTTTAGCATAAATAATTATGAACTGGCAACTGCACCAATTCACATACTTCGGGTCTCTCAACAATGGCAAGTTCTCTCTAGACCCAGAAATAGACAGTCGCATTGGCAAAGCTGCTGCTACATTTAGTCACCTCACAACGCGTGCTTGGGAAAACCAGAAACTCACAATTAAAACCAAGGCCACGGTTTACAATGCACATGTCATCAGCATGCTCCTATATGGTAGCATAACTTTGGCAACCTATGCCAAAGAAGAGCACAGGCTCAACACCTTCCATTTATGACATCTGCAATCCATTACATGGTGGGACAGAGTGACTAATGCAAAGGCGTACTTTCACACTGGCCTCTTAAACATGTATATCCAAACTGCAACAAGTGAACATACGTATCATGCGTGTAAACAGCACATTCCAACCGTCAAGTTTGAAAAATTTAATTATCCTCCGACTCATAGTTTCCTCAGCAGTTGAAACATGGCGGGTGTGATACAGAATCCATCCAGAGTCGATCAGCGAGCTGTGATTCGGTTTGTAACAGCTGAAGGATGTTGACAAGTAGACATTCAATTCATCGCAGAATGCAAGCAGTGTATGGTGACAAAAGTGTGTCAAAGACAACAGTGAAGAACTGGACAACGATATTTAAAGAAGGACGTGGGTTAACGCAACAATATGTGCCTGACCTGGTCTCAAAAGATCTTTCGTTAACTCATGTACTTCTTTAAACATCATTGTCCAGTTCTATATATATATTATTACACTATAAAGTTTTCATTTGATTTTAAAGTTGATTCTTTAACACATGATTACTTTCTTTGTTATTTTCATTGGTAATTTTGTTTGTTCAAGCTACAGGGTTAAATTTGAGTTGTAGTGAATGAAAGTTATTGACAGAAAGCTGTTGTATTATGAATTGTACACTGAGTAAGAAATGGTTTAATACCTTAAACATACTAGAATAACTCAAGTTGTTTAACACAAAAATGAATTTTTGCTCTGCCGAAGACGGATCTGTCAGACCATAAGGTGCAAATATCACAGTCAAGTAAACTAGGGACACAACGCATTCCATTCTCCGGACTACATCCTGCTACTTGCAGAGCTTGGTAGCAGGAGATTGAGAACGAAAGCAGAAGAAGACTGTTTAGGGCTTGGTAGTGGTAGATTGAGAACGAATGTAGAAGAAGAAGAAGAAGAATATCTTATGGACAGAAATAATAACAAATACGGAGGTTTGTTGGAGAGAACTAGGCAGCAATCAATTCAGCTGGAGATTAAAAATAGAAACTATATTTTCATTACACTTTATAAGTATAATTTTATATGTACTTAACTGGAACAAATAACAAAGAATTGATAAACCACAGAGAATCTGGGGAAAGTAGCAAGCTAGGTCAAAGGAACTGGGAACATAGAGGGCATTCTAAAATAGAAATCAGGTACAAGCAACATTTGCAATGTTATGGTCCATAAGGACTGAAATAGAAGGATGCTAATGAGGGTGAATCCCTGGTCTTGAGGTTCTTAATCTTTAATAGTGTAGGACATCCAAGCAGAATTTGTGTTCATAGAGGCGTTTGGAAAGAATGGATATAAACCATACAGTTTGAGGCCAAGATGCAGCAGTCAATGTGTTGACAGCAGCCAGTGACTCATAGCTGGCTGGTTGCATCAGAGTCAGCGAACCATAGCTGACAAGACCCTATTGAAACAGACTGCACTAGTCACTAATGTATTCTGGCCAAGGAATATGGATCAAAGTGAGAAGACAAACCCAGTATTAAATAAAACCAGCTTAAATCAGATGATCTAATGTGTCTAACTGAAAGGCTCAGATATTGCAGCATTGCTGTAAACTATGATACAATGTCCTTTTCAGGGCAAACGCTGAAGAAAAAGAATAAGATACCATGGAGTTTGCAAGTAATACTATTTAATATCTCAACAATTGATAGTAAGCAAGCTTAATGATGAAAAGAAAGACACTAGACATGAACTAAAACACTCTTATATGTTTATTATCATTTATTACAGAAATACAGTGTACGTTGCAACTTGCCTGCGGGAATGTACATTCTAATTCCATTCACCACCGGGTGTAGGCTGAAGCCACGGAATGATATGCCTACCAAGGATGCCAAACTAATCAGCAAGGATGAGAATGGCAAGGTTGGGCTCACAAGAGCATTCAGGTACATCACACTGTGTATTTTTTCAAGAAAGGAAAGTTTCAGGGCCAAGTAATCTTATATTAGATACATTGAGGTTTTACCATTTTTAAAAGTCTCATGAAATGAATAAAAAAAATTGTTTGCAGATGTGGCTTTTTTTTATGTGAAGAAGATTCCTGGTTAATAAAGTTCACTTAATGGTTAAGAGTTTAAGTGTTTAGTATAAAATAGTTAACAAATTAATATGAAACAGTCATAATGTGAAGGAGAACCAAATATGTTACATTTGTATGATTTGTTTTCTTATTGCAATATAACTTGCAGAAAGAGATGTAGCTGCATACTTTATAATAAATAAAACATATTAGTTATAGACTAAGATCGAAAGACATAATTTGTCAAATCTATGTTGACCTTCTTAACTTAACTTAACATTTTTATACTGGTTTAGAAGACTATGCAGAATCTATAAACAACCAGTTTTATTTACATTTTCTTACTCTAAATACTATGTGCATCCAATTTATTCTTAAATACATTAATTGTCCCTGCCTCCACTACTTCCTGTGGCAATGCATTCACCACTCTCTGACATTGATATGAGATCCATGATTGCAAAATTTGCTGATGACACAAAACTATGCAGTAGTGTCTCATCTAAAGCGGAAGTGGATATATTGATGTCGGATTTAGATAAAATTCGAGAATGGTCTGTAAGCTGGCAAATGGAGTTTAATGTAGATAAATGTACAGTCATCCACATGGGTAGATCCAATATGGAACATAAATACAGAATGGGAGAAAACAATATTAGAAAGATAGATAAGGAAAGGGACCTAGGGGTTATAATAGATCATACAGGAAAGGTGAGTGAGCAAGTTAAGGTAGCAGTGAAAAAGGCAAATGCAATGTTAGGTATGATAAAAAGAAATATTAAACATAGGAGCAAGGAAGTGATCGTCAAACTGTATAAAGCTTTAGTTAGACCTAGATTGGAGTACTGTGTACAGGTGTGGAGTCCTTATCATAGAGGGGACATAAACATGCTAGAAAGAATACAAAAAAGAGCGACAAAGATGATAGTTGGATTCCAGAATTACAGTTATGAGGAACGACTCAGAAAAACGGGCCTACAGTGTCTCGAAGAGAGAAGAATTCGTGGTGACTTAATACAGGTTTATAAGATGATCAGAGGAATCGATAAATTAGACTATAACAAGTTTTTTAAAATACAGCCACCTACAATAACACGAGGGCATAGCTACAAGCTGATTAAAGAGAGGTCCAGGTTAGATATTAGGAAATATTTTTTTAGTCAGAGAGTGGTGTCTGCTTGGAATGCATTGCCAGGGGAGGTGGTGGAGGCAGGGACAGTTAATGCGTTTAAGAATAAACTGGATGCGCATAGATTTTAGAGCAAGGTGATGTAAATGTAACTGGTTGTATACAGACTCTGTAGGGTCTTCTAAACCAGTATAAAGACGTTAAGTTAAGTTAAGTTAAAAACATTTCCTAATATCTAATCTGGACCTTTCTTTAGTTAATTTGTAGCTATACCCTCTTGTTCATGTAGGTGTTTATATTTTGAAAAACTTATTAGTCTAATTTATCCATTCCTTTGATTATCTAATAAACCTGTATTGTCACCTCGAATTGTTCTCTTTTCTAGACACTGTAGACCGGTTTTTCTGAGTCTTTTCTCATAACTAAGTCTGGAATCCCACTATCAGCTTTGTCGCTCTTTTTTGTATTCTTTCCAGCATGTTTATATACCCTCTATGATAAGGACTCCACACCTGTACACAGTACTCCAATCTAGGTCTAATTAATGCTTTATACAGTTTGACTATCACCTCCTTCCTCCTATGTTTAATATTTTTTATCATACCTAACATTGCATTTGCCTTTTTCACTGCTACCTGGACTTGCTCACTCACTTCATCTGTATAATCTATTATAACCCCTAGGTCCTTTCTTCTTCTTTGTCTAATAATTTTAAAAAAATTATTCACCTTTTTTATTTCTGTACCACAAATGGGGTATTGTTTCTAAAGTTTTTTTCAAACCCAGAAGGCTACTCCACACTGGGTAGGTTTTTGGCTTGTTTGAAAGGCAGAGTGTACAATGCCATAAGATGGAGATCTTCTAACCTAGAGGGGTTAGAATGCCCTGTTAGTCATTTCTTATGACATGCTGTCAGATCCCACCTGTAAATCATTATCATCATCATCATGTAGCATGTTCTTTGCAAAATGTTATTGTTATGACAGTCGATCTGTTAGACACTCGATCCCTGGTCAATTCTAAAGCCTTTGCCACAGTATTCTAAAGCCTTTGCCACAGTATTCTAAAGCCTTTGCCACAGTATTCTAAAGCCTTTGCCACAGTATTCTAAAGCCTTTGCCACAGTATTCTAAAGCCTTTGCCATAGTATTCTAAAGCCTTTGCCACAGTATTCTAAAGCCTTTGCCACAGTATTCTAAAACCTTTGCCACAGTATTCTAAAGCCTTTGCCACAGTATTCTAAAGCCTTTGCCACAGTATTCTAAAGTCTTTGCCACAGTATTCTAAAGCCTTTGCCACAGTCAACCTCAAAGCATCTGTAGTGTCCCTTGTCCATCTTCTCCTTGGTCTACCTTTGCCTCTTTTGATAGGTACCATACTCTACAGTATCATTCTTTTTTAAACTGTTGTGACCTTTGATATGGCTAAAGGATGTTAATTTCCTAGACATAATGTTGTTTACGCCAGTTTTTGTTTTATACCCAACTCCTGTAAGATCTTTTGAATTTTTCTTTTTTTTAAGCTATGATATTTTGAGCGCTCTTTTGTAGCACTTTAGCTCAAAGGATTCTTCTTCTTCTTCTTCGTTCGTTCTCAATCTCCCACTACCAAACCCTGAAAAGGCTTAAGTAGCGGAATGTAGTCCAGAGAACGGAATGCGTTGTGTCGTAGTTTACAGCTTGGCTGCGATATTTGCACCTTTCGGTCCAACACATCCGACTTCAGCAAGCATTTTTTGAGTACCGGGTTAGCATTCCCTCTTCTATCCCTTCTCCTTAGCCAGTCTGCCCTGCTGCAGCCTGTTATCCAGGATCACTGCATGGAGGTGTAGAAGGGTCTTGGCAGCTATGGTTCGCTGGCCCTGACGCTAGCAGTCAGCTATGGGTTGCTGACCACTGCAGCTCATGTGCTGCTCAGCATCTTGATCCCACTCAAAGGATTCAATCTTCTTCCTTAGTGTTTGTGTACCTATCTATATCTTGCATCCGTACATTGGCACTGAGAAAATGCAAATCCTATTTTTTGGGGTAATTTTTTCAACTGTTCTGTTTTTCATTTTAGTTAACCTATGTAGTGCTGTAGACATTTTTCTTCTTATTTCTTTTGGCAATCTGCATTGTTGCTTATAGTGAGTTGGGAATTCAAAATCCGTTATGTTCTGAACATTTTGCTTTTCAAGAATGACTTAAGGTCAGGTTTTTACCTTGTCAGGACTCATTGTCTCAGTCCTGCAGGTGCTTATTAATAGATACTGTTCCTCGCTGTGCGTTTTGCCAACAGGATCATGTTCCAGCAAACACACCCCCAAACAAATATAATACATTTTTCATTGATTTTTATGAATAGAAAAGGTCTTGAGGAAATTTTTACTATCATTGACCTGGATGGAAATGAACTGCTCAGCAGAAGTGAGTTCAACTGGTATAACCTACGTACAAGCGGTGAAGAAGTTGGAGATGATGAGTGGCAAGTTGTTGAGGGTGAGAGCAATTATGTCCCTTTAAAACTTTTTTTAAAAAATGAAATATTACATGGCCAGATAACAGCATTTAATTTAAGTAAATGTAAAGAAAAAAGTTATGACTGTTAGAAAATATAAACCAGTAATAATGCTTGATTCAGAAAACATTTATTTGAATATTAACAACTTCTATTTGATCTGTCCCTTTGTTCCACCTATAAATTGAAAGAGTTGGACAAAGATTAGAAATGGAATATGCAGCAGTACAAAATAGCAATGTAAAAACCACTGTTGATATTTAGAAATTTAACCATATTCTAATAACACATGTTATTACTATGATTGTATAAATGACTTCAGATCAGATCAGATTCATTACTATCTTCACATCAAAGGATTACTGCTATGGATCTTCAATGTTCTCTACCTCTTGCCTTGATGTGCAAACATATATACTTTGTCCTGTTCAATTTGATGTTGGCCTCCCATGCACAGCATTGTCTTCTTCATGCATGATTGCACTATGTGTATATTTCTTTTCATTATGGTTTTCAGTAAGGTGTTGTTTTTATATAGGTGAAATATTTGTACTATTTAACTTCATTTATCAATCCTTTTCCCCCCTTCACTTCTCTAAGATTTTAATCTTTTTTTTTATCTTGAGCTGCACCCAGTTCTTTATATTCAAACCAATAGTCTTAATTATCTCTTCCAATTTACATACATACCCCATTCATAAAATATGTTAGGTTTCAGATCGTTGTAATTATATGAAAACCATTGGATTGCAAAGTATTTCCCTTTATAACCTTTTGATGTATGAATACACAGCAATCGTCATATACATGCATAACTCATGAAAATGAAGTGATTGTTAATAAAACAAACACTGTACTCCTGCAATTTTGTCATACTCTAGCTTGAAAATTTATCTAGCGCTTTTGTTTATCAGCAAGAATAATAAGTTTGTTTTTAGTGACAGTGATGATTGTAGTGCGAGGCAGCCTAGCCTTTATGATATCCCAGTGCCTTCCCATAGCGATACCTATTCTCTTAGCCAGTTTGCACTAGTACAGCCTGTTTCTAGGGCTGCCACTTTGAGACGGAATAAGGTCTTGGTCAGCTCTGGTTTGCTGACCCTGATGCAAGCAGCCAGCTATGAGCTATTTCACTGTGCTGCATCTTCTTCCCTGAAAATTGTAATGTATACTTAACCACAGAGCATAACACAAAAAGATGCATCGAGTACTATGTTTGTTGGCAAACTGATACCACCTAAATGTGGAAGCTGTTGTATTATATTGCAAATGTGTTGTAACAACAAATCAACTGTAATAAAAAGGGTGGGAATGGTGGTAATTAAAAATTGTGTATGTGCAAAGTGCTGGAAAGTGCATTGTCACAAAGTGAGGCATGCTTATAAGTGTACTTTACATTATATGTACTTTTCATTCACAGTGCATTGGAAATGCACACGTAATTCAGCTTTCTGTACCAATGTCAATTACTGCAGCTGTACTGAAGATTGAAATAAAGAGTATAAAAACATGAACAAATGTGGTTTAGATACAAATTTGGAACAAGAAGATGAATGAAACCGATGTTCCGACCAAAAGGCCTTCATTAGAGACAACAGAAATCACATAAAAATAACTGATGTAGGTCTTTTAGTCATAATGCAGATAAAGTTCATGTTCTTGTTCTAATCTGGTATGTGAACCATAGTCGTCCATTTTGCTAAAATCTTTAGCTTTTTATCCAAACATCTTTGTATCATTGGACACTTGTGATTAACCAGGTAAACAGCATTTTATTTGACTTTGTATAATTTATAATTCAAGTACCAACAATCATGTCTTTTAATAAACTCTGTTTTTAAATTTTGGCTCGTATCTTGAACAAAGCTAACAGATTTATTATTATAGACAATATCGAGCGTGAGAATGGAGAGATTACCCTCAATGGTTTCATTAAGCTAAATGAAATGGAAGCTGAAGATAATGAAGGTGATATTGAAGATGCATGGGTAACCATGACGAGTATGGGATTCAACAAGTCCCTCATTCTTGATGAGGTAAACATTTACATTTTTTCATGTTTTTCCAGTTTACTTTTAAGGGATGTCCTAAATCCCTTCTATGCAGTTTATGTGTGTGTATGGTTTATTTTGTACCATCCTTACTGACCGACTTCGCACGGAATTTAGATGTTGTCCACTGTCCTGAACAATAATTGAGACATTCATAACAATAATAATAATAATAATAAATAATAATAATAATAACTAAAAAAGGGACACCCCAAAATGCACAATGATGAAGCACAAAGTTAATTCACTTTTACTCCAGTGTTCTTGTTTGACACATTTTTTAAAAATTACATCGACACATGAAGTTCAGTTCTCTGAATAAAGGTTGCTGTAGTGGAAAGTTCATTAAGTCTTCCAAACAGCTTTGTGTGGAGATTAGTCTCCATGGCCCAGTGCTCAGTATGCTATTGGCTAAGCATGTAATAGTCTTGCAAGATATATGTAGCTGTCCATGCTGCTTGCCCACACATACACATGGATGATGGAGCCACTTTTAGCCTGTGTAAGTAGTCATTCAATCTGTTATGTACTGTTCTCATGTGGAAAAGGACCACTTGCTCTGCTCGATCAAAAGTTTGATATGCTTTGCCCTCTTATTCTTCTGTTCTGTGTTTGTTCTCAATCTCCGCCTACCAAGCCCCGAACAGGACTTTGCAAGTAGCAGGATGTAGTCCGGAGAACGGAATGCGTTGTGTCGCTAGTCTACAGCTTGGCTGCAATATTTGCACCTTTCGGTCCAACACATCCATCTTCAGCAGGATGCCTTGCCCTATTCTGACATCACAGACTCAGGAATGCACAGAAACACAGCAAGCAGAACATAGTGCGTTCACTTGGAAATTACCAAAAGAAATGAGATGCATAGTTATTCTTAAAATATAGATTATGTCTTATTTTAACTTGAGTTCTCTAATCAATTTTACAATGGTTAACAGTAAAGTTTTACAGCACGTTCATTGGTTTCCATTTTGTTATACTATTACTTTCAAGGCACAATTCACTATAGAATTAATAAATGGAAATTTGTGAGGCTGCTGGAACACATAAGATTCTTGATCAGATAAAACATTTCATAGGACGTTTATTTGGTCGAGTTTGTGAAGTATTTATTGAAGAGACATTTATTTATCTCGTCTGTTTACAGTTGTTAATTATATGAAAAATATGCCAGCATAAATTTAATAGGAAAAGTAAATCATCTACATTTATAAGACAAATGAGACTGAAGATTCAGCAGTGAATGAGCTGACTACAACAGCAGCCAGCTACTCATAGCTGGCATGCTCGTATTATGGCCAGTGACCCTAACTGGCCAAGGCTCTATTCTGCCTCCAAGTAACAGTCCTAGAAACAGACTGCAGCCTGGCTAAGAGATTAGTGATCTAAGAGGGAAGGTTAACCTGGCCCCAAAAAAATGTTGTGCTGAAATCGGTTGTGTTGTGCTTAAAGATGCAGATTTTTTGCAAATGATTTTACAATACATCACAAATGTCCTTTTTTAGGATAAATGTCAAAGAAGAAAACAAATCGCTCACTTGGATAACAAAAAAAGATAAAGATATAGTTCAAAACCAAATACATGTAAATGCTGTACACAACAATTATTTTTCTTCTTCCTTCTCTCTTCCTCCACCTCCTTCTCTCTTCCTCCTCCTCATCTTCCTTCTCACTTTCTCCTTCTCTCTTCCTCCTCTTCCTACTCTCTTCCTCCCTCTTCCCTGTACATTTTAGATGTCAGTTCACTACATCTAAGAAAAGCAGTAGTTAGCCTGAGGCTTTTGTTGGTATCTCCATAGAGCTTGTCCAAGAATGGTATTGATGATGACCATATGTGCTTTCTCTGTTCCTCATATG
The DNA here is from genome assembly GCA_036924085.1 of Ariolimax columbianus. Lineage (NCBI taxonomy): Eukaryota > Metazoa > Mollusca > Gastropoda > Stylommatophora > Arionidae > Ariolimax > Ariolimax columbianus. Next base: position 68,520,470 of record JAVGWX010000008.1, on the reverse strand, counting down.
TTGAAGACTTTTGTAAAAGATATTCAACAGTCATTTTATCAGTGCTGCAGACATATTTATCAGTATTTTGTATCCTTAGTTTGTTGAACAGGCGGTATCTCAATCAGCTGTGGCCTGTGCGGAGTCTAAAGATTTCACCTGCTCACTTCTATATATAGTACACAGCTATTCCAGGTGCATCTTCCTTATTGCTATAAAAAGGAGAATGAAGCCAGCTGTGACACCTGATGTGTTATTGTTTGAAGCTACTCGTGCTGAATTAACTCTTAGCAACATTTCTTTGCTAGCTGTTTACCGAGGCTCTTATTTCATCCTGATGGAATAGTTTAGAAGGTCAACCGGGCTCTTTTGTCTATATTCAATAAGAAACTTCTGTGGTGATTACAGCGGGGATCCCCACCATGTTAGTCAGATTGCTGGGACACAGCCTGTTTCCATGAGCACAAACCAGAATGTGAAGTGTTGTCTTGATTAGTATGATTCACCTGACCCTTGTTACTCTTTACTTCCTGACACATGATGTAGTAACTATTACTATTTTTCCCCATTCCCTACTATTTCTCTATCTGCCTTGTTATGTGTTTTCAGGTACTGACTTTCTAATTCTAGTAAATGTTTCTCCAACAGACAGCATCAGATTTGTCAACTTTTTTTCTTTATAACTTGAAATTCTGAAAGGGTCTGCCGGGGACTTGTGTATGACAAGTCAAAGAATAGCACCACTGCCCCATAGAGTGCATGTCGTGAGAGGTGAATAACTGTGTGACATGGCATAACACTGGTCATGGTTAGGTGGTTTGTTAAGAGCAGCATAGATGGTGCCTAACAGGCTACAGGTCTACTTTGCTTTAGTGTTTGAATCTATTAAGATGGACTCGCACATCGGTTAACCTCCCTCAGCGGCACTTGTCCCAACGCAGCAAAGTAATAAGCTGCTTGAGCCTAGCCCGCTAAGCAGGAAATCCTTCTCCCGGCTACAACCAGCTCATACCAGAGCTGGAACCTGCACAGGGGCATCCATCCCTGTAGAAGTACAGAAGTACTAAGAACCAAGAATGTCAAAATGTGAAAACAGTGTGTCTATGTCTACTCATAATTTTTTTATTTAAACAATTTTTTTTTCCTTGCGTTTGCCTTATTTCTCAAATCCCCAAGACGGTGTGCGTTGCACTGTTGTTCTTATTTTGCGCCTGTCGGCCCAGTGCATCCGACTTCAGCATTCATTTTATGTAAGGGTCTGCTTCCTCCTGCATTTTCTAAGGGTTTGCTTCCCCGGGGTAACGGCCGGTGCTGTGATGGGGATCGAACCCAGCACCTTCTGTGTTACTTAACCACTAGGCCACGCCGTCCCCTTACTCATAATTTAATTTTGAACATTAATGAAGCCTGTATGGTGGGTTCTTATTGATTTGCTGACCTGTATTTGACTATGTATGTTTATCATAGGATTTGACATCGATCTTGATATTCATTTATCAAACTGTAGGCATGCCCATTTCTGCTGAAAATTTACAGCCATGATTGTGCTGATCCAATACTCAGAGTGATTGGTATGACATCTAGTAAGGACAAGATTGACATTGCCACATGTGAATTTGTTATTTCTAAGGTTGGTTCAATCATAAAGTTACAACAGTGAAAGTTACTTTGTACGTATATTATGTATTTAAAAGTCACCTCCATATTTTGTTAATTAATCTGGAAAATTTTTATGTAAAATGAATTGTGTCACACTGTGAACTGACCATTCATGGTTTTGATTATTTTCACTTGCAATCGTGGTATTTAAACAGGTATGTTGTTAATGTTTGTTGCCAGGTAGCCAAAGGCTATCCATTGTAGGAATTTTTGAAAAAAATTGCATGCAGCTTACTAGACCTGGGAGAAGGTCCAAATAATTTGGGTAGATTTTTAACTAGAATTTTTTAAATTTTGGTCTGGGCAGCAGCCGGTAATCCTCCTCTTTTTTATTTTCGAACTTCCAAGAGATTTTTAACGTGCTCAACACTGAACATGGGAGTCCGACATCACTACCTAGAGACCATGGTTATTTTTACCAGAAGATCCATGAGAAAAAATCCCAGTTTCCATTGTGATTCAAACCCGCAACCTCCGGCACCTGAGACGGACACATTACCACAAGACCACTGAGTCCCCGGGTTATATTTATGCTATGTAAATGAAAACCAATGCCTCAGAATTCTGTGGATATTGATGGCTTGTGGGTTGAACACATTTATGCTCAACCCACATTTTATTTGAAATTCCTGCAGTCTGTGAACTGAATGGCAGTATTGAGACCCTGAAAAAGATAGGAGACATTATTGGAAAATCGTCCCAGTCTAAATGAGCAGAGAGCACAGAGGGAAAAAATGAATTATAAATACTATTTAATCTTTATTATCAGAATTAAAGTATTTATTTTAGGACATCTTTCATTTTTACTGTATGCCCATCAATTATATTGTATGAATATTACAATTATTATATTCTTCTTCGTCACAGGGTGAACCCATACAAGTAAAGAGTATGAAAGATCTGACCCTGTACCAGTATGTGAATGACCACAGGGGAATAATTGTAGTGGACAATAAGGTGAAGGAGTTATACAAGCAGTTTCTTTTCTATATTTATAGGTTTTCATAATTATAACACATGGCAAGTGTTATTACTTGTAACTGCAAATGATTCATAGCAGTATTTTAAAATGTGTTAACTGTTTGTAATTGATTGATAGAACATATTTGTTAATTATGTGTTCTAAATCACCAGTTGATATTTGCTGTGCTGAATGTCAACTAATTCAAAACTGCAGCCTAGAAATGAAGCTTCTTATTTTTTGCATCTGCTTCAAACAAGCAAAGCAATATCTTGTTAACCATGTGATCTAGTCCATCTGATTTGTACTTTTGTTTTATCAAGTTTGTCTTCAATAGCAAGGCAATATGTTTGTGTATATTCTAGTCTGGCCTCAGTACTTTGACCTGTCTTGCTTGGTAGTTATGTCATGTCCTGTGACATATTCTTTCCAGAGCATTGTCTCCTTCCCAGCAGCCCTGAACACATCTGGTTATCTGGCAAGATGACCAGCTTCACACACAGGCATCTTCAAACTGTCAGTTATGTCTTGATACAATCCTCTTCTTGGATGACCTCATTTTTCTCAGGCACCTTGCCTTCCACTATCTGCCATTCCAAAACATTGTCTTTTCATATGACCGAAATAACCTAATTTCTTCCTTGTGATGTAATTTATAAAACATTTTTCTTTTACACCTAGTTGTTGCAAAATTTCTCTATTTGATGTCTTCTCCCTCCAAGCTATATTAAATATTATTCTATAACACATAATTTTTAAATATATCTTTTTTGCAATGGCTTGGTTGACTCTGCTAGTATCTATTATATAGTTGACATAGCTCTTGATGTCATAGCTCTTCAGGTGAAGAAATATAGATCATTTTAATCAAAATTATTATTTACTCCGTTGTAACATATTCTTTGACATGTTGCCAATCTTTACCTTATCAATTTTACAGTCAAAGACCAAAGTTAAAATGCAATTAGACTGCCAAAAATGCAGAAATCTGGTCAGTCATACTGGATCTCTGGTTTCCACAGTTACTGTGTTGCCGCAGTCATCAGTGGTGAGTAGCAATTAGGCACAGCTGAATTTGGTAAATTAAGATTATCGTTGGTCATACTCAAGCTGAAATGTTAACTGATTTTATCTGAGAATGTGTTATTTAAAGAATGTGACAAGTAAGAACAACATATGGTCGGACTGAAACAATGGAGATAACAACCGGGGTGAGACAACGGTATGTGTTGTCGCCACTACTTCTTCTTCTTCTGCGTTCGATCTCAATCTCCCGCTACCAAGCTCTGAACAGGGTTTTGCAAGTAGCAGGATGTAGTCCGGAGAACGGAATGTGTTGTATCGCTAGTTTACAGCTTGACTGCGATATTTGCACCTTTCGGTCCGACACATCCATCTTCGGCAGGTTGCCACTACTCTTCAACACATATATGGACAGAATAACGGTTGAGGCCAAATTGGAGCATCTGTCAAGAAATGCAGAGGAAGAAATGACAGAGGCTGATCAGTTAAACAAACTTCTTTTTACAGATGATCAATGTCTACTTTGCGAGAGTGAAGATGATCTGCAGCAACATCTGACTGCGTTCAACTCTGTATGTGAAAGATATAGTATGAAAATTAATACATCTAAAACAGAAACTATGCAGATAAGCAGTTCCCCTGAAAACATGAACATTACGGTAAATGGGACAAAGATCAAACAAGTGCAGGAGATCTAGTACTTGGGCAGTGTTTCCACATAGAATGAAGGTTTAGATAGAGAGATTGAGATCAGGTGTCAAAAAGCAAATGCGATTGCATACCAGCTGTCACCATTATTGAAACACCCTAACATAAACATGTCCACAAAAAGAATGTTAATCAACAGTATATTCATGCCAACTTTCTGTTACCAGAGCCAAACATGGACTTTAACAAAAACTCTAGAGAGAAAGATCACGACATGGGAGATAAGATGCTTCCAGAAAACAAACAACGTAACCAGGAGAGACAGAATGCGGCAATGGAAGATGTGAGAAGAATAGTTGAAGCAAGACCCTGCTCGAATATATTGATGAAGTGAGAACGATTGGTTCGGCCACCTAATGAGAATGCATCCTGACAAACTACCCATGTGTGCTTATAATGCATGACGTTCGGGTTTTCGCAACCTTGGCAGACCAAGAACTAAATAAAAAGGAAATGTTGCGGATATTCTAAATCGTCATGTGATGACGACCACTTCAGCAACATGTTTTGCCCTGGACAGAAAACTACGACGCCTCACGGCACAAGTGGATAAGCCAAGACAAGACAACTGTCTGCTATTTTATGGTAGCTAAAAATGAGTAACAGATTTGTGTTACAATCATGCTTTCTTTTTTTTGGGTATGGCACCACCACTGCAGTGACCTCTTACAGAAATCTTGTGTCAAAGAATTTATGTGCTTTTGAAGGAATAGTTTCAGCAACACTTTTACATTAGATGCTGTTGCCAGCCATATTCGCAACCCTTCTAATTTGCCTTTTATGACATTCATTTGTATGGTGCAGTAGATTCTCTCTTTCGTTTCAAATAAGGAGCCCCGGAAACCACATAGGAGATCATTTATTTACATGAACAATAAGTTATACAAACAGATTTAATGTGTACTAAAAGTACATTTATTATATAAATGACTAGTTTTGACAATTTAGTTTCATTTGTTGTATATTTATGAATGTTATCTGCATACTATTCTACCATCATCATCACTTTTTATCTGTTTCTCCTTTGTGATTTTCTTGGTTATCTACTATTTGCTGCGTTTAATTGATAACAGACATTTTAATCTTCATTCTACTGATGGATCTGCTTTTAAGGCCACCATTAAAGCAGGATATGGAGTCTACATAGAGTATCCAGACAGAACATCTGATGAGCTGTTTGATGCCTGTGGGGAGATATGTTCAAATTATGAGGCAGAAATAACAGCATTGGAAGCAGCTCTGTACCACTTGAGGACCGTATTTGATGCTTTCACATTGAAAGCCCAAAGCATCGTAATCTTTAAAGACTCATTATCTGCCCTTCAAGCTCTGGAAGATGGTGGTCACTGTAAGCTTGAACTTACCCAAATATGCATAGATGCGAACCAACTTCTCACATCCCATAAAGTCAGAATAGTTGTACAATGGATCCCTGGTCACTTAAATATACCTGGCAATGATAAGGCAGACAGACTGGTTAAGAAGGGAGCAAGTCAAGAACAACAATACACACCAACAACCCTGCAGACAGCCAAACAACTGAAGACTGCAAACAAAGAGGACTGGCTGAATAGATGGGCAATGGGAAATACTAATCCACAAACATATGGCCATCCCAAAGACAACATCAACCTCCTGAAAAGGAGAGACCAAAGCACCATTTTCCAACTTCGCACTCATATATAACAACAACACAATACAACTTAACTATATGACATTGGGCCAAAGGGCAGGAGCCCATAGGTCGCTGGATCAATAACCAACCAACCAACCAATCTTCATTCAATCTTAGAATTATCTTAATTACAATTGTTATCATTATTCTGCTATTTGTATTATATTCATTTTTAGGTTGGCCACCATTTGTTGCCTATAGATGATGGCAAGGAATTTCGAGTGGAGTGTGAGGAAAGTATTCTCACTTAATTATTCAAAGACAACAGCAACATCTTGGCTTCAAGCTGCCCATCCCCGTTTAGCATCTAGCAAAATACAAGTCTTATAATATTCATTATTAAACTTCCTATGCCATATTTTTCTCAACAATATTAACATTTTATTTGGCCTGTTTTTTAATTTTTATTTAACTTCAATGTTAAAATTGTATTATTTCTTATATAAGATGGTATTTCCTGTATTTTTTATAACCTATTTTTGTCAGTGTCTGTTACGGTTACAATGTGCTGCTTAAATGCAGTTTGTATACATAATACGCTTTTTCCTCAGGGTTGAATCCAACAATTTGTTTAATTCTTCAAAACATATCTTTTATTATTGCACCTAAGTTTACTTTGCCTGAATTTTGTTACCAGTATTTAAAATGTATTTTTAAATAGTATAACTATAGTTTAGCAATGCTTCATTTCTATTTATAGTATTCTGAATTAATTTGTAAAAAAATATCTTGAACTCACTTGAGAGAATTCTTGTTGCTATTCCATTTACAATGTGTAAAAAGTACTTGTATGTTTCAATAAATTTGCATATATTCAGTTTGTCTCAAAACATATACATGATTTTGATCAAATTGTACAAGAGACGACATTGTGTCTTGTATCAGTTGAAATGTAAGTATTTAAAAGTTATTTGATGGTGAAAATACATTTAAATATTCAAGGGGCATCAGCATACTGAATTATGGCAACTGGTAGATGACAGTTCTTAGTTGACCTGTACTTCCCTGTGCAGGTCCCAGCTCTGGTACGAGCTGGATGTAACTGGGAAGAGGATTTCCTGCATAGCGGGCTAGGCTCGAACAACTTATTACTTTGCTGCATTGCGAAAAAGTGCTGCAGAGGGTGGTTAATTGATGTATGAGTCCATCTTAATAGACTCAAAAACTACAGCAAAGTAGACCCGCATGTTGTTAGACTCCATCTATGCTTCTCTAAACAAACCACTTAACCATGGCTGGTGTTATATCATGTCACACAGTTAGTCACCTCTTATGACATGCTCTCTGTGAGGCAGTGGGGCTATTCTTGTCCTTGTCAAACACAAAGACCCAGGTGAACCACTTGGGTAATTGACAGTTTGTGTATTTTTTTTTTTTTTTTGGTTTTTTTTGCGTTCGCCTTATTTTATCTATTCCCCAAGGCATGTGTGCGTTACACTGTGGTTTTTATTTTGCGCCTGTCGGCCCAGTGCATCCAACTTCAGCATGCATTTTATGTAAGGGTCTGCTTCCTCCTGCATTTTCTAAGGGTTTGCTTCCCCGGGGTAACAGCCGGTGCTGTGATGGGGATCGAACCCAGCACCTTCTGGTTGTGAGCCGTGCCACTTAACCACTAGGCCACGCCGTCCCCACAGTTTGTGTATTAAATGTTCTTTTTTAAAAATCTTTAAAAATGAATTTTGTAGGATTTTAATATAATTTTTTTTTAAATCTCTCATAATTTGACACATCAGTCTTATGTAGTCAATAAAAGAAAACAATTTTGAGGCTAATGTTGTTGTGAATGCTTACAATGAGTAGGTTTACTCTTTTATGCGCCCTGAAAAGGACATTTAGTGGTGGTTTACAGTAGCTTTCCTCACATCCTGAGTGAGTTGATGAATGTGGACTGGGGTCCTCCAGATGGTTGTGCTATGCTTGGCTTCATCTGCATGATTCTCACTACAACAGGGATCACATCAATCCCTCCCCTTGTTAACCAGACTGCCAAGAAGGTCTGCCCATTTTCCAAGGAGGATTCTGGAGAAGTCAAGGTGGGGGTCTTTGCCAGTATATTTTGCCAGATCTTGACTAACATGTCTGATCAGTATGTTGTGCCTGACCAGGTATTAGTCTTTCTTCCCTTTGAGGCTAATAAACATCTAGAAATTTAAGAAGAAAGGGAAAGTACTAAACTTAGAAGTCTCACATTATGTTTGAATTAACTTTTGTTTTAAAAAGCAGAAGTTATAAAATTTATACCATTACATTGATATACCATCTTCACAACAAAAGGCTTTCTCTTAGTTTTGAAAATAACCATATGCACAGATATCCAGATATAGCAGCATCCACGTCTCACCCTAGCTCTGTATTACAATCATGAACTATATATTTTCAAATATATTTATTTGGGGACGGCGTGGCCTAGTGGATAAGTGGCACGGCTCACAATCCGAAGGTGCTGGGTTCGATCCCCATCACAGCATCGGCCGTTACCCCGGGGAAGCAAACCCTTAGAAAATGCAGGAGGAAGCAGACCCTTACATAAAATGCATGCTGAAGTCGGATGCATTGGGCCGACAGGCGCAAAATAAAAACCACAGTGCAACGCACACCGCCTTGGGGATTAGAGAAATAAGGCGAACGCAAAAAAAAAAAAAAAAAATATATTTATTTTAATATAAATTTAAAATTCCATTTGTAATTATCAGTTATAAATATTTATTCCATTTACTCATTACATCTTTTCAATAACATATTTATCAACACCTCCTATTTCATTTGCTTTTGTCATTTCTCCTGTAATTTTAATAATTTATTTTAAAATCCTTTTTGAAATATTTATGTTGTACTTACAGTAAATACAGTTAAAAGGATATAAACTTTGTGTACAGAAATATATGTTTGTTATACATTCACTTTACTTCAAGAAAGTAAGTTTTACATTCAGTTATTTTACATTCTATGTGCCTCAGATAGACTGAAATACATTTTAAGATAGACTGAAATGAAATAATGTTGTCTTGGTATAGCTATCAGTAGCTACGCACTCAGACAGTTTGATCTACTTCTTCTTCTTCATCGTACGCAGTCAGACAGTAACCATTATTTTTTCGAAAAAAGCGGCAGTCATCCTGAGGCTGTCGACACTGCCATAGAGCTTGTCTTGTGGTTCCACTGGTGATGGCCACATCTGCTCTCTCTGATCCTCATATGTCGGGCAGTTCTGCAGCAGATGCTCAGCTGTCATTTTCCCGGTACCACACGGGCATTCGTCGGTACCACCTATCTTCAATTTGTTGAATAGGTGGTACCTCAGTCTATTGTGGCCAGTGCGAAGTCTGAAGACAACGACCTGCTCTCTTCTGTTCAACTGGTAATAGGCATCGTTTTTGGTGTAGCCAGTAGACAGTTTGATCTAATTTCTCTGTTTTCATTTCATTACCTATGGGATCAATAAGTATTGCTATTTGTTTATATCCTCATTTTCTTACTTTATTTTTGCTTCTAATATAGCATCAGGTCACCATTATAATTGACATTTTGCCTGAGCCACAGTATGAATGTTCTGTGGTAGTGTTGGCAATTTAACTGAATGTCTTTATACTGGTTTAGAAGCCACTGCAGAGTCTGTATACAACCAGTTTCTTTTACATTCACTTGATCTAAAAATACCTACGAGCATCCGATCTATCCTTGAATGCATTAATTTACCCTGCCTCCACTACTTCCCGTGGCAATGCATTCCAAGCATTCACCCCTCTGATTAAAAAATATTTCTTGGTATCTAATCCAGACCTTTATTTAATTAATTTGTGACTGTGTCCTCTTGGTTTTGTAGGCGTTTTTATTTTTTAAAACTTGTTATAGTCTAATTTATCCTTTCTGTTTATTATCTTATAAACCTGTATTATATCATCTAAACTTATTCCCTTGTCTAGACACAGCCGGTTTTTCTAAATCTCCTCATAACTATAATTCTGGAATCCCACTATCAGTTTTGTCATTCTTCTTTGTATCCTTTCTAGCATGTTTATATCCCTGCTATGATAAAGATTCCATCCCTGTACACAATACTCCATTAATTCATACATTCATAGGCGTCTCAGTCTCTATAGACCATACGTGTGGCGCCCTGTCAGTTTTGTCCAGCTCCGTCTCCCATATAACTAATGATTTATACAGTTCTACAATCACTTCCATGCTCCTATGTCTAACATATTTTTTATCATGCCTAACATTGCATTTGCCTTTTTCACTGCTACTTTGACTTGCTCACTCACCTTTCCTGTATGATCTATTACAAACCCTAGGCCCTTTCCTTTTCTATCTTTCTAATATTGTTTACTCCCATTTTGTAATTATATTCCTTGTTGGATGTACCCACTTGGATGTCTGTACATTTATCTACATTAAACTCCATTTGCCAGCTCTCAGGCCATTCCCATTTTTATCTAAATCCGACCTCAAAATAATGTACTTCTGCTTTAGATGAAACACCTTGTTTTACATAATGAAGTTGCCAACCCCATGCAAAACTCTTCCTGTTTACCTTTCACAACATGCACAGGAAGGGACAAAATGTCTGATTCTCTCTTCCTCTGTGATCCAAATAAGATATTTTTATGAGAAGAACAGTTTTAATGGAAGAATGTCAGTCTTTCTGATACTGAAGATTTATTAGTAGCTACTTTACATTAAGAAAAATGTCTTATATTTAACTGTCAAAGTAAAGATAACCTCATAACAGACACTACCATCAGGGATGAGATGTTAGAGAATGCATTGTTCATTTTCCAAGGTGGGGTAACCAGTTCCTGTCCTTGCCTTCATTAACTGTAAATCAGGTGCTCATTTACAGCTGGGTAGAATGAAGGTGTGTTGTTATCTGGTAGAAAACCTGGTGCTCTGTAATGAGACACAGGTACCCTAGTTGCTCTGCCACTCAGACATATGAAATTTAATGTACAGATTGGTGCAAAATACTAGCCATTCTTGAATTGTTTTGTTGCAAAATATTTAATTAAAATGTATTATTAAAAAAGATATTTCAACTGTAATACAATTACTGCAATATGGATTGGAGGTCAACAAAGACATTAACAAAGATGGTGTAGACGTTTATAAAAATATGCTTAAGTAGAATATTAGTGTTGAACGATATAATATGGTTGCTAACATTAATCTGTTGCATAGAACTAGGCAGCTGGCAGTAAATAAGGAGATAAAGAGAAGGTGTTGGTAATGGGTAGGACATACTTTGTGTAAAGGGGAAGATGACATCACAAGATGGTCGATGTTCTGAATCCCAAGAGAAAAGAGACATAGAGACTATACAAGACACACTTGATGAAGAGAGTTCTTCTCTAAACTGGTGTATTGTTTTTAGAAAACTATTAGTATCTTTGCACGAATAGAATTTATTAAAGTGATTTTGATAAAGAAATGCTAGGTCAGCACTTTTGTTATGAGATATTGAGCTCTTTGGTGCTAAGTCATTTGTGTCATGGACAGGTGTACAGGTGTGAAGTCCTTATCATAGAGGGGATATAAACATGCTGGTAAGAATACAAAAAAGAGCGACAAAGCTGATAGTGAGATTCAAGAATTACAGTTATGAGTAAAGACCTACAGTGTCTAGAAGAGAGAAGAATTCGAGGTTATTTAATACAGGTTTATAAGATGATCAGAGGAACGGATAAATTAGACTATAACAAGTTTTTCAAAATACAACCACCTCACAAGAACAAGAGAGCATAGCTACAAATTAACTAAAGAGAAGTCCAGATTAGATATTAGGAAGCAAGATAATGTAAATGAAACTGGTTGTATACAGACTCTGCAGTGTCTTCTAAAGACATTAAGTTAGGTGAAACTTTGTGACCGAGAGCCCGCCCCACATTCCGCTATGCACCTGGAAACAGGATGTAATACAGAAGCTTAGCAATTGGGTGAGGATCATAACTGTGATGAGCTTGCTAAGAAACCTAGCATTGCACTACAACCAGGAGGACCAGGTCCACCTTCTTCAGTACACCTTGGGATATACAAAGAGCCTCTGCTACCAGAGAAAATTCAGCAAAAGTGAACAGTTCAGCTTCATTAAACAATAACAACCTTAAGCTGCTTGTCAGTTTCATAGTTCGAACGATCAACAATATCTATTTGCGCAAGGAAAACAAAATCAGTTACAATTTTATTAAATTGGTAACATTTCACTTGAAAATATCATGTCTATATTTGCAATATTTTCTCCTGTATAAACAAACTTCACTGTCTAGTTCACATGTAGGTCCATAAAGTTTCTCTTCTATTGTTGTTTTTCTTGGCCAGTGGGTTTGCCTCAGTATATCATATTCTGGGCGTTCTGTAGTATTTGCTCTGCAGTCTGGTGTACCTGTACACATGGTCGAGTAAACAATCTTCAATACTGTGTGCATGTGGCTGTGAAGTTGGTTGTGTTCTGTTCTGAGGCGCAACACAACTGTTTGCTCTTACCTTTTTATACTCATATTATAGTAAACGTATTGTATTAATGTTGATAGCTGTCTGTTTTATTTAATCATCCTTTTCTTATGTTAGTATGTAGCTGATACATCCAGCTGCTTGTCTGCAGCACCCTCCTTTGCCAGTCGAGTTGCTCTCTCCTTTCTCTGTACTCCACAATAAGAAGGTATTCACTACATGACAATTTTGTGCTGGCTGCTCAGTTCAGGCAGTAGAATCTGTAGACCTGGCAGTATCCTAGACTTCAGTGTTTGGAGTGTGGATTTTGTATTTCTCAGAAATTATACCGGTTGTAGACTGAGATTAGTGTTCAACAGTTTTTCAGTTGCCACCTTGATTGCCTGAATTTCTGCATCATAATTATGACAGAATTTCCCAGTTGGTACTCTGACTGTATAATCCATGTGCACTCCAGCTCCTCAATTCTTTACTGCATTCTGTGCTGACCCACCTGTGAATACCTTCCATATTTCACCGCAATTTATCAAATTAAGCTACTGTAATCGTTTCAAAATTACTGCAGTTTAAAACACCCACTACTAAATATTCACTATTCTTTTTAATTTAACAAAGCTGGGGTAATTTATTTACGATGGTGTAATATTTCACATTTTTTCCACGACTTCTTGAACACATGCTCGCATCTCTTAGCAAACACCTACCTGGCTCAAGTGGACATACAAATGTCTTGTAAAAACAACGAACAAAAACATTCATTGACTGTGAAACTTTTTATTAGCTAAAGTGTCATGGATGTTGTCTTAGCGTCAACTGGCAGGTCAGAAACTCCTGCCATAAACTAATATTTGATGTCTCTTTCAAACAAAACAAATAGCTAGTCTCTTAACAGGTTCTTGCTTGTAATTTTGTTGTTGCGAGATTGCGTATGGTAAAAGGCCGGTTTTGTTTTCTTGTTCAGTCCAAATTTAAGGGACAAATCACAGTTTAAAGAAACGGTGTTTTCGTATAGTTATCCGGACAAAATGAACTGTCATGTAGGGGACAGTGGGCCACACGCGTCTGTATGTATGTATGTGTATGTCGGGATCACAAGACTTGACAGAGTACGAAACAAAGAAATAAGACAGAAGCCTGGTGTAACACCGTACATGGAAATGCAAAGAATAACATTATTTGGACACCTGACAAAAATGCAACATAAGTTATGAGCTGCACCGATCTACAACACTAGACGTCGGAGCTGCAAAGCAAGATGGAGACAAAGAAACAGATGGATAGAATGGGTCAGTGAGACACTGAAGAAACATGGAATGACAACATCAGCGACACATCTGGCATATGATAGAAAACTACATCTCCCCAACAAAAGTGAATAGAAGTGAATCAGTCAATCAAATCCCTCGCTCCTATTGGTCCATTGGCCTTTGACAACATCCAGCCAGCATACTCGGCCCTGTGCTGCTCTTTCTGCCTCTCTCCATGCGTATTCTGTTAATCTTAGTTCCTTCTCATATTCTCTTCTTTGTCTATGTTTAGGTATACGGCTCTTCCTCTTTCCCTGGGAATACCATATAAAAGCCTGTCTGGCTATGTTTGACGGTGCCTTCCGTAGTGTATGTTCTATCCATCGCCATTTTCTTAACTTAATTTGTTGTTAGAAAGATAGTTGTTGACTCCTTTTCAGTAGGTCTTCATTCTTCGCCATGTCTTGCCAGGATATACCAATTATCCTTCATAGAAATTTATTGGCGAACGACTGACGTTTCCTCTTTATTGCCTTTGTCGTTCTCAAAGTTTCTGCTCCGTACAGGAGAATTGACGGGACATTGGCATTAAATACTATTAACCTAGTATTCGTTTTTATTTCCCTGGAAATAGTAGAATGAATTAAGACATTTTCTTTAATCCCCAACTTGGGGTCCAGTATCCACACGGGCATTGTATGTGTATAGAAGATATTAGTTCATATTTATTAATGTACAGAATTCTTCTTCTTCAATCCTATTTTTTATTTTTATGTTTTAAAAGTCAGATACGTTGTGGCGCATTTTACAGATGGATTGTGAAATCAGCAAGATTTCGTGCTATGTATATAATGGGTTGAAAAAATACAATTATTCACCTGGAGGTTTTAAACCCTAATCCCATTCAAAGTACTCTCATTGGGACTCTATACACTTCTCACATCTGTCCCGACATTGTTGGAAGCTTTTCAGGAAGGCCTCTATGGAAATGGATGCAGTACAGCTGGGTCGTCGTATTCCGCATAATGTCTTCTCGTGACTCAAATCGGGACAGCCAAAAATCACAAGGAGCCGTGTCGATAGAATAGGAAGCATGGTAAACATGAGAAATGTGTTTTGCTAAGAAAGTCTGAATTAGTTGCGAAAAATAGGCGGGTACGTTGTCATGATGGATTTGTCAGGTTCATGTTGTCCAGATCCGGTCGTTTGTGTCGAACATTATCACGAAGACGACAGATGACCTCCAGGCAGTACTTTTTGGTAATGTTTTGACCTTGTTATGCGTACTTGTGATGCACAATCCAATGGGAGTAAAAGAAAACGGTCAACGTGACTTTGAAATGTCTGCGCACCTGACTGGTTTTTTCGGCCTTGAGAATGATGAGTTTTTCCACTGTGACGACTGCAGCTTGGTCTCCGGGTCGTACCCATAAACCTACGACTCATCACCACTTGTGTATCGTTTATCTTTTGGCAAAATTTGATGCAACACTGCTGCTCAATTCTTTCTATCATTTCGTGGTGAGCAAAAACCCGATTGGTGCTCATTACACTGAAATGTTGACTGCCAGCGATTGACGCAATCAGGGGCGATAAAAAATTCACACATGCTCATGACGGTCCTCTATACCTCCTTGCCGAAGGACAACGTCCATGCTTTATTTGTTTCTGCGGGGAAAAAATTAAGTCGGATACTTTTTAAACACCTTGTAAATGACTCTATACGTCTTTACTGACGCTTTTAATCGGGTAAAAGTCTGATTTGGCATCTCTTTTCATTGCTGATCTTGCCGGTTTTAGACAGGCATACTTTACAACACAGTGAATGTAGTCCTTGAATATATGGTTACATTTACTTTTTCGCTTTTTCCGCTTGTTTTCCAAAAATTTGTTCACCTTTATCTCGAAAGTCTAGAAACCTCTATATATGTTGTTTTCCATGCAACTCTATCATCAGCTCTCTTCTCTCACTTTTGAAAGTCTATAGAAAAGTCTTTCAATGAGGTTTTATATACATCTTTGTATCTTAACATTGATCTACCTACAGTTCTCTTTCCCACCGAAAAATGCATGTTTGGGTAAGCGATTGTTATTCATTCTTCTCTTGTCCCAGTCACTTCAGTCCTCTACTACCGAGTGTCCCGATGATTGATTACAGCTTGACTTGATGCAATACCTCCGTATTGGCATTGTTATCATAATTTTATAATTGTTGTACCATACTGTAAAGTTATGTTGATGTTTCTGGGTTATAGCTCTCAAAATATTTCTGTCACAAAACTACATGGTATACAGTACGTACACTGAAGTCAGATGACATTCTCCCAT
Source organism: Ariolimax columbianus (assembly GCA_036924085.1). Classification (NCBI taxonomy): domain Eukaryota; kingdom Metazoa; phylum Mollusca; class Gastropoda; order Stylommatophora; family Arionidae; genus Ariolimax; species Ariolimax columbianus. The sequence continues at coordinate 68,504,443 of JAVGWX010000008.1, read as the reverse complement.
ATGAACTTCCATATGTGGCTTAAAGGCTTCGTCTGCCCATAAAAATCTGCTCAAATGATTAACAGGATGTGGATTAATTCGTTTTTATTCACTTTTTTACCATCTCGACCTGAGTATACAAATTAAGCTGCAGTTTTGTTAATGGTTGACAAATTCTTATGAAGCATGCCATTTTGAAGACAATTGAACGTTTTAGCAAGCTAGTGGGGGAGCGAAGAGTAATCAGGGACAGATGATACATATAGATCAAAACAACCTCACGCCAATTAATAGCTAGGTGACGGTCATTAGGGTGCTATTTTTTCTCACAGTCAAATAGCCAAATAATTCCTAAATTAGGCTTGCCTGTCCTGACTGAATTTCTAATTTTAAAACTGGCGAACGATTCAAATAGGGTTCCGTGGGAAATTAAACTCTGTATGATGCTATTTTTATTAGATAACCTGAGATTTCGGGGTGGAGGGGGGGGGGGGGTTGGGGAGACAAGGTATGTAAGCCAAATGCAAGGTGAGATTAGCCTTTCTCATTCTGATGCTACTTTTCGAAAATTGGTAGTAGGAATCTTTTATGCACCTCGAAAGAGACTGTGGGACAGCAGTCTGGCCAATGAGGTGGGAATGGACCTTGTAATCCCCATAATGTTGAGTTTATGCGATCAGCAACAACAACAACGGACTACTGGATACACTTCTCCTGTTGCCGTGAACGGTTTATGACAGTTCATGCGTTTAGGCGCCAGAAACTCGCACATCGTCCCTTCTACTGTTAGTAGTAAGAGTTCCATCCCGAATAATTCATGAAGGAAGTGTGTGGCCAAGGGCTTGTCAGTTTGGTTCACAAATCCAACGTGCCATGTTCAAATCACGCTGCGCTCAGTTTAACAGACCGGACTTATAGGTATTTTCATGGCATCACCGCTTCTTCCAGTTGACCCAACTGTAAGCGAAGTCAGTGGACAGTTTCAGAGGTTTTTGGGTAGCTACGTAGAACATGAACTATTGTCGACAATTTCAGCAATGAAAGTGACTGAGCACAAATAGGGGAGCCCAGGTGCAATGAAGTATGTACTATGAACAATTTACAAATTTCCCATTTGCTGTTGCAAACTATTTGCTATGCAAACCTTAGGAGTATTTAGAGTCGATTCTCAATTCCACTTCCGGTCATACAGCATCTAAGACTATACACGGAATTGGGGGAACTGAGACGCTAGCCCGATCAGGCACAGCATGCTGACCAGGACGTCGTGATAGGGCCAGGCACAATACACTGACCAAGACCAACATCTCTCTACAATGTAGTTGCCTGGAAACAGGCTATTTTCAAGGCAGTCTGGCTGGCGAGATGTGGATCGACGTGATCTCTTTAGCAGTGAACATCACGCAGATGAAGCAACGTAACCACAACCACCTGGAGGACAGCAGTCCACCTTCATCAGCACGCTCGGGATGTAACGAAAGCTTTTCCAAGCCGCCACATAACGCCTTTTTCAGGGCACACAAAAGAGTAAACTTACTCATTGTTAGAATTAAACAACAATAACAACACAACATACAATTAACAAACAACGTTGAGCGTGTTCCCACGTTGTTGTGACAGAAAAACATGTCTGTCCCTATAACTCCAAGAGCTTTACCGGTGGTATCTTAGCTAGCCAACGGGGACTCTCGGGCTGGACAAGTTTAATGGCAGAGACCGGACAAAGTGAGACACAAAATTGCTGTTTTTGAAGGCAGGTTGGGGACAGCCATGAGTACGCAAGGCAAACCTGACAGAAATCCTTTTTGAAATAAGATAAAACCGATCGACATGCATAACGAAATAGCGTAATCGTAATCTTCGTTTAATGCGCATGTCACAAATCATAGTAACCATTATAGTGGCCATTGCCTTTTAGTCCTGCCAGGCTGTGACAATTTGTCAATTGATTTCGCTATATAGTAAAGTTAACTTAACTTACCTTCTTTATACTGGTTTAGAAGACTCTGCAGAGTCTGTATACAACCAGTTTCATTTACATTACCTTGCTCTAAAAGCTATGCGCATCCAATATATTCTTAAATGCATTAATTGTCCCTGCCTACACTACTTCCTGTTGCAATGCATTCCAAGCATTCACCACTCCTGACTAAAATAATATTTCCTAATATCTAAACCTCACCTTTCTTTAGCTGATTTGTAGCTATGCTCTCTTGTTCTTGTAGGTGGTTGAATTTTGAGGAAAAAAAACTTGTTAAAGTCTAATTAATCCGTTCCTTTGATTATCTTATAAACCTGTATTAAGTCACCTCAAATTGTTCTCTTTTCTAGACACTGTAGGCCGGTTTTTCTGAGTCTTTCCTCATAACTGTAATTCTGGAATCTCACTATCAGCTTTGTTGCTATTTTTAGTATCCTTTCCAGCATGTTTATATATCGCTTCTATGAAAAAGACTACACACCTATACAGTACTCCAATCTAGGCCTAACTAATGCTTTATACAGCTTTACTATCACTTCCTTGCTCCTATGTTTAATATTTCTTATTCCTAACATTACATTTGCCTTTTTTTACTGATACCTTGCTCACCCACATTACATGTAGGATCTATTATAACCCTTAGGTATTATCTAGATATTAACGTATGAAACAGTTCTGTTTTGTTAGTACTTTATCACTATGTATTTCATTGTAACTGCTCTTGTAATTCAATAGCAGGCTAAACGTAATGAGAGAACCAGGCACGAATTAATACTTTAAAAGGTATGGGACACAAAGACAGCTGGAGAAAACCAGACACCAATCTATACTTTTAGAGGTTTAGGACAAAAAGATGGCTGGAGAAAACCAGACACCAATCTATACTTTTAGAGGTTAGGACAAAAAGATGGCTGGAGAAAACCAGACACCAATCTATACTTTTAGAGGTTTAGGACAAAAAGATGGCTGGAGAAAACCAGACACCAATCTATACTTTTAGAGGTTAAGGACAAAAAGATGGCTGGAACAAACTAGACACCAATCTTTACTTTTAGAGGTTAGGACAAAAAGATAGCTGGAGAGAACTAGATACCATTCTATACTTTTAGATGTTTAGGACAGAAAGATAGCTGGAGAGAAATGGTTACCAATATATACTTTTAGAGGCTTAGAACAACAACAAAAAACTTATAAAATAACTAGAAATGAAAGTGATTTAAACATAGAATGGAAAATACGAGCAGTGAATCGGATAACACCATAACCAAATAAGGAAGAAGAGGAAGGGCGGGAATCTCTATCATCTCGTGTAAATAAAGCCCCATACCAGGAACTGCCGTCAGGGATGAAGTATTAGAGACTTCATTATACTAAGCCACGGATTGTGTGAGGTGTGAGTGGCCAGTCCCCTTCTTCGATGCCGTTCTTCCCCTAATCGTAGGTCTGGTACCCATTCACATAGTAACTCCCTATACAGCTGGATGGACTGAAGCGTGCCAGTAGCGAGAGTTGAATCTCCGTACTTTTGCCATGTAAAGCTGGTGCTCTAGCACTGCACCAATCAGACGCTATCCCCTCGTGTATTGAAAACAATATGGCGGGCCAGAATAGAAACCGATGAAGCGGAACTGCCTAAGCCGTATGTTTCACAAATAACTGAAAAATGTTCAAAAAGTAATTGGAATATTTTGTATGGCCAGAATATGCGTTATAAAGGTTACTGTGTTACTCTCCCTTGTGTATAGTTTGACTCGGTTATTTGTTAATATCCAGTTTGTCGTTTGTATTATTGTGTTATGGTGCAGAGGATGATGCCGTAGGATCTGAATTTGAGTGAAATATTATTATTTTTATTTAAATAATTTTTATGACAACAGAAAATGACAATGTGAATGCAAAAACAACAAAGCACGCGGAAGCATTGCTCGGCATTGTGGGGCATGATTTGTCTTGTAATAATTCTGTTTTGTCCAGGACGTGGGTTATGTTGAACATAAGATGTCCCCTGTCAGGTGCGCTTTTGGTGGCGTGTGACTGACTCTGACCTGCTGTCCTGCCAAAGTCACACGTAAGAGTGTCTTTGCTTTCTAGGTCAACAAGAACGGTTGATTCCACACCCATCCAAAATGTTGTAAGGTCTTTTACTATTGTTGCCCTGCGTAGAAAAATTAATATAATAGATTCACCTTTGTTATGATGATGAAAACAAGAATGAACAAGTATACACCATTTATAGGGGGCGACTGGCTAAAATTCCAGGATTAGGAATATTATTTCTTCCCACCTGTGAACTGAAGCCGTGCCAGGAGTTGTATTGTAGTTTCTCGTGATGTATATTGTTTTGGCTATTGTCGCAGACGACCAGGCCTTACTCGAGGAGTCAGAGGCGACTTTAAAACAATTGTTCAATAGAATAATAACACCGCAAATGAATAAGGAATGAAGATAAATATAAAGAAGACAAATGGTATGATGACTGCATAAGAACCACAAGCAGTAAATGTAGTTAAAGAAGGTAAACATGTCGAGCAAGTGAGCCAAATTTAGAACAACTCATTACAGAGGTTGTCCGTAGCCATAGAGATATGAACTAGAATTGCAATGGCATAAACAACTTTCAGAAAGAAATGGACAATATTTATTTCGAAAAGTACAAACATCTCAATCCGTAATAGAATCAGCGGTGCGTTTACCTGGTCTGTGGCACTGTATGGTTCGGAGACATGGGCTATAAACAGAGAAAAAAGCGATAGTTGTAGGCTTATGAGATGTGTGCTATCGAAGAATGAAAGAGGTCTGCTGGACTGACAAAGTCGAATACAATGGTGATTGAAGCAGACCAAAAAAGACAAAAACAAAAACGTATGATAATAAAACGGCGAAGGTTGTCTTAGCTTATCCCCAATTAGTCTGAAACACGTCAACCAGTTCAAGGCGTCTTTGCAGATGAAAAAAGAACAAAAGAGGCAGAGGTCGGCCAAGGAATACCTTCATTACATATGTTTACATGGATGTAGCAGTCAAATTATACGCCGAACTCAAAAGGGCAGTAGAGGACAGACCGAGATGGAGTGAGACACTTCAGAGGCTTCAAAACCAGTCTGTGGAATGAAAAACAGACGAACGAACGTCAGCGGAGAAGCGGTTGGCCGAATTATTTGGATACAGTTTCTTTGACCAGAAGAACAGCGGGACAGAAAGAAAGTCGAATAAAATGATGTTCGAGGCAGACAAACGAAAAACGCTATGGTAGGGCCGGTATTTTTTATGTTGGGGGTAAAATAAATACCAGGCATGCGAACTACGTGGCGACTGCAGGGACAAACGACATTTATTTCTTAGACAATACATCTTCTGGGTGGGCCCCATCAATGGAAGTAAAAACAGCTATGATATTAGTAGATAGCTTCGTCAAAACTCATTGTTTTGAGAAATACAGACGGGCCGGCCAAGTGGTGCATATGTCGGTCAACAGACTAACACGAAGCGTGGCGTCCTGGTGAATCTACAACGTTAGGCGCCCTCGCGGGCATCCCAGGTTGAGATGGACAGATGGGCCGAGGGAGGCATTGGGTCAAACATGGTACACTAAGGCAAAAAAGCGAAATGAATTTAAAAAGTAGCTGTAGTTGGCTCCTTTCCCATAGGTCTTCATTCTTCACCATATCTGGCCACCTTACGCCCATTGTCATTCGTAGACGTTTGTTCAAGAAGGACTTGAGGCATTGTTCTATGACCTTGGTCGTTTTTTATGTTTCAACTACATACAGCAGCATCGATTTGATACTGTGGTTGAATATTCTAATTTTGGTGTGAATCTTCATTTCCTTGGAAATCCATATGTTGTTCAGTGTCATTCTTGATTTTCCAACTCTGGTCCTTACATCTGTATCTTTACCTCCTGATGTATCAGCTGTTCTGTTCAAATAGATAAAGATATCCACTTCTTCCAACGATTCTCCCTCCAGCATGATCTGTTCTTGTCGACAATTTAAGTTTAAAGAACTTGGTTTTCGTATGTTGATATTCTGTCCTAATTCGATTGATTGTTCTTTCAACTTATCAAGTTTCTCATGCATGTTGCTAAATGTATGATAAAAGTACCAGATCATCTGCGTAGTCCAGATGCTCCAATTGTGAATATCGTGTCCACTGAATATCAGTTCTCTTTCCCATTTGCCTTTCTGTCTTGGTGTGGTAATTGAACCAACCATACATATATATGTAAAAAGTAAATTAAAGTAACCCATAGCATTACTGCCGTAGGGGTGTGAGGTGTTTTAATATCTCACATTTTAAAGGCTCGCCTATATGAGGCGGTAGCCATCTCCTCCCCCTCGCCGCTTTTACTTCCCGGTCTGAACCGGTACTCATTTAAGGCTGGGTCGACCCGGGAGCCATTGCAGTCTGAAAAAACACTACCGCCTCAACTGGGGAATGAACCCAGGACCACTCAGATGCGAAGCCAGCGCGATAACCACATATTTATGTAAGTATCGACATTTGCAGAGAGAAGATGGAGAGATTTAGGGAAAACAGAAAACTTTGGACAAGAACTATATACTGGACACTTAGAGACAGATTGTACATAGAACATACAGTCTACTAGATCAGACATATACATTAGAAAAAGCAGATCAACTGACGATATTCAGACTGCGAACTGATATCAGCAGACTCAGACATCACCTATTCAACAAATTAAAAAATTGACACCAGGACATGTGCCCTTGTGAGGAGAGAGCAGGCAAATAATAGAACATGTTCTCCAGGTCTGTAGATCCTTCATATGAGCCGAGTGACAACGTGGCCCTCTCAACTTTACTGAAGGATAAACTGTATCAGGACGAGAGAAACATGAGAGAACCTGCTAAGTTTCTGAGCCGCCAGATTTCTGAGAGAAATAGTCTGTCTTCTGAGAAAGATCGAAGAAGGTAGATTGATAGGTAGGTACAAAGGTAGGTGGGTAGGTAGGTAAGTAGGTAGGCAAGTAGGTAGGTCGGTCGGTTTGTAGGTAGGTAGATAGTCCCCTTAGGTGACAATGACATGTCGTGGCAACCACATGCAATAAAGATAGTGTCTTTCCGACTGGTTCTAGCCAGGTGGTGCGTGGACGGTGAGAGGGAGGGGGGATATGACGACAAGGGTTGCTTCTCATTCTTGATTTCCATGGCTCGCATTAAGAACTGGTGGGCGGGACATTCTCGGCAAGTCGGGCTACATATCCAAATAGGGCCAAACGGAGACGGTCTAACATTGTGAGTGTGCTCTCGAGACCTGTCCATCGTTTGAGACTCGGTCACACCAGCGGATCGTAAGAATGAGCTTCTGATCGCGCTGAAGAATAGTCCAATTTTCAGGACTGTACAACAGGATGTAGACGACACAGCTTATGTAAATTCGTAGCTTGCTTTTCAGTGAATGCCTCTGCTGGTTCCAGACTCGATGAGGGCCGTTCACAGAGACAGCAGCCAGACCGACTCTTCGATTGATGTCTGGGTGTCTTCCTGGGTCCGAGTTCTGTTTACTGTCCAGGTAAATTAAATTCTCAGTGAAGTTGACATGATTGATATCCACAATAATTCCAGCTGTTGTGGATTGCAGTAATGATGATTATATAATCCATTTAGCTGTGAGCTGGCAGCTCTTGATAGCCCAATGCCCTTCTGGACAAAAGCGCACTTCCTCGATTGTTGAGTCGACGTCCTATCTCGTATAAAGTCTGTTGTCTTAGAGACTTCATGATTGCGTAGGGAGGTTATGGACGCATCTTTCGAGTATCCTAGAAGGGAAGCAGTCTAGTGGGTCGGTGTCCCAGGATCGTCACATCCTGCCAGGGACACCAGGGACTTATTATATTCATCTAAGTCGGCTATCTCATCATTCTTCCGTCAGTTTTGCCAGCTCATCTGTAATGATGGTATGTGTGGCATCCCCTCCACCTGGGAGATCGTCACGTCCTGCCAGCCCATCTGTAGTGATGGTATGTATGCCATCCTCTCCACCTGGGAGATCGTCACAAAGGGGCAGAGGTGCAATGTCCGCTGGTCTACATCTCTTCGTCATCCATGGGGATTGCAGTCACGGGTTAGTATCTTCGATGTTGACTACGAGATGTGTCGGCCTAATCTATAACAAAGAAGAAAGAACATTAGATAGTAGGAACCTCTGTTCTGCTCGCGTGTCTCCATTTCGTTTCTTACCAATTGCAGACGGCCACTATAAGAAAGCCTATGCCAAATAGCTTTTCACCAGGGTATTTTAGCAACTTGTTTTAATTGGAGAGGCTGCTAGCCCCATGCACAGCTTTTTGTAGTCGACTTCAAAGCTTGGAAGACTGCAGTGGGTTTAATATTTTTCCTCCTGGATCCTTACACGTTATGATTTTGTTGTTGTTGTTATTATTGTTGTTGTTGTTGTTATTGCTGTTGTTTCTGTTATTATTGTTGTTATTGTTATTGCTGTTATTGTTATTGCTGTTGTTGCTGTTATTGCTGTTGTTGCTGGTGTTGCTGTTGTTGTTGTTATTGCTGTTGTTGTTGTTATTGCTGTTGTTTCTGTTATTGCTGTTGTTGTTATTGCTGTTATTGTTGTTGTTGTTATTGCTGTTGTTGCTGTTATTGCTGTTGTTGCTGTTGTTGCTGTTGTTGCTGTTATTGCTGTTGTTGCTGTTATTGCTGTTGTTGCTGTTATTGCTGTTGTTGCTGTTATTGCTGTTGTTGCTGTTATTGCTGTTGTTGCTGTTATTGCTGTTGTTGCTGTTGTTGCTGTTATTGCTGTTGTTGCTGTTGTTGCTGTTGTTGCTGTTGTTGCTGTTGTTGCTGTTATTGCTGTTGTTGCTGTTATTGCTGTTGTTGCTGTTATTGCTGTTATTGCTGTTGTTGCTGTTGTTGCTGTTATTGCTGTTACATAAACTGCTCGTGATGGGTTCCTCATTCCGGACAATGTTGCTCTGGCAGAGGGTTATGGTGGTCATTCTTATATTCTCAGGGGTACTGAAGAAGGTTGGTACTTTGTTACCGTTCCCTCCCCCCTAGGCTGTAGTGCAATGCTAAGCTTCTCCGAAGTATCACCACAACGGAGATTACAATGTTGATCCCCATATCACGACAAGGCTGTGTTTCTTTTAAAGGTTTGCTTATCTGTATTCTACTGGCGGAGGCACGGCTCTTTCCATCCCGGACCGTAGTCTTTTAGACGATATCAGGGCGTCTTAAACACGGCTTAGATTCATGTGGGTGTCTCTTAGTACCTATGAATCTCAGTGGTCAACCCCAACCAAAGTGCAATGGAAGGGCCTCACCTGACGCGTGTGTGTGTGTGTGTGTGTGTGTGTGCGTGCGTGCGTGCGTGCGTGTGTGTGTGAAATGTTATAAACCCTTGTGAATTTGCAGTCGTTTACATGTGCTGTGAACAGGCTGCTATGACAGCATGTTTCCAAGTGCGACGGTGCGTGCGTGATATGGGGGTCTCGGTAAGTAAGTAGCAACTGGCCCTTACCTGTTACCTCTGACCTCTGTTAGACTCACCTAAACACCATGTGGCCAGACGAGATAACTGGGGCGGTCCAGTAGACAGACACGTAATCTTTTCGCGCGCTAGAAGTGTGTGTCACTGCAGACTGCAAACAAGATGAATGACAACCAAGTAGTGTGAATTATACTTCTTCATCTTCTTCTTCTTCTTTTCTTCTTCTTCTTCTTCTTCTTCTTCTTCTTCTTCTTCTTCTTCTGTGTTCGTTCTCAATCTCCCGCTATCAATCCCTGAGCAGGGCTTTGCAAGTAGCAGGATGTAGTCCAGGGAACGGAATGCGTTGTGTCGTATATATTATTTTAACGTTGAATGCCATTGACAGAGTTATATACATTTCTTACTAATTCAATCAATCAAGTCAATCAACGGTCTTATGAATTCTGTCTTGAATCCATAATTCGGGGACGGCGTGGCCTAGTGGTTAAGTGGCACGGCTCACAACCAGAAGGTGCTGGGTTCGTTCCCCATCACAGCACCGGCCGTTACCCCCCTTAGAAAATGCAGGAGGAAGCAGACCCTTACATAAAATGCATGCTGAAGTCGGATGCACTGGGCCGACAGGCGCAAAATAAAAACCACAGTGCAACGCACACCCGCCTTGGGGAATAGAGAAATAAGGCGAACGAAAAAAAAAAAAAAAAAAAAAAATCCATAATTCTCTTGTCTGGCTATTCAGTGTTTATATGTTACCAGTTAGTTCTTTTCCTTATCTTTTGAAATAAATTTGCATTTGAACTCTGTTAAAAGTTCTAGAAATTCTAAAAATGTAGCACATACATACATGCTACTCTCTTGTGTTGGTTCGGCTATCAAATGAAACAAGAAGGAGAATAGCAGCGGTTACAGTGTTAATGTAGTGTACTCCCTATCCTGGCCCCGGTAACACACTGGTTGGGCGGGTTGAACAGAAAAGAGAACACGATAAGTCTCATATAACAGATGTATAATACTAGACTCGTCATTGCGTCATGGATATAACAGATGTATAATACTAGACTCGTCATTGCGTCATGGATATAACAGATGTATAATACTAGACTCGTCATTGCGTCATGGATATAACAGATGTATAATACTAGACTCGTCATTGCGTCATGGATATAACAGATGTATAATACTAGACTCGTCATTGCGTCATGGATATAACAGATGTATAATACTAGACTAGCCATTGCGTCAATGAAATAACAGATGTATAATACTAGACTAGCCACTGCGTCAATGAAATAACAGATGTATAATACTAGACTAGCCAGTGCGTCATTGATATAACATGTTGAATACTAGACTCGCAATTGCATCATTCATATAACAGATTTATAATAAACTTGTCATTGCATTATTCAACTAACATGAATAATACTAGACTCGCCATTTCATAATTCTTTTAACAGATTTATTTTACAAATAATTTCATCGTTAATATAACTACCAATTCTTAGTATAACTGCTTCCACTGGCTTTTGACATTTCAAACATGTATTTTGTATAGTGTTTTTTAAATAGCTTTTTTTGTTGTTTTCATTTTACTTGATATCAATATTTGTTGTTTACATGTAAAGTACGAAGGGCGTTCAAATCAATGCGGGACTTTTTGTTCTGGTTCTACCTGAATGGGTTATAGCGTGCTGGAACTACTTTCATTAGTTAGGGGCACTTGTGGTGTCCTATTACTGCTAGGTTGCCCATTTGCTATGGGCCAGTCACGTGACAGACACATAAAAATGGAGGACAATACTGTCAGTAATTGCATGGGACAGCGTGTTATGATGAAGTTTCTTGTAAAAGAAGTTGTGAAACCTACGGAAATTTACAGAAGACTGCAATCACAATGCGGCGATAAGACACTCAGTCTAAGACATTTGAGTGATGCAAATGTTTTAGAAAAGGCCGTACATCCGTGAGTGATGATCCCGGCCGTGGTGGCTCTAAGCCCACCAGTCATTCCTGTGAATATCCAGATTGTGAAACGCGTTATCCTAAAAAATAAACGCATAGCCTGCCATAAAAGTGCACAAGAGGCAAGTCTTTCTCTGGGTACGGTGATTTCAACCTGTTTGGACATCTGAAAGAATTTCTGGCAGGTCAGCATTTCAGCACTGATGATGAAGTGAAACAAACTGTCCTAGGTTGGTTCAGACATACTGACAAATCTTTCTACGCTGAAGCTTTTCAAGCATTACTTAAACGTTAGGATAAGTGCATAAAAGTTGCAGAAGATGTTATCGAAAAATAAATGGTATTTTACCACTTGAAAAAAAAAGAAAGAATAATTGTTCCTCCTTAAAAAAAAGTTCCAGTTTGGCATGAACCCCCCGTCGTACATTACATTCATACAAGGTCCAATTATAAATGCCTCACACAACCACAACTCACGTGGATAAGACCAAAGCAATGACGTGTCTGGAGATCGCTATCATTTATTGTAAATGTACCAATCGTCTGGGTCGTATTCACGTGACAACCGACAAGACGGGCTTGCAGGTATAACCCTGTGAAGAAAGTCTTTTCTCCGAATATGTCGACTGAGGACACAAGACATAAGAGTCGTATAAATAATTATCTCATAAACATATTCAGACTTAAGGAAGTTTATGTTGGGATGGGAATTTTCCAGAAGTAAACGGAAAGCTGCGTTCTTCCTGCGTCAATAATAACATAAATAAAATATAAATATAATGGGTGTGAGAATTATGACAACACCTACCAACGTCATTGCCTGAGCTCCCCCGTTAGGGACAAAGTACAAGAGTAATGATAATAACTAACTTACCTACACAACAAAAAGTTCGATCCTTCTTCATCGTACGCTGTTTACAGCGATATTTACGTTGCACTGTTTTAATTTGTTAGCCAGTGGCTCAGTGCATCCGATTTCAACAGGCGTTTCTGTAGGGTTGCCCTCCTTAGCCTTTGGCTGTCCCCAGCCTAACTGCAAGGCAGCAGTTGTTTTTGGTCAGAGTTGTCTCTCTTGGGAAGTTGTCTTGCAGGACTATCGAGTCTTCCCTACTCGTGTCTATAGCGTTTGGCAATGATATGATGGACTATGTACTAGTTGTACTGTCCCGGAAGAGAGGCAGTCCAGTGTGACTTTTTCCCAGGATCGTCACGTCCTGCCAGAAACGTAGCATATGCATATGAGTGAGGTATCTTTTTGCTCGCTTTATTTTCTCGGCTCATCTGCAGTGATGGTACGCCTAGCAGTTCGATCCAAATGATGCAGAAAGATATTAGCAAGAACATCTAATTGTCAGATATTTAGTTAGCCTAATAGCTTAATAGCTCTTATCTTTCTTTACATCAAGATGCATCCATTACTTGGAGATCCTTGGTTCGAATCCGGATTGCTTATTATTTCACTTTCTTTTCTATTGTCTGGTGTATAGGTAACTTAACTTAACGTTTTTATGCTGGCTTAGAAGAATTTCCTACTATCTAATCTGGACCTTTCTTTAGTTAATTTGTAGCTACGCCCTCTTGTTCTTGTAGGTGGTTGAATTTTGAAAAAAAATTGTTATAGCCTAATTTATCCGTTTGTTTGATTATCTTACTTATAAACTTGTATAAATTCACCTCGAGTTGTTTTTTTTCTAGACACTTTAGGCCGGTTTTTCGGAGTCTTTTCTCATAACTGTAATTCTGGAATTCCACCATCAGCTTTGTTGCTCTTTTTTGTATCCTTTTCATCATGTTTATATCTTTTCTACGATAAGGACTCCACACCTGTACACAGTACTCCAATCTATGTCTAACTAATGCTTTATACAGTTTGATTATCGCGTCCATGCTCCTATGTTTAATATTTCTTTTTATCATACCTAACATTGCATTTGCCTTTTTCACTGCTACCTGTTCTTGCTCAATCACTTTATCTGTATGATCTATTATAACCTCTAGGTCCCCTTCCTTATCTATCATTCTAATATTGTTCTCGTTCATTTTGTAATTATGTTCCATATTCGATCTACCCACGTGGATGACTGTACATTTATCTACGTTAAACTCTATTCTAGAATTTTATCTCAATCCGACCTCAATACATATTATATTATACAATTTATATTACACTTGTATATAGTTTATATTATACAATTTATATTACACTTGTATATAGTTTATATTATACAATTTATATTACACTTGTATATAGTTTATATTATACAATTTATATTACACTTGTATATAGTTTATATTATACAATTTATATTACACTTGTATATAGTTTATATTATACAATTTATATTACACTTGTATATAGTTTATATTATACAATTTATATTACACTTGTATATAGTTTATATTAGACAATTTATATTACACTTGTATATAGTTTATATTATACAATTTATATTACACTTGTATATAGTTTATATTATACAATTTATATTACATTTGTATATAGTTTATATTATACAATTTATATTACACTTGTATATAGTTTAAATTATACAATTTATATTACACTTGTATATAGTTTATATTATACAATTTATATTACACTTGTATATAGTTTATATTATACAATTTATATTACACTTGTATATAGTTTATATTATACAATTTATATTACACTTGTATATAGTTTATATTATACAATTTATATTACACTTGTATATAGTTTATATTATACAATTTATATTACACTTGTATATAGTTTATATTATACAATTTATATTACACTTGTATATAGTTTATATTATACAATTTATATTACACTTATATATAGTTTATATTATACAATTTATATTACACTCGTATAAAGTTTATATTATACAATTTATATTACACTTGTATATAGTTTATATTATACAATTTATATTACACTTGTATATAGTTTATATTATACAATTTATATTACACTTGTATATAGTTTATATTATACAATTTATATTACACTTGTATATAGTTTATATTATACAATTTATATTACACTTGTATATAGTTTATATTATACAATTTATATTACACTTGTATAAAGTTTATATTATATAATTTATATTACACTTGTATATACTTTATATTATACAATTTATATTACACTTGTATATAGTTTATATTATACAATTTATATTACACTTGTATATAGTTTATATTATACAATTTATATTACACTTGTATATAGTTTATATTAGACAATTTATATTACACTTGTATATAGTTTATATTATACAATTTATATTACACTTGTATATAGTTTATATTAGACAATTTATATTACACTTGTATATAGTTTAAATTATACAATTTATATTACACTTGTATAAAGTTTATATTATACAATTTACATTATACTTGTATATAGTTTATATTATACAATTTATATTACACTTGTATATAGTTTATATTATACAATTTATATTACACTTGTATATAGTTTATATTATACAATTTATATTACACTTGTATATAGTTAAATTATACAATTTATATTACACTTGTATATAGTTTATATTATACAATTTATATTACACTTGTATATAGTTTATATTATACAATTTATATTACACTTGTATATAGTTTATATTATACAATTTATATTACACTTGTATATAGTTTATATTATACAATTTATATTACACTTGTATATAGTTTATATTATACAATTTATATTACACTTGTATATAGTTTATATTATACAATTTATATTACACTTGTATATAGTTTATATTATACAATTTATATTACACTTGTATATAGTTTATATTATACTATTTGTCCTTGCAATCGTTGTTGTCGCTAAATAAATTAGATATGTTGGAATGGAGTACAACAAATATCGTTCTTATCTGATTGTGAAATATGGCTTGACTTGGCTTCGTTCGTTCTCAATCTCCCGCCACTAAAACCATGAAAGGGCTTACGTAGCAGAATGTAGTCCAGAAAACGGAATGCGTTGTGTCGTAGTTTACATCTTGACTGCGATAATTACACCTTTCGGTCCAAAACATCCGACTTCAGCAAGCATTTTTTGAGTACCGGGTTAGAATTCCCTCTTCGATCCCTTCTCTTTAGCCAGTCTGCCCTGCTGCAGTCTGTTATCCAGGATCACCGCGTGGAGGTGTAGAAGGGTCTTGGCAGCCCTGGTTCGCTGGCCCTGACGCTAGCAGTTAGCTATGGGTCGCTGACCACTGCAGCTCATGCGCTCGATTGTGAAATATAAGTCATTGGTACAAGGTGGACACAATTTTTAAAATAATGCACGCGGTTGTGTCTTCTCTAGTAATTCGTATGAATTCTGTTATTTATTAATTTTTTCTGTGCAGGAACGATCAAAATATATCGATATAAGTATAGGAAATCATTGAAAAACCTTGTATTCAGAGAATAGTGGAGAGCATACATATAATTTATACGTACTTCGAGGGCAATTTGAAAAGTTTTGCCTTTGAGGAGATAATTTCATTAATGTGCAAGATTAATATCATTAATGTGCAAGATATATACATGAGATATTTATATTTTGTAAAGCTTGGAATGCCGTTTAGTTTATGTGTCATTATTTGTCACCATCCCGGTAAATTCACAAACGCCAAAGTCGGACAAGTTGTTGGATCCCGTCGAGGAAAAAAATCAGACGTCTCCTCCAGAAACCAGGTAGGCACAGCTGCTTGCACCTCCTCATCAGAAACCTTGAGGTGTTCTCTGAACTTTGAGAAGAGGAAGAAGTTACACGGTGCCAGATCGGGGCTGTACGATTGGTGCGATAAACCATCATCAAACTTGAGACGCTCCAATGCTGCCAATGTTGATCGACTCGAATGTGGGGGAGCATTGTCACGCTGAAGAATTGCGTTCTCGCCCACACAAACACGTATTAATCGTGCTCGAAATTTCTGCAAAGTTTTCACATGTTGATCACAGTTGACGCTATTTCCGTGCTCAAAAAATTAAATGTGGACTAGGTCCTTGCAGTCCAAAAAGATGGTCCTGTCCACTTTTTCCGTCAGAGCTACGACTTAAATTTGTTGGGGGTAGGTGAGTTTTGATGCCTGTACTCCGTGGACTGTCGCTCACTTTCTGGGTCATAATGATGTGCGTATGACTCGTCGCCAATGACAATTCGGCGGATAAAGGCTTCGACTTCCTGTTCATATCACGTCAGAAGTTCCTGAGGCCCCTGCTATCGCCGCTGTTTCGTATCCGGTCTCCGCATGCGATGGGCCTCATCTCGCACGCACTTTCCTATACACAGGCAGGACATGGTATAGCATCGCTGAATCGAAATCATAAGCATTGTATCGATATATTTCTACCTAACACGGCGATTGGTACGAATCAGTTCATTCACGCGAGATAGGTGCTGTGCTTCCATAGTTAGATCGGTCGTCCGGTGCGAGCCTTGTCATACAAGTCCGTCATGAGCGGATTGTCGTCTTTTACAGTTCGTGCCCACCTCATGACAGCACTGACGTTAACACAGGCGTCACAATATACCAGTCATTCTTCGATGCATATCGATGGACACACAACCTTCTGCCGTCAGGAATTCAATCACACCATGTTACTTCAACCGTACTTCCATGTAGGCCACCATTTGACTGTCCGTTGTGCACATTGTCCCGTTCCATGCGCATGCCACTGCATGCCCCTTTTAATTTTACATAATTTTTTTGTTCACATAGGTGTCATGTGGCTCTGATCATTGTTGTCATAGTTATGGTGCTGGTGATAAAACCTTTCAAATCGCCCACGTGCTTACTTAGTCGCCCCACTTCAACCATGTGGTGTAGAGATTTGCCAGAAATAGCGGCAGGCCATTCTATACGCTGTCTTCTTCTTGGTCTGGTTCTAGTCTAGTTCACGGTTCCTTATAGGTTGTCTAATTTTGTCATCCCAGCGGACTTTGGGTCCTCCTCAGTGTCTGGATCTTTAACGTTTTACTTCCCATGACAGCCGTGTTAGCCGATCTTCTTTCATTCTGCAGACATAGCCAAACCATCGAAGTTGAGATTGCCCCACTCGAGTCTACAAGGACTGGGCTTTGAGATCTTGTCGCATTGATTGCGGACCTTGTCTCTTTCTGTTATTTAGACAACCTTCCTTAGACAAGTTTTATCTTTTATGTAAATAACTTTGAGACCTGTAGTGTATTTATATATTTTTTTTAATTTGATAAATTTTGTTGATACAGAAAACTGGCATATTTTAGTCACACTGTATAATAGGTTAAAATACATTCACTGTTGTTGGGGCTGCCATGTTGAGATGTTCACTCATGACGAAGTTTGTCTGGTAATAAATGGTAGTGTCTCGTCTTATATCCATGGGTGTACTAAAGAAGGTGACATTGGGCCAACCAGGTTATAGTGCAATGCAAGACTTCTCAGCAGGCTCACCACTACAGAATGATAGTGCTGATCCCAACCTCACTGGCTAGACTAATTTAACAGAGCATGTGTCCAGATGCAAGACGTGGACGTGTGTGTGTGTGGGGGGTGGGGGAGGGGGGAGAGGATATCTTGGACAATGTGTTGAACCTGACCCTGGCACAAGCAATGTTGCTTCCTATTTTACATTTTAAAACGACATTGCAGCATTCAAACCGAAACAAAATATATGATATAATATGGAAACTGTTTAAATTATTGTCCTTCAGTTAACATTGTATTACATATATTTGACTCACTTCTTATTGATTCTCCAGGCTTGTAGGCGGTTTTGGGTTTGACAATTTTGTATGGCGGAGTCGAAGTCTGTGCACTCGAGTAATGACCAGAAGGAAACATTGTAGTGCATGCCAGATCCGGCACGCCACCAGGGTATGCAGACGACACGCGTAGCCATTGAACAAAAACGACTGCTCTCACTGTCAGTTTAAGCATGTGATAATACAAATTATATACATTCTGACACATATAAGATAAAACATTAACTGAAATAAAGCCACAGCAGGGAAAACATCTTTATATTTGATCGTTACAAATTGCACTTAGATATATGTTACCGTGGTAAGTAGTGCAGTTATAAAAATTGTGAACGATTACATTTTCACAGCAAGGACAAGCGTCATATTAAACAAAAAAAATACCAACGGACAACGAACAACAGCTTTGTGAATGGAAAACGAAATGCCGCCTAATCTCTTCTGTCTGTACGTCGAAATCATATAGAAATATATAATTTGATTTAACAATCAATCATTGGAAACTTTTCAAGCTTCGTGTGGAACATATGTCTTCAACAAATATGTGCCAAGTTGATCTGTCAATATCTGTTGACGTTTTCACGGCTTAAAGTTTCTGCAGGACGGGGTAGCCAGCTACATTCCCAAGCCTCCTTAGTTGTCTTCTACGACATTCCTGACATGTTACACTTACTAGTCTTCGCTCTCTTTCATGTCCTGGTAACTGTAGTCTCCTATAGATCTATAACTAAAGACACTATTAATTCCATGTGAGCAAAATTTAAAAACAAAAAAATTATTTTTTTGTGCATTCGCTTTATTTCTCTAATCCCCAAGGCGGTGTGCGTTGCACTGAGTTTTTATTTTGCGCCTGTCGGCCCAGTGCATCCGATTTCAGCATGCATTTTATGTAAGAGTCTGCTTCTTCCTGCATTTTCTAAGGGTTTGCTTCCCCGGGGTAACGGCCGGTGCTGTGATGGGGATCGAACCCAGCACCTTCTGGTTGTGAGCCGTGTCACTTAACCACTAGGCCACGCCGTCCCCTGTAAAAGATTGCTTAAAAAATGTCATTTTGTTTGATTAAAAAGAAAGCTGAAAATAAATAAACCCGAAAACGACTATATTTTACATGTATTTCATTATCTGTCAATCAATCTTACCTTAGGGTACTGAATACCGTACGTTCTCCTTTGATTCCCTGAGCAATTGAATACTATACGTTCTCCTTTGATTCCCTGAGCAATTGAATACTATACGTTCTCCTTTGATTCCATGAGCAATTGAATACTATACGTTCTCCTTTGATTCCCTGAGCAATTGAATGCTGTACGTTCTTCTTTGATTCCCTGAGCAATTGAATAATGTACGTTTTCTTTTGATTCCCTGAGCAATTGCATACTGTACGTTCCCCTTTGATTCCTTGAACAATTGACTACTATACGTTCTTCTTTGATTCCTTGGGCTGTTGAATAC
This sequence comes from Ariolimax columbianus, assembly GCA_036924085.1. NCBI lineage: Eukaryota > Metazoa > Mollusca > Gastropoda > Stylommatophora > Arionidae > Ariolimax > Ariolimax columbianus. The sequence continues at coordinate 68,484,854 of JAVGWX010000008.1, read as the reverse complement.
TATACGTTCTCGATTGATTCCTTGAGCAGTTGAATACCGTACGCTCTCCTTTAATTCCTTGAGCAATATAATACCGTACGTTCTCCTTTAATTCCTTGGGCAATTGAATATTGTACGTTGTCCTTTGATTCCCTGAACAATTGAACATTGTACTTTCTCCTTTGATTCCCTGTGTAATTGAATACTGTACGTTCTCATTTGATTCTCTGTGCAATTGAATACTGTACGTTCTTCTTTGATTCCTTGAGCAGTTGAATACTGTACGTTCTTCTTTGATTCAATGAGCAATGGTATACTGTACTTTCTCCTTCGCATTTAAGATCAATGCAATGATGTACTTTCTCTTTGGAGCCTTAAGCAATAGAGTACTTAAATATCTACCTTCTTCTTGTGCCAGTTTCGCTCCTTACGAATCATATGTCCACCACTACAGTTGGCCCCTTGCGGAAGCCTTCAGAGAAGCATGTTGTGTGCTCTTATAATGCTAGTTTCTATAGGAATGCGTTTTACATTATGAAATTGGTAGTGCAAAAAAGATCCTCTTTATTCGTCTTTTACAACATATTAGGTATTTTGCAACAGTACTGTTATTTTATTCAGGGATCCATGCGAATAGTACTTTGTTACAAGGGCAAGTCAGTAAATAGGTCGCAATTGACAATTTAAAAAATTTGACTTAAATTGTCCCTTATTTTTCAACACAATTTCGACCAACATTGATACAGTTATTCATTAGCATTATTTGTGCACCAGAACCTGTATCATAGAAGTCGTTGGTTGGCTGTCTAAGCGACTTTTGCACTTCAAATAAAATCTCTTCAGTCAGCATTTGTGGAATGTTTCCTGTCAAGGTTGAATTATGCATTATGGTGTAGGCTAAACCATACGAACACCTTACTGCAGTTGCTGCACTATTTATCGTTACTAGCCTATCAGTTGAAATTATCTCCCTCACAGAGCCTTCTGTTGCATTTTGAACAGGACGACCAGTTTGGGCTTCCTCATATATTTTTTAGCGTCCTTTAAAATAAAAAATGTGTCAACCTAGTTATGCACCACTTTACGCGACAAACACTTCTCATTGTAAAAAGAAAGTATTTCCTTATGAATATCTTTTGCAGAAAGTCATTTCCCCTCATCCCACCTCCCCTCAACAACAAAATACAACATAACAACACGCTTTGGTGTGATTGTACGTTCTGTGAGCACGGACGCCATTTTGTATCAGATGTGCACGTGCATGCGACACCTAGTGTATGTCACCTACAGTAATCACAAAGCTGGATGCTGCTGCCACCTATTGACACCTTAAGAAACAATCAACTATATTTTTTCAGCTATCCTATATCAGTTTGTGAACTACCTACTGACTCACACTCGTACCTACTGACTCACCCTCGTACTTTGACTAATAAATGTGTACTTTAAATAACCTCCACAAATATACATCTACATAAGTACAACGCAATACAAGAGAGCGCATATATACTTACTATATACGGAAAAATACATTCTGTGACTGACTTATTAAAAGAAAGTACTGTATCGACTTATTCTTCTACAAATAATGCCAAGGAACATGCGCTCCCAGTGAAACATCGGGCCCTACACATTATGTCCGACAAAACCACAATTTCCAAGACCCGATTTTCTTCCACATTTGTCCACAAGTCGAGCAGAAGTCAGAAACAATGTGACAGGTTGGAATAAAAACGTCGGAATGGAGAAGGCTATGATTGGTAATGGAGGGATGTGTGTTTTAAACCTGTTAACGCCACACATGAGCTTGGGTCACAACAAATAAGGATTCAAGTTTGTTTCTAATGTTCTTTTAGGGGGCTTTAAACTTGAGGATTTAAGGAACGTGTCAACGAAAGTACGGTCAAACTTTCTATAAGTACATGGGAATGAAATGATTTACATAAAGGCCAGAGGGATACGAGAAGATTTACTAAGTCAGTGGATACAGGAAGGTTTACTAAAAGTGAAGCCGGTACGGATAAATTTACTTGAAGTCAAAGGGATAGTGGAAGGTTTACTAAATGTGAAGAGAATGTTTACTTAAAGTCCGTTGATACCAATAGGTTTACTAAATATCAAGGAAATACTTGTAAGTTTACTAAAATTTAGTGGAGACTGAACAGTTTACTACAAGTCAGTAGAGTATGGCAAGGTTTACTTCTTCTTCTTCTTCTGCGTTCGTTCTCAGTCTCCCGCTACCAAACCATGAAAAGGCTTAAGTAGCAGAATGTAGTCCAGAGAACGGAATGCGTTGTGTCGTAGTTTACATCTTGACTGCGATATTTACACCTTTCGGTCCAAAACATCCGACTTCAGCAAGCATTTTTTGAGTACCGGGTTAGCATTCCCTCTTCGATCCCTTCTCCTTAGCCAGTCTGCCCTGCTGCAGCCCGTTATCCAGGATCATCACGTGGAGGTGTAGAAGGGTCTTGACAGCTATGGGTCGCTGACCACTGCAGCTCATGCGCTGCTCGGGATCTTGACCCCAGGCAAGGTTTACTAAATGTCATGAAGTAAAGAATGATTAAATCAATTATGAAAGGAGTACGGGGAGGATTACTACACGCCCAGGGGGAAGGACAAGGAATACTATAAGCATGGCTTGTAATTTTTTAGGATGACTTACCAGTCAGTCAAAAATTTTACGAGTCAGCATGGTCGGACTAATAGTAATACTAATAGCTGTCCATCGTTGTCAATGAGGACCGCCGACATCATCCTTGTCACAGATTTCCCTCTGGGCTTTCACAACACGGTCATCTTCACCGGCAGCTACACCCGATTTGACTGCGCTTCTCCAGTCAGATCTGTTTTTCGCAAGACATTCCCAGGTGTCGATGTCTATCTGGCAACTTTTTAGTGAGTCCTTCAGACCGTCTTTAAAACGTTTCTTTGGGCGCCCTCTCTCGCGCCATCCTTCTCTCAGCTCGCCGTAGAGAAGCTTCTTTGGGAGCCGCTCGTCTGACATACGGACGAGGTGTCCGGCCCATCCTAGTCGTGCTTTTTCTAGCAGTGCATGGATGCTGGGCATGTTAGCCCTCGAGAGAACCTCGATGTCAGTGACACGATCTTGCCATCGGATGTGGAATATTCGCCTCAGGCAACCTGTGTGGAAGTGGTTTAACCTCCTTGCATGTCCAGAGTATACAGTCCAGCTTTCGCAAGCGTATAGTAGGGTTGGAATGATGGTTGCACGGTAGACTTTGAGTTTGGTCTTGACGCTGATGCCACGACGTGCCCAGACCATCGAGCGCATTCTACCAAAGGCTGTGCTGGCCTTTGCTATTCTGCTTGCCACCTCATCGTCTAGGCTGACAGATCTCGACAGCGTGCTGCCCAGATATGTGAATTTGTCTACGGCATTCAACGTCTGCCCGCTGACTGTAGTTTCTGGTTTTGTATACGGCATGCCAGGTGCTGGTTGGTACATGACCTCTGTTTTTTTGGCATTTATGGTCAGTCCAAAATTTTCGCATGCGGCAGAGAACTGGTCCATTCCAACCTGCATGTTCAGTTCTGAGTTGCTCATTATAGCGCAGTCGTCAGCAAATACAAGTTCCTTGATTATGTCGCCAGCCACTTTGGTTTTGGCCTTCATTCTTCTGGAATTGAGTAGCTATGGTCGGACTACAGTCATGCAATTCATGTTAACATAATTAAACTAGGCACTCCTTCACTTGTTTTCTACATTAAAAAAAAATATTCTGTTACACAAAGTATCAGTTACACAGTATTAGCCTATTTCAGTGGAAAAAATGCACATTTGTCACAGCATTGGCGTTTGTGTTCTTGAACATGCTTGGTAGTTTTAGCAATGTAGTACCATTTATCGATGACTTCAGTAAGTCTAAATTGTGGCAGAGGATGTCCATTTAGATTCACCGTCATAAGCTAGCTTATGTACAATCTATTCGAATCGTAATATCATTAAAAATCGTGCGAGTCGTCATGTAGTAACGATTAAAAACGTAAATAAGGATTAAAAAATGATTTTTTTTTACTTGTCAAGCAAAAATGTTTGCTCGTCATAGACGAGCAGACGAACGCTTTATTTCAAGCCCTGATTATAAGCTAATTTGGTACTGGAAAGTTGACCACAGATATAGTGGGTACGAAACAGTTTATTTAATGTCAAGTTGGTACCAGACAGTGTACGGACTGAGAACACCTGCGATAATTGTTAAATGAATGGTTGCTAACTTAGCCGCTGCTTCGATTTATTCTAAATGTTAGTCTAGTTTAAGCTGTTTCCTTGTCCCATTTCTTGGTTATAATTTTTATTATTTCTTGTATCCTCAATCCAAGTGGTGCCATGGAAACAGACCACATGCAGCATGGCTGTGAGAATATGAATCAAAGTAATGCGGTGCTGAAATTGGATGTGTCGAGCGGCAGGGCGCAGTTATCGCAGCTTCGCTATAAACTTCGACACAACATAGCAAAACGTCATTTTCGTGACAAACGCTACAGAAGAAGAAGAACAAGAAAAATAAGACGCAGAAGTAGTCGAAGAAGATGAAGAAATAAAACTAATCCTCCTTTCCTGGACCATCTATTGCTGCTCTATTCACATCATCCCTGCATGTTTGTCTCAATCTTCCTCATTTAGAAATATGCTTCTCTTGACTTCTTTCAATCTTAGCAATAGGATAGAAATTTTGAAATTATCAATTTCTGTTGCCCGTGTGCAGCCTATCAGGGTAAAGTGATACTATTCTTATAAACTCTTTCTGGTAACAATCGTACGCTTGGAGCTATCAGTTCACGTTAACCAACAAAATACTTACATGGGTTTTTTCTTACTGAATTACCCTATGGAAATTCAGTAAGGGGAAAACCCATGTAACTATTATGTTGGTTACCGTGGACTTTTAGCTCCAAGTGTTGGTTTACAATTAATAAAGTATAAGAAACGCATTTAATGTTGTCTGTGAATAGATAAATTTCCTGAAATAAATATTGTGTCATTGACAGTCCAAAATGGTCTCGATGTAAGGTGTTCGTCTCGGGTGCTGGAGGTCGCGAGTTCAAATCACTGTGGAGACCGGGATTTTTTCACGTGGATCATCCCGTAAAAATTTCCCCAGATCTTTGAGTAATGAGAACAAACACCCGTGTGCAGTGGCACGCACGTTAAAAAATTCCTTGGCAGTTGGAAATCGAAAAGCTTAACCGTCGCTACTCAAGCAGAATTCGAGTTAAAAATCACTCAAATTATTCTAGGAATTCTCGCCCCATCGAGAATATGTCGCAAAAAAGGGTCTTGGTTATGTGGTTAGTGGATCGGCATAGATGGTGCCTGACAGGCTGCGGGTCTACCTTGCTCTGATTTACGCTTCCCCCACCACCAGTCCCCCAAAACAGGCGATCGTATATTCCAGGAACTACCAACCTAACGATTTGTAACATATATTGGGATTGACCTGGCAAGTCACCAGCGGATTTTCGCCTGCCAAAAAAAAAATTTCAACAAAGAAGGTCATAACTCCCTACGACGTCTAACGACATAAGTGGACTAAAGATAGACAAACAGATAGACCAAATAAAATGTCAACTACATACATGAAAACATTGTGTAGAAGGAGAGAATCGTTGATCATGTCTTAGAAACTTCACCAAACAAAGCAAGATCACAACTGACCAAAAAAAAAATGCAAAGTGCTTCTTTAACGGGCTTCCCACAATGTGTTCAACAATATGTGTAGTCTTATGTTTCAAACTGAAGAAAAAAGGAACAACAATATGAAAGAGGTTCAATAATTATGGACCGGTTTAAGCCTCAAGGCTACTTGAAAGTTAAATCCATTATCCTTGACTTCTCGATTGGGAAACGGAATTGTAAATCCATACCGACATCTTTCTCGACGAGTATACTTGACATTATTCTCTACCAAAACCGTAATTGACGATCGTGGAAAAGGTATCTGCGTTTGGTGATTTCAGTGTTGAGTGATCCACTACGAAATGGTCCCTTGTTCCACTACTTGCGATATTGACCAAGTCCTATGCAAGTGTAAACGGCTATGTATATTCACGGCGGAGTCCGGATCTGTACAGAAAAACATGCAAATTAAGAAATATTAACAAGTCAAACAATCAAGAATCAAGCAGGTTAAAATGGCAGTACGGAACCGTGTGAATGTGTGTATTTGGCTAAAACAGACGAAAGGATGGGGGAGATAATTGCGCACACCCATCCAGGTTTGTCGTAGAAGCTGTTCTTCTTCTTCTTCTTCTGCGTACGCAGTCTTCTTCTTCTTCTTCTGCGTACACAGTCAGACAGCAACCATTATTTTTTCGAAAAAAGCGGCGGTCGTCCTGAGACTCTCGCCACTACCATAGAGCTTGTCTTGCAGTTCCACTGGCAATGGCCACATCTGCTCTCTCTGATCCCCGTATGTCGGGCAGTTCTGCAGCAGATGTTCAGTAGTCATTTTACCAGTACCGCACGGGCATTCGTCGGTACACCCTATCTTCAATTTGTTGAATAGGTGGTACCTCAGTCTATTGTGGCCAGTGCGAAGTCTGAAGACAACGACCTGCTCTCTTCGGTTCAACTGGTAATAGGCATCGTTTTTGGTGTAACCAGTATGTTCGGTTTCCCATTTGGTAATGTACCTGGCTTTGATAAGCCGTTTTGACTCTTCGTACGTCATACTGGTATCTGTTTGTGGTAGCCTTGCACCTTCTTTTGCCAGTCTGTCTGCCTCCTCGTTGCCTTGGATGTTGCAGTGTGACGGAACCCACTGTACCACTACCCTTTTTGGTGCGGACAGCTGGCACAGTTTGCAGAGTGCTGCTCTTAAGTCATTAAGCTCAGTGTTTTTCTGGCTTTTTAGCGCTGTGACTACGGCGAGAGCATCTGTCAACAAGACTATGTGGCTCTCATTTTCACTGTGTGTTGCCATTTCTTCCACTGCCGCCCTCAGTGCCTCTGCCTCCGCTCTGAAATTGCTTGTGTACTTACCAGTAGCGAATGACAGTGTTATTTTTCTGCCATTTGGTAGGTTCAGGAATGCTCCTGCCCCTCCGTTCTGTGTAGTGTTTGTTACAGAACCGTCGGTGTATGCATGGGTCCAGTCCATGCTTGGGTAGCTTTTCGTTATGAAGCTTAGGGTAGTGTCTCTCCTTTCTTTTTCGGTCTGGCAGTTTTTGTTTGCAATACCTGGTATATTTTCTACCACCTCTGGAAATATGTCCTGCCTCCAAGTAGGTTTTCGTACAGTAGTGATGGGTTTTGGTGTTGTTAGTGCGTTTATGGGGTCTTCGTGCATCTTTGCTTTGGCTATTTCTGCAAAGTTTCTCCGCTTTAGTTTCCCAGTTCCCAAATTGTTTAGCCTCTGGTACATTGGATGGTCCGTCAGTCTTCGGAGTTTCTCTGACTGCAGCTGGGCTCTGCAGTCTCTTCTGTCGGTCATGGATTGCAGTTTTGTAATCTTTTCAAGTTCTACAATTGGCGTTGACTTCATGCCACCAGTTATGATTCTCATAGCTTGGTTTTGAAGTTTGTTAACTTTGTCGAAGTTCGCCTTCGCTGCTGTTGTCCATGCCGCGATGCCATACTCGAGAACTGGTCTCACTCTTCCAGTGTACAGTTTCTTTAGTATGCCTTCGTCTGCTCCCCAGCTTGTGCCAGCAAGTTTCCCCATGATCACCATTCTTTCTCTGGCTTTCATTCGGTTTCTCTCAATCTGACTTTTCCATGTCATGCGCCGATCAAATGTGACTCCCAGATAGGTTGGGTTGTCGTTTGGCTGCAGGATTTTGCCATTTAGGCTTAATTTGGTACTTTGGGGTTTTAATGAGAGCGAGAATATTGTGCACGTGGTTTTCTCCTCGTTTATTTTGACCAGCCATGAGTTCGCCCACTCTTCCAGCGATGTTAGGGCCGTTTGCATCCGATTTCTTGCTATGGTGAGATTCTTTTCAGAGGTCCACATAGCCAGATCGTCTGCAAACATTGAGCTATGGACTCTTCTTGGTATATTCTCTGTAATATCGTTTATATATACCAGGAAGAGTGTGGGTGACAGTACTCCCCCTTGGGGTACTCCCTGCTCGAGTGTCACCTTTTTGCTCATCTGCCCTTGTACTTGGACTCTGGCCGTTCTTTGTTTGAGGTAGTGGTTGATCCACTTGTACATCTTCCCACAAACATCACTTCTTCTTAGCTTGACTCTAAGTCCATCCTTCCAGACTTTGTCAAATGCCTTTTCCAGATCCACCCAAACAGCTACTGTGTGTTTCTGTGCCTGGTAGGCATCTTCTATCTCCTGGGCTATGAGGATGACCTGGTCCTCAGTGGATCTGTGCTGTCTAAAGCCGGCTTGCTGTGGAATTAGTATTCGTTTTTCTTCCAGATGCCACATCAGTCTGGTGTTTATCATCCGTTCCATCAGCTTGCCGACACAGCTCAGTAGGCTTATGGGCCTGTATCCATTCGGATCTGTTTTGTCCTTTCCTGTTTTTGGTACTGGTACCAGTATTGCATCTTTCCATGCCTGGGGTACAATACCCCTTTTCCAGCTTTGGTTCAGGACTGATAGTAGTTTTTCCTTCGCTGTTTGGCCCAGCCCCATCAGCATTTCGTTTGTTATCCCGTCTTTTCCGGGAGATTTCCTTCTCTTTAGTGTTCTCATAGCCTCTTCCATTTCGCGCATTGTTAGTTTGGCCATCATGTGCTCTTCAGGAGCCGTATTTATGTTTTCGTGCCCCTTTAGCTCTTCGCTAATGTCTGTATGCTTATCTGCAGGGACCTCGATGTGGTTTGCTCTGGCATAGTGATCGACAAAGGCGTTTGCGGCTTTCTTACCTGTGATCAAGTTTTCGCCTTGCTTGATAGTAATTTGTTTATTTGACGGGGTTTCGTCGTTCATGGCTCTGACTAGCTTCCATAGCTTGTTCCCTTCTTTGTCCAGGTTTAAACTTTCCGTTTTATTTTTCCAACTTTCTCTTGCTGTTTGCTTGAGAGTGTGTTTGTACTTCGCCGCGGCGGCTTTGAGGGCGATGTTTGCCTCCACGGATTTTTCACGTTCTGCCATGTTCCTCGCATTTGTTACTGCATCTTCCACTTTCTGTAACTCATCATTCCAGTAGGGCTTATAGTTTTTCCTAGCTCCTCTTGGGATGGTTTCAGTGGCGGCTTGCATTATTGCCTTGCTTAGGCTCTCTACCATGGGCTTCATTTTGGTGTTTCGTGTGTTGATGGTTTCGCGTACGCAGTCAAACAGTAACCATTATTTTTTCGAAAAAAGCGGCGGTCATCCTGAGGCTGTCGCCACTGCCATAGAGCTTGTCTTGCAGTTCCACTGGTAATGGCCACATCTGCTCTCTCTGATCCTCGTATGTCGGGCAGTTCTGCAGCAGATGTTCAGCGGTCATTTTACCAGTACCGCACGGGCATTCGTCGGTACACCCTATCTTCAATTTGTTGAATAGGTGGTACCTCGGTCTGTTGTGGCCAGTGCGAAGTCTGAAGACAACGACCTGCTCTCTTCGGTTCAACTGGTAATAGGCATCGTTTTTGGTGTAACCAGTATGTTCGGTTTCCCATTTGGTCATGTATCTGGCTTTGATAAGCCGTTTTGACTCTTCGTACGTCATACTGGTATCTGTTTGTGGTAGTCTTGCACCTTCTTTTGCCAGTCTGTCTGCCTCCTCGTTGCCTTGGATGTTGCAGTGTGACGGAACCCACTGTACCACTACCCTTTTTGGTGCGGACTGCTGGCACAGTTTGCAGAGTGCTGCTCTTGAGTCATTAAGCTCAGTGTTTTTCTGGCTTTTTAGCGCTGTGACTACGGCGAGAGCATCTGTCAGCAGGACTATATGGTAGAAGCTGTTCGTACTGAGTTATTCATTCTTTGCTATTTTTGTTGTCTGATAGTGGATTGAAGAGGTTCTTCATATATTCCAAGGTGAACTGGGCAATGTGAACATGGGCCACCCTCCTGGCTGTAGTGCAACGCGATGCTTCTCAATATGCTCACCACAATGAGGATCATTGTAAATCTCCACCTTATTTCCCAGGCTGCTGTAACACAGCCTTTTTCCAAGAGCAGGACAAGAACGTGAAGCTGAGACAGGTAGTATGTTTTATGTCTTCGTTTTTCTTCTTCGATCATTCTCAGATCAAGGTCAGGATTTCTCTTATAAAGGACACAGTTGTTTGTAAAGCTGTTTTTATCAATGTGCAGCTTTTGTCTCACGTCTGTCTCGCGGGGCCAGTATTGTTCTCTGTCTTCCTGCTTGAGCCTGCAGCTTTGTAGGATGTGTTCCCCGGTCATGGTATACTCCCTGTATGGACGCCTGTCATCTGTCCCAATCCTCATTTTGTTTGGAATGATCAACATACCCACTTCCGAAAAGAAGACAACTATTATGATTTAATTAAAGAAGAAAAAGTCGTCATTTCAGACTGAGAACTGGGCTGGGCAGACTCAAGGGTCATCTTTACAACAAAATGAGGATTAGGTTAGATGACAGGCGTCCATGCACAAGGAGCATCCGCACACAAACAGACCTGGACATCACGTATTATGAGATCAAGACCATATTTTCCCATGAAATAGGCTTTAATTACGTTCTTGATCGTATTATACGTGATGTGCAGGTCTGTATGTGTGCCAGTGCTCCTCCGCGCTTTACTAGTTTGTCTGCATCTTCATTGTCTTCTATATTGCAGTGGGATGGGATCCACTGAATGACAAACCTTGGGTGTTCTGCTGAGAGTTGTGTCAGGGAGTACATACATTGCTCGAGGTCTCCCATCGTTTTGTTGTTTTAGATATGTTAATACTGATGTATGTTTCATTGACCCAGACGCTATTATTGGCTTCCCATTGGACAATCATTTTTGATTTTGTTATGTGTATCTGAGATTAAACCAGGTACTCCAGGCGAGACCAGGTGATAATTCTTCGGCTACGCACATGTCACAACATACTTAGATGCCATTTGTACGACAAGTTCAAGATTGGCACTAAAGACCTTTGTGCCTGCGGCACAGCCCCCATGAAGGCAGAATATATTTTGCAGTCCTGTCCACTGTATACCGACAAAAGAAGTAACATTTGGCAACAGCCAGTGTCCTTCCACGAGAAGCTGTACGGAAGCGTACAGAGCCTTGAGTCGACTGCTGTCTTCGTTAGTCATTGAAGGTGAGGTCTGCAGATGAATGAAAAAGAAGGAAGAAGAAACCAGGTTACCCTTTTTTTGCGAATGAGCTGCTGAAAATGAATATGGCCGTTAATTCACCAATTGAGCTAAACTTTTTTAAATATTTATTTTTAATGTTTTAACCGTTTTAAAATATATATATACCCTATGATAATTTTCATAGAGGAAATCTTCAAGAGTGGCACCACGTTGTCCGTTGCTTCCAATGTGTTTTTCGAGCATCTCTCACAATGGTCTAACAATAGTCTGATAACATTGCTGCATTTCATTTCCCTTGGTATCTTTTTTTCGAAAGTAGAAATTTCCCTAATTATAAACATAAACAAAACAAAGATAATGACCAAACACTATGAAAACATAAATTTACAATACGTGATGAGGAAATAGACCAAGGTACGCATTTTGAATTTATGGATTCCAGAATTGACAAAAATGGCGACTGCTCAAAATAAATCAGAAAAAGACTAGCATGGCAACACAGAGGCTAAACAATCTGAAGAAATTATGACAAAACTCCAGTAAAACGACAAAAGTAAAAGTCCTGAGAGTCTGTGTTTTTTTTCCGTGGCAGTATATGGATGGTTACCAAAACATCAAGAAAGAGAATCGAATCCTTCGAGTCAAAATGTTACAGAAAGATCCTCAGGATACCATGTACTGAGAGAAGAACAAATATAGACATCCGGCAAGAGTTGAGCCTAGAAGAGAACTGGTTTATCAATTCCATCATGGCCAGAAAATTGAAATACTTTGGAATACTCTCACATCGAGAGGCACAGCGGCCTTGAGAGGACGGTAATGGAAGGTATAGTACCGGATAAAAAAAGGCAGGGGTAGAACGAAAAGACGACGGCACCAAGAAATCAAGGAATGCCTGGGCAAGATTTTGACGGAGTCTGGAGATTTGACTAGGGAAAGAGTTTCTTTCGGACAGACTGTGATTAGAGCAACGTTCCACACAGGACATCCTACATGATGATGATGAGAAATATCCCGTTGGAACAGCTTCCCGTGGTAGTGACTGACATCTCAAAGGTTAACCCGGAAGTAATACAAATGATAATACAGAAAGTGTAATTTCAATAAAGTTTTGCACCGTTGTATCCTGTTACGCTACAAAAGAATTTCTAGAAGCTCCTGGTAATTGTTTCATAGAAAGCGCGTGCCACTTCCTGGAAAGTATTCCTCGATCATTTTTCATCACCTACAAGGATATCATCAAAAAGGTTTATCTGTGGACCGACAAATACACCTTCTTTGATGTTGGCTTATACGTGTATTAAGTATCTATAAGTATTTGTGTCTCATAGATTATAGTAAAGCATTGACACTTAAACACTAGCCCACGCCGTCCCCTGATTTTACAAGTGATTCGTTGAGTACATTTATTAAAAGCCATCATAAAAATGATTTGTGGGTTCCCTTCACACCATTTGAACTGCAAAAGGTATCGATCGTCCTTTTCGGTTAAACCAGCAGCGCAGATTTGTTGCACATAATTGGCAACATGCGTGTATGGCCCAATTTCGGCCATGTTCAGCGATTTCACAAAGTAATAAATGGGGGACTCAGTGGTCTCGAGGTAAGGTGTCCGCCTCGGGTGGGGGACTCAGTGGTCTCGAGGTAAGGTATCCGCCTCGGGTGCCGGAGTCCTGGCTTTTTTTTCATGTGGATCTTCTGGTAAAAATTGTCACGATCTCTGAGATCGGACTCTTGTGTTCAGTGTCGAGCATGTAAAAATTCCTTGATAAAATAAGTTTGAAATTTTACTCAAGTTATTTGTACTTATCCCCAGGTGGTTTGTTAAGAGCAACCTAACTGGTTGCGGGTCTACTTAGCACATCGTGGACATGTGGACTCGCACATCGTTTAAACCACCCTCAAAGAAACTGGTTGTATATAGACTATGTAGAGTCTTCTAAACCAGTATAAAGACGTTAAGTTAGGTTAATGTAGGCGTTCTTTATCATGTGTTTAATGAGTTTGCTTTAGTAAAAACAAAAGTACTTTTTCAACAATTATAGTGAAAACATCACACACAGTTCACACGTTCACTAGACATTTTGATCGACACGTCTGCACTCACAGAATATTTATGCAGTGCCAAAACATCTTATCTGTCAAGGACGCGTGAGAGCATAATTTCGAAGTGTGAAATGAAGTGTTCGAGGAAGGTCACCGGTGCAACCAGGAAAGACAGAATGCGGAATGACGACATTTGTTGTATGGTCGGCACTACGGCAGAGTACATTTCCAGGCAGAAAATACGTTGGTTTTATCATCTCATGAGAATGCACCTTCACAAATTTTCACTGATGGCTTACAACGCTGGTAGATCTGGATATATGGTAAGGGGGCGGCCGCGAGGCAGGTGGATATAGGACATTAGAGTGATTGTGCAAAGACACGTGCTCACATTGACCACGCATTGAGCAACTTAATTGACGCAGGACAGACGACTTAAGCTAGAGTTCATGAACCGAACAACAAAAAAGTCGACATTCAGCCTTGCATCACATCGCGATCGACGTGAAAATAGCTGCAGTGCGAGCAAACTTCCGGTCTTCAAATAAAAACTAAAAAAAAACTAACGTAACAAAACACATTTCATTGCATTACTTGATAGGTTTCTGTAGTACCGGGTCTTGGATGTAAAAATATGCCATGTCTTGTGGTGTCTGTGTAGAGAGACATGTTTCCACGTGCACGTTACATATTATCTTCACGATCGTTGTTTAGTTTGTACGTGTCGTATTGTCCTATTATATTTGTGTGTAAAATTGAGCATTTAGATTCCTTTATGTCATGCTGAATTCTACTGTTGTTTTGTGTTAAAGTGAAATTAGCTACGGAATGTTGGTCTTTGGTTTAACTGCTTGGGAATTCCCGTAAGGGAATTTACAAGAAAACAGAGAATTTTACTGAGCATCGGAAACGCGCATGATACTATGAAAAAGGGCAGGTAAGAATTTAAAATGACAATGGTGAACGAATACAAAATGTTGTGGAAAAAGCGAGAATTGATTAGTTGAGAATAAGTGAGAAAGAAGGAGCTGTCATTTTACCTGTTTGAACGAAAACTGGTTGTTTTCAAAGCTAGCAGGTTTGAAACCCACAGTTCGACATAATTGTTCAGTGTGTGTGTGTTTGTTCGTATATTCCTGCTGTGTTCAATGTACTAGATCAAGATGCAGAAGTGCAAAGGCTGAAAGCAGACAGTGACTTTTAACTGACTGCTTGTACCAGGGTCAGCGAACCATAGCTGACTAAGTCCCTATTCTGCCTCCACGTGGCGGCTCTGGAAACAGGCTACACTAGTCTCTAGTGCAATCTGGCCAAGGGATAAGCATCGCAGTAGGAAGGCAAACCCGGCACCAAAAAAAAGTCAGCTGAAATCGGATGTGACGGGCCGAAAGGCCCAGATCTCGCAGCCTCGTTGTAAACTACTACACAGCGACTTTGTCCAGAACGAATCCCGAAAAAAGAAGAAGAAGAAGAAGAAGAAGAAGAATTTACGAGGAAGTTACCTAAACTAAATGAAATGGTTGTGTTTGGAAAAGCTACATGGGGATACGAAAAACCTATAATTTGTTGACAAGATCACCTTTTATTTTTTTAAATCCATAAGTACTTAGGGCTGCAAAGATCGATCATTACTCATTTGGGTCGTCCTCTTTAGCTCCGTTTCCTGGATGACAGGGGCGACCGACCCCAACCAGACACGTCTACTGCTGACGTATAGTGGAACGACCTCCAGATATGGAGCGTCAGCTGCGATATAAGCCAATGTATAATAACTGGACGAATAAGCAGCCGTGGGCCAACCGGCGGTGTATTCCAGCAGGATGGGGTGGGGCAACAGGTGGCACTGCTTTCCCCACTGAAATACCCCATGTGTCCTATGACAAGCGGGTAAGAGCCGATATATGCTCTAGCCACGGGAAGGAAACCAGGGTGACACACTAACCTACTGCCTTGCAGGTACTATCGGAAGATGGAAAGGCTATGGGAGACAACCCAAAACAGAAAACTCAACCCGACCTGCAGAAGACGGAGTGTGTCATCTACGGCGCAGGAACCGGGAAAAATCAGGACACACACGCATCAACAGGATATGGTCATGCGGCAGTCTACCCTATCGTCATGGTGTCGCTCCTACAAGTTACAACCGGGGAGGAGCGGTGCCGGGCCCTTAGCTTCGAGAGGACCCACCAAAGCAACCGGTGCCTCTGCTAACCAAGTGATCAGGGAGAGGCAGAATAGTGCCACTGATCAACAAACAAGAAACCTAAAAGTGATCCAATGTAACAAACTGCTATAGTCAACCATCCATAGCTCTGGCAATACACAAAGTAAGTCAAAATCGTAGAGTCGAGACATCTCATAGTGGGAGATTTCAGTCTTCTTCTTCCTCTTCTTCTTCTTTTTCTTCTTCTTCTTCTTCTTCTTCTTCTTCTTCTTCTTCTTCTTCTCCTTTCTGTTCTCGGTCGCCGTTTAAAAAAGAAAAATGTTTACACGTGAAGTTCAGTTCTCTGGATAGAGGTTGCTGTGGAGGTGAGGTCTTCAAGTCTCCCAAATAACTTTGTGTGAATGTTCGTTTCCGTAGACCAGTGCTTTGCACGAATCTATCCAATCATGTAGCAGTCTTGTATGATATGTTCAGCTGTCTGTGATGCTTGTCCGAACGTACACATATCTGTCGATGTAAGTGCCTATGTTAATTTCGACTCATTCTCAACTGGAGGAAAGGAAATTCTGGAACTAAGATATGCAGATGACACAGTTACATTCTCAAACAGCGTTGAGGGTCTTGTACATTTGCTTACGTCCATTCAGAAGCACAATGAAGATCAGCATCTTTTCCTGAATATTAAAAAAAAAAAAAGATAATGCCCATTGGGACTGACCCCAATCCAAGATCACTATTGGTAATGAAGAAATTGAACACGTGGATTACTTTGAATACATTTGGCTCTTTGATAACAAACGATGGTAAATATGCAAGGGAAATAAGGAGACGATTTTCTATAGCGATACAGAAACTGAATAGTATTAAAAATGTGTGGCTCAATACTAACAAAGAATTACAATTGAAGTTCATCAGAACATGCGTATTACCGGTGGCAATGTAGGGATGCGAGACATGGTCCATGACGCAAATATAAAGTAAGAGGATCGAGGATTTCGCGACAACCTGTTATAGAAGAATCCTAAAAATACATTGAGTAAAGAAAATAACAAACAAAGCCATCCTGCAAGATGTGAGTATCGAAGAGAACTGACTTATAAACCAAGTTATGTCTCGGAAATTGGGGTTTTTCGGTCACATCAAGCACCTGACGAAATGCAAAAAGCAGTTATGGAAGACATTGTTCCAGGAAGACGAGGCAGAAGCCGACCAAGGCGCAGATGGGCACAAGACATCAAGGACACCCTAAACATGAACATGAAGCAGGTGGGTTGTTATTGCTGTTCAATGCCCATAATGGGTAAGTTTACTCTTGTGTGCCCCTAAAAGGGACGTTAAGCGGCAGTTGTTGTTGTAGCTTCCCTCACACCCCGAGCATCCTGATGAAGGTGCACCGTGGTCCCCCAGGCAGTTGTTCTATGCTTGACTTCATCTGCGTGACGCTCACTTCTACGAAGATGATTGTTCTTTTTGTTCTCGTGTTGGTTTCTCTCTTTTGCTAACTTGTCTGATATCTTGTTTGTTTTGGTTGGGGGTGGGTGGAGGTGTTGGTATTCCCCAGCGTGATGGTGTTCACTGTGACATTTCCCCTTCTTTTGGCTTTCAGTTCTTCTTTTTCTTCTTCTTCTTCTTCGTACGCTGTCAGACGTCAACTTGAATTTGTTCGAAGAAAGCAGCTGTCATCATGAGGCTGTCGACACTGCCATAGAGCCTGTCTAGTGTTGGCACTGGTGATGGTCACGTGTGCTTTCTCTGGTCCTCGAATGTCGGGCAGTTTTGCAGCAGATGTTCAGCGGTCATTTTCCCTGTACCACATGTGCATTCGTCAGTGACAACTATCTTCAGTTTATTGAATAGGTGGTACCTCAGTCTGTTGTGGCCTGTGCGGAGTCTGAAGACTACGACCTGCTCTCTTCTGTTCAACTGGTAATATGCATCATTTTTTGTGTAGCCAGTATGTTCTGTTTCCAATTTAGCCATGTATCTGGCCCTAATAAACCTTTTGGACTCTTCGTAGGTCACACTAGAATCTGGTTGTGGTAGTCTTGCACCTTCTTTTGTTTTGGCTTTCAGTTCGCCTACGACTTTAAAAAAAATTCTGACACTTCATTACTTTTGAGGGCTTGCAGAACTGACATTGTACCTGTAAGGAATACAATCTTCTGACATTGGCTTGTTGTGTTGTATTTCTGCAGCAGTGGTTAGTGCTTGCACTTCAGCCGAGTAGTTTGAACAGAGTTTTCCAGTTAGGGAACTGATGGTTTCATTTTTTGGATCTGGGTAGCCAAGATAGATTTAGGCCCTTCCATTCTTTCCTTGCTCTGATTGCTGATCCAATAGTATGTACTTACCTCCTTAGTGGTGTCTGGGAATACATCCTTATATGTTCGAATTATATTGGACCGATGTACAAAGTTACTTCTCTTCAATCTTCCACTGGCTAGATCTCCGAACCATTGAATCATTGCACCCGGGCGTCCCATATGTGCCCAGTTCCTTTCATTGCTGAAGGTGCAGACGACAGTGTATAAACTCTGTAGCACTCGAATTTTGTCCTGACCACGCCAGGTACCAATTTACAGCTGGATCGACTTGGAGAAGCAGTAATGCCATGAATAAACCACGACGTGCTCGATCTGTCAAAACGAGCGCTTGAACCTGGTACTTTGGGTTTGTGAATCAACATACTACATCTTTCCTCTTCGCCACGTTCAACATACTACACCCCTCGTCTTCGTTACGTTCAACTACACCCCTCGTCTTGGTCGAGTTCACCATACAACACCCCTCGTCTTCGTCGAGTTCAACATACTACACCCCTCGTCTTGGTCGAGTTCACCATACAACACCCCTCGTCTTCGTCGAGTTCAACATACTACACCCCTCCTCTTCGTCACGTTCAACATACTACACCCCTCGTCTTGGTCGAGTTCAACATACTACACCCCTCCTCTTCGTCGAGTTCAACATACTACACATCTCGTCTTGGTCGCTCGCCTGAGAACACAGTGATCCCCATAGTGGTGAGCTTGCTGGGACAAAGAAGACCATGGTCCACCTTCTAAAGCACGCCTCGAGATGTAAGAAGAGCCACTGTAACCTGTCACAAAAGAAACATCGTCAAGAGTAAAGTAAACTCTCAGTACGAGTAGCTGCCAAAAACTCTGGTGATCAGACGCTCTTTGAACATAAGCAACAACAACAACAAAACACGCACACAAAAACATGCAAAATGAACTTCATTAGCTGTTGTAATTAGTTGGTAAATGTAACTGCAAAACATTTATCAAAAGGAAATATTTTTTTAATGTTTCATTGGCATGTTATGCTACCAATGGATACCTGCAACTATGTGTCGTCACTATTAGAAGGGATCTTTCCTCTTTTCGTCAATGGACGAGGGCAATATCATTACATACATTTTTATGGGCAAATTCGTTTTGGCGTCGCTGTTCTCACCTGGCGATAACAAGAAATCTACACATCCCGTGACTCCTCTCTGTGACGCCTCGTGGCAAGGGCAGTAGAACAAAAGAGGAGAAAGAGAAGAGTTCAGACTAAGATCAAGATGCTGAGCAGGGCCAATGAATCAGAGCTGTCACTACCCTTCGACACCTCCATATGGTGATCCTGGATAACAGACTGCAGTAGGGCAGACGCTACGGAGAAAGGATCGAAGAGGGAATGCTAACCCGGTACCCAAAAATGCCATACTGAAGTCGGATGTGTCTGAGCGAAATGTGCCAATATCGTTGTAAACTACGACACAACGCAATCCGTTCTTCGGACAACATCCTGCTTCTCGTAAAGCCCTTTTAATGCTTGGTAGAGTGAGTACAAATGACGAAGAAGTTCAGACTTGAATGCCGATTACTTTTTCGCCCTGGTGTAGTTGAAAGGATTTTGTGTGCGGTTGAAAGGTGATATATAGTATGACAGCATACATTCGCACACACACACAAAAAAAGGTTCAAAACTGAAGAGCGAAAAAATTAGGCGATCTAGATTTATACACACCGCCGGCCACAGTTGTGTGAAATGATTATAAACAGATGTTGAAAAAAGTGTGAAACTACGACTTTCCGAAGTCAACTGAAATGGCGATCCCAGGAAAAGGTAGCAAATAATAAATAATAAATATAGACTAAGACTGAAGCTCAGAATGTGAGATTGTTATAGTGTGATTACCTTACACTTAAACTTACACGTTTTAGAAGTGATACTGACACGCAACTACTGCTGCTGTATGCGATTATTGCAAGTTTGTTTTCTGATCTATCGGACATTTCAATTTTTTTTTAAAAATCTATCAATCATCGGACATTGATGATTGTTGAATCCGCACAAACTGCTACACAGTAAAACAGTACTTAATACTAACAGAATCACTCAAAATGAATATGAGAATCAACACTACTAGTAGTACTGCTTCACTACACTACACTTTTACTTTACACTACATTCGACTACAGTCAACTAACACTAACACTAACAGCCAACAACTCAACAGTTTGACTAGTTTGAGTTTGTTATTTATTAATTAAACAACAATTAATATTATTTAATATTATTATTTATTATATATTAATATTACAGTTCAGTAGTAACTTCGTAAGTACCTATTAATTATTAATTATGATTAATAGACTATTAATATTTATATTAGTAATACTAGTTACACTTAAGTAATAGTATAATCTCGTTTTGTTGCCTCCTTTTTTAGCCTTTAATACTTTAATTTAATTATTTGTAATTAAATTAATTATTAATCAGACATTCGTCATTCAAAAAAAACTAATCATAATGTGTGATCATTATTGTCATTAGTATTCAGACATTAGATTGATAGTTTGAACAAATCTACTTTGTTTGTTGTTTTAATATTTTGTCCCTTTATTTTCTCCCTTATAAATGATTAAATGCCATCTTTTTTTAGTTTGACTGTACAAACTACAAACAGTAACTAACACATGCTAAGATTACAAAATGTTTTATATTATTCATCATCATGATGATTAGAAGTACTCGTTGATCAAATTGTGTGTTTAGAAAAGGGATTTATAAATGTAATTTTTGAATAATTACTACATCTCATCTCTGTCAGACATATGTGAAGAATACACCATGGCTTGAAGGCACGTCATCACTCATATCTTCGCTATAATGGGCCAAACAATGACCTCGGAGACATTAAGTATTTCTGGTAGTGATGGCTATTATTACTGTGTGAGTTACCTCTTCTAGTTTTGCACATTTCTCAAATTCACTTTTTGCTCATTATATTTCCTCCACACCATCCATTTATATCACAGCATTTAAAATGTCTTCTTATACTACACATTTTTCTACCTTTCTTCTTCTATCTCTTCCATTTGTAATTATGCTTCTAATGTGTATTAACTTCTAGTGTATAGAAACATGTATGGGTGAGGTCAAAAGGCTGTCCATTGTTCCTTAACAAGGCCTTATGGTCACAAGGTAGACTTCGTTCTTGTTTCTGTTCCAGTGCTGTATCTGAACCATACCTATAAATGCTTTTATACACTTTACGTTAATCCACAGTACCACGGCAGCCTCACCTTATTTTTTAAATTGTATTATTGTTTAACTTCTACAAATATACAACTACTAATACTATCTTAGTTCTTAGTCGACCTGTACTTCTACAGGAGCAGATGCCCCTGTGCAGGTCCCAACTCTGGTATGAGATGGATGTAGTTGGGAGAAGGGTTTCCTGTTTAGCAGGCTAGGGTCGAGCAGCTTAATACTCCGATGAGTTGGGACAAGCGCTTACAGAGGATGGTTAACCAATGTGTGAGTTCATCTTAATAGACTCAAACACTAGAGCAGCAAATTAGATCAACAGCCTGCTAGGTACCATTTGTGCTGCTGTAAGCAAACCATCTAACTATGGCCGTTGTTATGCCTTGTCACACAGTTAGTCGCCTCTTGCGACATGCTCTTTGTGAGCCAGTGGTGTTATTCTTGTCCTTGTCATACACAAAGACCACTCAACCACTACTAATACTATTACATGGTTAATAATAAATGCGTCATCTCTTATGTTCTTACTTTTTCTGTATTCCATCATGTCTGTAGTGTTGTTATTACCTTAGTTTTACACATACTCAAGCTGTATTTTATTGCATGCTTTAGAAAAAAAAACATTATGAGAAAGACCACGATTATGCAGCTTATACCAATTATGTTGATTATGATCTTTTAGGTAGGATTGCAGGCAAAGCCAATCCATCGTGGATACAAGAAAACTGTTTACAAAGGAGTTCTGCTAGGCAGCGGTCCTCGGCAGTGGGAGAAAGTTGTGGCCAAATCTTTCACTGATATTCCTGGAGCCAAAGAATATTGGAGTGATGAGGTCAACAAGTCAGCTGTGACTAAACAGCTGACACTAAAGTTTGCTGAAAACTGCTCCTTGCAGCTCAAAATCAAGGTTAATTTAACAATTTCATGTTTATTTTTATATTTAGAAGATACTGATGTGAAAGTCTTTATATGTCTATAGTAAAGGTCTCAAACTCAAATGGCACTAACGGCTGCCTGATGGCAAACTCAACAGCCCAAAGGCAGAATGAAGACCATTTTTTTAATTATCCTAGTGTGGAGCTTTACTATCTTTTAATTCTTATTACCACTATATATTCTCAAATAAATGTCGAGGAGTTTTCATTGGCACAAGGATTTGAGTAATCATCATGTGTTGTGCATAGTGGCGTTTGCAATAAATTCCTTCCACAACCTTCTGTCGTTTGAGCATTTCACTACTTTAGATGCTCTTTGTTTTCATAGGCATCTTGTTATATCATCTCAGATCTTGCCTTTCTGGAACCTACTGCTTATTTTGCCTTTAATCATTCTCAATGTCACAAGGTTTTCTGTCCATACTTTCTTGACATATGTTTAGTGAGCTACACTTTTCTTGGTTTTAGTTAGTGCAGTGGTCTTTAAATATTTTATTATATCATAAGCTGATCTCCCTGCATATTTGTCATTTGGGACCAGAGTATTGGTGTATAGTGAAGTAAAGCTTTTATTTAGCTTGCAAATGTATTTTGACTACAGAAAAACAAATAAGGCTCTACATATTACTTGCAAATGTGTGCAAAACCTAAATAAACTAAAGCTTGCCTTTAAATATACAAAACTACTCTACTTTATTCTTTACAAACGTACCAGGGCCATTTGAAAAGTTTTGCCTTTGAGGAGATAATTTCATGACTCTGCAAGATTTTACACATGCGCTATATATTTTCTTAAAGTTTGAAATGTTGTTTAGGGGATGCTTTTTCAGTGCAATCACCATCCCGGTCCACACACAAACGCCAGCGTCAGACAAGTTGTTGCATCCTGTCGAGGAAAAAATCAAATGTCTTCTCCCGAAACGAGGTATGCACAGCTACTTGTACCTCGTCGTCAGAAGCGTAACAGTGTCCCTTGATGTGTTCTTTCAGCTTTGGGAAGAGGAAGAAGTCACAAGGTGTCAGATCGGGGCTGTATGATGTTTGTGGAAAATGTGGTCCAACTTGAGATGCTCCAATGCAGCCACTGCTTGTCGACTCGTATGAGGGCGAGCTTTGTCGTGCTGAAGAATTGCATGCTTGCCCACATGAACACATAGCAATCGTGCTCGGTGTGTCTGCAAAGTTTTCATGTATCCATCTGATGGTATTGCCATGCTTAAAAAAAATCTGTGTGGACTACGCCCTCACATTCCCAAAAGAAGGTCATCATCACTTTTCCCGCCGAGGCAACAATCTTGAATCTTTTGGGGTAGGTGAGTTCTTATGCCTGTACTCTATAGACTGGCGCTTGTTTTCTGGGTCATAATGATGTGCCCATGCCTCATCACCAGTGATAATTCAGTGGATAAAGACTTTGCCCTCCTGTTCATATCTTACCGGAAGTTCCTGGCAGTTTCTGCTATCGGCATTGTTTCATATCCGTTGTCAGCATGTGAGGGATCCATCTCGCACATAATTCCTATACTCAAGCAGGGCATGGATAATGTGATGGACTTGCTCAATTGAAATCATAAACATTGCGGTGATGTATTTCTTCTACACACAACGAATGGTAGAATCAGTTTGTCGATGTGAGCTTGGTGCTGTGCATCCACAGCTGTCGTCCACTGCGAATGTTGTCATGCAGGTTTGTCTGGACTGTTGCCTTTTACAGTCCGCACCCACCTCATGGCAGTACTGATGCATCACCATATACCGCAGTCATTCTTCGATGCATGTTGATGGGCACACAACCGTTTGCCATCAGGAATTCAGTCACAGTGTGTTGCTTCAACCATATTTCCATGTAGGCTGTCATTTTACTGTCTGGTCTGCTGCGCCCATGTGTCACGTTCCAAGCACATACCACTACTTGCCCCTATAGTGACTTCATGCCCCTATAGCCATTTTATTAAGATTATTTTCACATAGGTGTCACATGACTCTGAGCACTGTTGTTGTAGTTATAGCGCTGGAGAATTTTAAAGGTTCTTTTAGCTTGATAAGTTCACTTTGGTGCTATTAAAGATAGTAAGTACAATCATCAATATCAATATATAAGTATCAATATACTGTACTATTGAAATAGAATTCAATAGAATTTGGCAAAACAATTAGATCATCTGGACTTTGCCAATGACTCTTCAGTCCCATAACCAGAATCAGATGCAAAATAAAATAAGTACACTTGATAATTAGGATTGAGAATACACAGAAAAAGAATATTATGAGAATAAATCCAACTAATGACAACCAAATTGTATTGGGAGATCTACTAGATGTGGAATCACTTATATATCTTTGTAGCAATATAGACAAAGTAGGGGGCACAGATACAAATATCAAAATAAGAATATTAAAGGTAAGAAGAGCTTTAATTGCACTGAGGAACTTATGGATACCAACAGAAATTAAGTCCAACACCAAAAAAAAATCATAAACTCTAATGTAAAGTTTGTTCTTTTGTATGGCTCTGAAACATGGAGAACAACAAAAGAGCAATGGAAAAGTTACAGACTCTCATAAATGGATGCTTTGCGCAGAATAGAGAGATTGAAATGGTATGATAAGATACCTAGTGTGAAACTTGAAAAGAACCAGGCAGATATCAATGAAGCATGACTTTGGGTGAAGACACTGGTGTTAAATATGGCACACATTAAGGGAACTAGCTGATAGTGTTGCAAGGCAGTTTCTGTTCTGGAATCCTCAAGGCAAGAGAAGTAGAGGCAGACCAAAACACACATGGAGAAGAAAGCTTGAGACAAACATAAGAGAAACAGAAAAAATGTTGACAAAGCTGAAACGAATGGCCCAGGATGAATAGCATGTATTTGTTAGAGATCTGTGCTCCATAAGGAGCTCTCAGTTTTTGATTAATTGATTGAAACTATATTATAAGTAGAAATATAAAGATGCACTGCACATAATTTCTAAGAGATTCACACTAAATTTCTGAAAACACTGATAAAAAAAAGATAGTCGACAGCGAAATATGACAAAATAGCGGACCTCACTGCGAATGAATAGGAAATGGTT
Source organism: Ariolimax columbianus (assembly GCA_036924085.1). Lineage (NCBI taxonomy): Eukaryota > Metazoa > Mollusca > Gastropoda > Stylommatophora > Arionidae > Ariolimax > Ariolimax columbianus. The sequence continues at coordinate 68,459,912 of JAVGWX010000008.1, read as the reverse complement.
ACAATTAAAAAGTGATGCAGTGAAATTGATCAATGAGCGGGAGTCTGCTGTATACATAATTTATACATGATACGTGTATGAGTGGACAGTATTAAAAACTAAAGGGTTAGAAACTGATCTAGATGTTCAGAATTACTAGTATAGATGGACACCTATGGGCATCCCATAGCCCTTTATATTGGGGGATAGAATAGGTTTACTGTACCATACTATATATATTTTAAAATGTAATTGAAGAGTGTTGTGCATAAGACTGGCATCATGTAAAATAAAGTACTACCAAAACAATCACTACTTTTGTGTAGACATATAATATTTTTAAAAGTTTGACGGATTGCATAGTACCAAGGTTGTTGATACACATCCTGGCCTCGTACCTCTGTCTTCAACCCCTATTCTATGGCAGAACGTGCTCCACCTCCCCCCTCTTGCTGGGGGCTTGACTTTGGCTTGGTCTTATCCTGCAAGACTGTTTTATATTCACAAGTAATTGCATACTGAGCATTGGCTCATGGAGACGGACCTCCACACAAAGCTTTTTGGAAGCCTTGAAGAACTCTCCACCACAGCAAGCTTTATCCATGATAATTCAACTTCACCTGTGGGTATAATTTTTTTAAACGAGAAGAAGAACCACCTCTACAAAAGCACACAAAGCTGCAGTGGTGGTCCTATGCAGGGAAGGCATAAGAAGATAGAAATCACATGCAATAGCAAATATATGTTTTGGTGTTTCTTATACAAGTTAAGTAGGTCAGCTGAAGCGGTGTTCCTAGTGGAACAAAAATTACAGAAAGAAGTTATTATGAAAAGGTCACATTGTGTCATATGATTTGTTGTTGAGGCAACTCTTTCTGTGTTCATTGTCAGGTAGTGATCCCTGGTCTTGTTCAAATGGACAAGGTTTCCAAGATCAACAGGTGGCTAGAACATTGGCACGGTTATAGAAGTTTGGACAAGGATGACTGGATCTCCATAGAAGAGTATGTTCCAGGTTTGTCAACCTAGTTTTTATTAGACTGATGTGACAGATCAGTTAAGTTTTCAACCTGACAACTAAGGATGACTATAGCTTTCACACTGATAATAGTTGTAACTTAAAGTTCTTAAAATTCAAACATTACTTTATTCTTCCCTCGGGCAGAAGCATGGTGGCAGCAACTGTAGTTGGCACCTTACAGGATGTCTGCTATGAAAGCATTAATTTGATTTTGCAGTGGTGGATTATGAAGTTCTTTGTTTAGCATGACGAGTTTTCTAGCTTCCTGCACCTTCCATGCTATCTGTCTTTTGTGACATTCATAGTAAACAAAAAAAAAAGGAAAGATCCTGTTTGCACACTGTGTTGCATATTGGAAATATGGTGTTGGGCCTATATTATCTTGACCAACGACACTAGGGATGAAATGGATGGTATCACGTTGCCTGCCTTAACTTCCCAAACTTGTTAATAATAATGGTTTGCTTAGGCATCTGAGGCCACATCCATGACCCACTGATGCGGCATGGTTCCAGGCCTTGTGTAGAGGTTGCTATCTACCGGAGCCATACTGTGTGTGGGCGGCCTCTTCTGCGCCTCCAGCCGGTCAGGGAAAGACTTTTGTCGCTGAGGAACAATTTGTGGAGTATCTTGTGTGTCTGGGTTTCCTGGTCCAGCTGTACAACATGACCGAACAAAGAAACTCAATGGCGATAGTGTTTCTGAGATTGAGAGGGGGCCTGTTTTAGCAGAGACTTCCACGTTGTGGATGTAGTGATGCCATTGTATGTCCATGACATGCCGCTGGTTGCACATGTGGAAGGCTTGTTCTGGTACTCAATTTTGTAGGCTGGGTCGACCCCGGGAACCATTTTGCAATCATACAAAATCCCACACCAACGGGAACAAAACCCAGATTGCTCAGCTGGGAAGCCAGTGCACTAACCACTACACTACCTCAGCTCCCTGACATTTTCAGTAGGATGCAGTTATCATTTTGTTTTTTCTCCCAAATAAATGACCCTGAAATCCAAACATGGAGCACAGACATGTTCTGATAAAATGTTACTGACCCACCATCAAATCATTCATCAGACAAAACATCAGGATTAAAGGTTGTTCAGGTCTGATGTAGACTAGACTGACACTCGGACATTGAATCAAATATAAGCATCTAGACACACATACATTCTTATCAAATGTGGACCACTACTCCTATGTAGACATAAAATCCAAACTCAGGGTCAGTGTACCTGTCTGCACCATATAATACTATTTTTTGAAAACATATTATTGTTATTACTATTGCTGCCACAACACAACAACTACTAGTGACTCAACTGCCATTTTAACTATAACGGAGGGAACAAAGAGCAGTCAAGTGAAACATACTATGAACCCATCTCATGTCCTCGTTCGTGCTCCTAGAAACAGGCTGTGTCACAGCAGTCTCATCAATGAGGTGGGGATCAACACTGTAATCCCCATAGTTGTGAGCTTACTGAGGATTGCACTACAACCAGGAGGACCATGCTTCACATTTCTAAGTACACCTTGTGATGTAGGGGAGGAAGACTAATGTCTGGTCAGGCAAAATATCCTGATCTGACATGTTAGTCAGGGTCAGGCAAAGTATACTGGCCAAGACCCTCACCTTGGCTTCCTAGTAGCCCTCCCTGGAAATGGGCAATTTTCATGGCAGCCTGGCTGAGGTGAGAGGTCGACGTGATCCCCATAGTAGTGAGTGACACACAGATGAATCCAAGCATAGCACAACTGCCAGGAGGACCCAGGTTCACCTTCATCAGCATGTGCAAAAGAGTAACCTACTCATTGTGAGCATTCGCAAACAACAACCACCTAGTGATGTAATTAGAGTCACTGTAACCTACTACAAAATAAATTTAATGAATAGTTAACTCAACTTAGCAGCACGAGTAGCTTTGAATAACAACTAAAAGTTATATACGATATAAGCTTCAATGGCTGCACTAATACTAGTTTCACTACCATGACCATCACCAAGGCATTTATTCCTGTTGCTGAGGTCTACATGGAGAATTTATTGGGTCGTGCAATAAAGCCACATGTCCCTAGGTAAGTAGTTAGATAGGTAGGTTATCCGCTTAGATAACAAGGGCCAGTCATGCCAAACACCCATGATCACAATGAGTGGCCTTGTTATAGGCTTCATGCAGTAAGGATGATGTCTTTCTGATTTGACCCAGGCATGCAGTTGTGAGAATGAGGGGATCCCATGATGGAGAAGGTTGTTTACCATCCTTGATGTTCTTGGCCTGCTTTAAGAGCTGGTGGGTGGGAACATCCTCAGGAAGACAGGCCACATGTCCAAATAACGACAGATGGCAACGGTTTAGCATGGTGATGGAGGTGCTTTCGAGGCCTGTCCTATGAATGACTTCATCATTTGTGACCTAGTCATACCAGTAGATAACAAGAATGTAGCTCTGGCTGCACGTGTGAAAGGCTTCAATGTGCTTTTGATTACTCTACAGAGTAGTCAAATTTTCTGAACCATACAGCAGGGCGAAACAGGTTATGCAAATCACTTGTGTTTGGATGCTGCAATTAAACAGTTATACTTACTTACATTCCATGTCCTAGGCACTACATCACACATCATTCTTTAACTATTCAACCACGTGAATTGCCCTGGCACTCAGCAGGTCATCCATGCTACAAGTCTCCAGGGAGGTTTGGGCAGATGGTCCTGGTCTTGTGTTACTCCACATTCTCATGTTTCATTATCCCTGTATCCCCATCTTTTCAGGTTTTTCCTGCAACGTGATAACCAGTTCGAAGTCTATTTAGTGACTTCCATGTTTCTGTACCTATATGTTTGACATGTGCAGAGTTCTTCCAGACTGGTGCGGTGTACTGAGCTATAGAGAAACACAGCGAGTGCTGATGTTCTGAGGATGTCTGGCTTTGCTCCCCATGTTGTGCCAGTCAGTTTTCATATGATACTATTTCTCGCATGTATTTTTTGTTTTGTCCCCTGACAATGTGCGGCATAGGACAGCGTGCTTTCCAACTTTACTCCCAAGTATTTGGGGGCCGTGCTGTGTTTTAGATCCTGTCCTTGCCATTTGATCTGCAACTTTCTGTTCGCCTCTCTATTTCTGAGATGGTAGGCACATACTTGAGTTTTGCTGGGGTTTGGTTTGAGGTGTTTTTTTGGTAATATAGAGCAAGGGCGTTTGTTAGTTTCTGTTCGACTTCTTCCCTGGGCAGCTACTGCTGTATCATCAGCATATATGAATTTTATCACCTCTGTATCTATAGGCTGATCATTGATGTATATATTATACAGCATAGGTGCCAGGACACTTCCTTGTGCCAGCCCATTTTATTGGCTTCGCCATCAGCTTTTTTTTTTAAACATGGCTGCAACATGATCTTCCAGGTCTGAAGCCTGCTTGCTCCTTGATGAGTTTCTTGTCTATGAGGGGGGTGATATGGTTCAGGATCATTCTTTCAAAGACTTTATACAGATGCCACAGAAGTGAAACCGGTCAGAAGTTCTTAGGTTTTTTAGGCCTCATATTTTACGGGGTTGGTTCTAATTTATGCACCTCTTTGTCTAGGTCATAGGTGAGTGGACCCAATTTGGCTCGTTGGAAGTTAAAGTGTCTTTTCAATGATATGCTTTCCAACTTTACAACTGTCATGACGGTGCATGACATGGCCCTGTGTTGCGTCCGTGGTATGGGCTCCTACAGATTTTGCCACTTGGTGTATTATCCTGTCACTAACAAATATGTTGTCAGGATTGTAACCTTTTCCACAAATATGTTGTCAGGATTGTAACCTTTTCCACAAATATGTTGTCAGGATTGTAACCTTTTCCCCATCTGCAGCTATTAAAAGATGGTGGCAATTTTGGGTCGTGCAAGATCTGCAGTCCATTCTGCTTTGCCCAGTTCTCCATCTCTTCTCCATTAGCATCTGATTCCTTGTAGCCCCATTTAGTGCTGTGACAGTTGAAGTCTCCCATGACTATTTTATTACTTTGTAATCTGAAGTAGTCAGGTTCTTCGAAAACAAAGTTGTCATTCGGTGGCTTATATACTGTCACTGTACGTGATTGGGTTTGGATCGTGAGGACCTCTGTGTTTCTTCTAGAGGTTTCGCCCACTGATCTTATATCTAGGTTTAGTGTGACAAAAATGATGCTCCCAAATTGCTTATGTGGTATTTCCGCAACAAGCGTCATTCTGTTTATTTTTAGTCTTCTGTCAGCAATTGCGCGATGGGTCTCTTGGACCATTAGTACATCACATTTGCACTGAATCCATATTTCAGACAGTAGTGTTTCTTTGTTGGTGGAGAGTCCTTCGATGTTGATTGAAATCAACACAAGGCCTTTATTACATTCCATGGTATGATTAGTGCCTAGGTGTTAAAAGGATTGGCCGGTTGAACATTTTTTCCAGGGGATGCCCAACTGTCTTATTGGTTGCAATCTTTGTGGAGGCTTCTTTCATGTCCCCCTTTAACAGTTATTATCGATTGCTACTTCTGCTATATCTGCTGCTATTGTTACTTTCCTTCTGCGACTACCACTGCTAATGTAGCTGTGTTCACCATATTATACTAATAATTATCTAATTCTACTATTACTACTAATAATTGTTTTTCCCTTACAAAAGGTGATGTTTACCGTTTCTGCCCATGGACTGAAGGCCATATTTCAGATGACAGCTATGTCATGACATCAAAGCACTTGCAAACATTTTCTCATTTCACTTACAAGGAGACAAACTGTGAACTAGTTATCTGTGATTTTCAGGGTGTTTTTGAAAACAATACTTATATCCTTACTGACTCAATAATTCACTCCAGGTGAGCACTATATCACTCTAGTTTATGTAAACTACAAGGGGGCTTCAATTGAAAACCTTAAAAGTGTGATAGAGATTGGAAAAACCATGCCTTTGTATTGTAATTTGTTAATATGGTTGCTAAGGATGTCAAGAGTATCTTGCACATGCCGTCACGGTGAAGATGAACAACGCGCTGTCATAATTGCAGTTGAAAGATGGCCACTCCACTATTGACATGCACTAAAGAGGAGCCCTGTTCTGTTATCCATTTCTTGAGCAGCGTAGGGGTGAAACCTATAGAAATGCATCAGCGAATGATGGTCTAGTACGGTAATGCATGCCTTACACTCACAGTCAATTGGCGATTTTCATTTATGAGGTGATCAACGGCTGCAATCGACTCTGGGGTCACTACTCGATGTGCCTGACACAGTTGTTAACAGTCTGTCACAGAACTCATGCCGTTATGGAACTTCCTACTCCACTCAAACACTTGCACCACAGTACACACACAGACACATCTCTTAAAAGGGCTAAAGCCATTGCGATCATGCCACACAACGGCTTATATGTACTAATATAACAAAAACAACTTTCTGTGGTTGAAAAAGGCATACCTTCGCAGAAAGAAAGAAAAACTTCCAAACAAACAACACAAAAAAAGTAATGAAAAGAATGTAGTAATTGAGTTGATGACCTGTGATTAAGCTTAGGGGATTGCTGCATATTATTGCTCAGACTCACTCCAAATCACCGACCAACTATGGCAGGGAGTCATCATTTTATTATTTTACACAAATATACCTCTCAGTAAAACCTAAAAAAAATGCTAACTAGTAATCGCATATGCAGATCTAGCTGGATTGTATAACTTAACAAACTGAGTACTAAAGGACCATCCACGTAAAGAGCATGAATGAACATTGCAGACTTACTAGCCTTAATTCATCTGGTTGTCTTTGAACATAAGGCTTCAATGTATGTTCACCACTGATTCCTGTTCTGTGCCATCTTCTTGAGCTCCACCCTTCATACACCCTGACCTGCTCTTCCACTGTTCTTCTCCAGGTGTTCTACGGCCTCCACACTCATCTCTTCCATATGGGCTCCAATGTAGCATCTGCCTGGTTACACTTTTAGGTTCTATCAGGCGTGTTCCATACATCTTCACTTTTTCTCCCCAATCTCCATATTTTTGGCTGCAATCATGTTCTTTGTAACAGATTTTGGTTTGCTATTCCATCTGACCATAACAGATAATAGATACTGCAACAGAGATCCTGGGATGCCACCAAACAAAAAAGAAGCCATGTGTGACCAAAGACATTCTAGACCTTTGTGATAAAAGCAGGTGGAGAGGTAGTGGTGGAAGGCCTGACACACATCTGTAACAAAATATGGGCGACAGGAAACTGGCCGGATTTATGGACGAAATCAATAGTTATACCGTTACATAAGTCTGAAAACCTAAAGCTGTGCCAAAATGACAGAACAATAAGCCTCATTAGCCGCCCTAGCAAGGTCATGCTTAGATTAATCCTTGACCGATTGAAACCCCAAGCAGAGAACATTATTGCCGAGATGCAATCAGGGTTAGGACAGGGAAGAAGCGCTACAGAAAAGATATTTAATTTAAAGCTGCTAAGCGAGAAATATCTAAACAGCAGCAAACACTGTATCATGTGTTTGTGGATTTTAAGAAGGCGTTTGATAGAGTATGGCATAAAGCGCTTTGGGCAACCATGAGGATGTATAATATCAACGGAAATATTATAACGGTCCTTGAACACCTGTATAACAAGGCGTCTAGCGCAGTTCTTGTGAATGGGAGGCGAGGAGACTGGTTTCGCACATCAGTTGGTGTGTGACAGGGGTCTACACTCTCTCCAACTCTTTTCAATATATTCCTTGAAGGAATTATGAGTGAGGCACTTGGAGGTCACGTTGGTACTGTCAAGATAGGGGGCCGAACGATTACCAACCTTCGTTTTGCAGATGATATTGACGGGTTGGCGGGTTCAGAAGCAGAACTCCAGGAATGGGTCAGAAGGCTTGATGAAACAGCTCTTGACTATGGTATGGAGATAAACGCTGGAAAGACAAAATTAATGACCAACAACGCTACGCGCTTCAAAAGCAAGATAAAAGCTAACTGTCAGGAACTCGAAGTGTTTGACCGTTTTAAATATCTTGGGTCGATTGTCAGTGATGAAGGATCAAAATGTGAAGTGTTGGCCAGAATAGCACAGACAATAGCGGCGCTTGCACGGCTTAACAAAATCTGGCAAGATAAACGGTTAGCACTAAGCACGAAAATCAGATTAATGCGTACACTGGTCCTGTCAATATTCCTCTATGCGTGTGAGACATGGACAGTTACAGCTGACCTTCAACGAAGGAAACAGGCCTTGGAGATGAGATGTTTCCGAAAACTGTTAAACGTCACGTACAAAGATCGAGTTACAAACGAGGAAATACGAGATAGAATTACAACAGCAATAGGGCCTTTCGAAGATCTCTTGGCAACTGTCAAAAGAAGGAAACTCACTTGGTACGGTCACATATCGAGATCAAGTGGTCTTGCAAACACAATCCTCCACAGGAAGGTGCATGGCAGACGACGAAGAGGCCAGCCCAAAAAGAGATGGGAGGACAACATAAAAGAATGGACCAGTCTCCGACCAGAAGAGTCACAGGCAGCGGCATCTGACAGAGAGGGATGGCGGGGAGTTGTGAGGATGTCTTCATGTGTGCCCCAACGACCTCACCGGTTATGGGATGACCTGACCTGATAGCAGAAAATATGCAGTGGTGGATGAGTTACATAAATTAACAGCACATAACAAATCATCCTGTGACACAATGTCTGGATCCAGCTGGTCTACAAAATACTATTATATAAAGTAAAGTAAGTTAGTCCTATAGCATACTACTGTTGGCGGTGAAGTAATATAGACTTCATTATATGATATCTCACCATTTGTAGGGATGGATAATCACTTCTCTTTCTCACTACCATGTCTATATTAACTGTAAGTCAGGTACCAATTTATTTGCGGTTGGGTAGACAACCTTGTCATGTCTGGGACTCAAAACTCATTCCATTTGTTGTGAGAGAGAATACCACTAAATAACCTACATTCCTTCCGTGCATGATTTCATTGTGCTTCAAGCATGATTTAGTAAAAACTAGTGCAGATTCAAGAGAAATGAAACAAAGTGCTTTTGATGTTCTCTGTGGTGTTGTTCAAAGCTACTTTTGCTGAGTTTTTCACCATTACAAATTTTCTTTGGTAGCGGATTGTTGCGACTCTTCTTACATCCCAAGCCATACTGAAGAAGATCGGCTTGGGCTCTCCTGATTGTAGTAAAATGTTAGACTTCTCAGCAGACTCGCCACCAGAGATCACAATGATCATCCCTCACCTCCTTAGTCAAGCTACTGTTTCAAGATGCACAACATGAATGCATGGTGGGGTCTGGTGGTTTCTGAAGAACTCCCAGTCTCCGGCCTGAGACACATCTGGTCAGCCCTGTGGCATTGTATCCGACTCTCTGATCAGCCCTGTTCAGAGAACTGTCAGTAATAAGAACAATTCATTACTTTCTTTAATTTTATTTCTCTACTGTCTTCTTCTGGATTTGACCTGAAAAGTACTTCTTACTTTTTTCTTCTTTTGCGTTCGTTCTCAATCTCCCACTACCAAGTCCTGAAAAGGGGTTTGCAAGTAGCAGGATGTCCCTTATGCAAGCAGCCAGCTATAGGCTGCTGTCAACTCATTCACCTTACTGCATCTTTGGCACTTTGCTTACTGTCTAGATTATATCTCCATGTTATGACTATTTGTTGCCCTCAATATTTCCTTTGTCAGAAAGTTTCTTTACCCATTTAGAAAACATGGCTAATGAAATTAGTAGCCTTCTCTATTTGGGATGCATTTTTGTTGCCACAAGTGCTTTTTCTGTTAATATATTCATTGTAGAAGATTTATCTACAAACAAAGATTGTGGTTCATGCTAGACTTCCATTGTTTGTATGTTCTTTATTTTCTAGAAGCCAGCTTTAATTTGCATGTTTTTTACTTTGTAAATATTTTTTTTTTTTAATTTGCTTTTGCTTTCTTGAATTGTTGTGTTTTATAATAAGTGGCCCAGCTTAATCATTTTTGTCCTCTTTGAAACATATGGATGTAACTGATGTTCTCCACCAATTCCTATTACATATTTTGGTACATCTTCTTGAGTTACGCACATAAAACTCAGCAATCCTGGTCACGTCTTTCAGCATTCTTCGGCATATGTCCTTTGGCCTTTCCATTCATCCCCTGTGTATTCAAATCTAGCGCATACATGGTTATAATGTTAGGTTTTTTTTTTCTGAAAGTGTGTCCTATCCGCTTTCACTTTCTCTTCCCAATCTTCCACTGGACTGGTTGTTGTTCTTTGTCGCAGATCTGCTTTTGTTATTACATCTGGTGATTTGTGATGAATTATATGACAGACATCTGGTGGTGAATGTTTTTCAATCTGAATGTGAGACTCTTTAGTTACATTCCATGTTTCTAAGCTATATAGTAGTTGTGGTAACTTACAAATAAAATTGTTTGTCCCCAGATTTTACAATCATGGTCGGTTTGACGAAGGCGAATATGGCATTACAGAATTCTTCAAGCGCCACAAATGTTCAGACATCTGTAAAGACTGGCAAAAGTCGTTACCTTTGGCTCCAACTTCTCAATTTGATGACCCTGTGGAGTCTTCAAAACAAGTTAGATTTGACCTTTCTCCATTTGAGAATGTTGTCTTCCCTTCTGAAAGATCAAATATGACAAGTGAAAATGAAGCTCTAAGACAACGATGCTCAAGTGATCAGAATGCACAGAAGGACATTGAAGCAAATGAAAATTACATCAATACACAAAAAGGGGAAGAATTACATAAAAATTTGCATAGGATCCGGGCGGCTTCGCAGAGCGCTGTGCAAGTTGATAGATTCCATGACGAGTTGCATTCACGGTCAAGGGCATTGTCAGATAGTGGGCAACATCTTACGAGACTTGTCAAAATTATTGACACAAAGTCACCTTGTCACGAAGAAGAAATAGGAAACATTCGAGCCTCACAGAGACGGTCCTGTCTGAAGAGAAGCTTCAGAGACCAAAAAGCCACATTAACAGCAAATGAATTTCCCCTTTCACCTAAAATTGATTTTCTCAAAAGTGAAGAAAAGGGCATGCATGGTAAGGAACAGAACATTGTTTCCCAGGAAAGTTCCAAAAAAGACAACTCACTAATTTTGAGCTTTGTTAGCACTCCAGAATGTGGTGATGTTTTTACAACTGACAAGGATCACACTCATCAAGACAACATCAAATCATCTAATACAATTTGAGAACCACTTTACGCATCTTGCAAAAATCTTTCCACAAAAAAGCCTTAAATATCGAAGAAGCGTTCAATTATAAAAGTTGTGATGAACAAATTCTTTTGTTGTGATAAACTGTGCAATTTAAATATATAATTGTCCTTTGATATCCTGCAGAATGAAAAACCTCAGCGGCAAGGAAGAAGTTATAGATCGACATGCATTATTTACAATATGCAGTCAGATTTCCGTAAGCTGTATTGCAATACAGATTTGTTGTTTTGTTTTATTGGAAGCTCCCTGTAACAGAGATTAAGTGCTATGTAATCATTTTTGTCTGCATCATATATATAAATAAAAATGTTTTATCTGTGCATTATTCAGCTCAATAAATTGATATGCTGGCTGCACTGTGTTAGATTAGCCAGCTGATTATGTTATCAAAAGAATTATCTCTTGTGAGTCATTAACAGAAGATAAAGTTAGTCCCATAATAAACCTGCTGTCAGGGTTTTAGTGTACTTGGGTCTAGTTTGTTTTTTCTGTGAGCTGGTGCGGCCAATTCCCTTCTGTGCTGCCTTTCCTTTCCTACTCATTTACAGCTATGTTAACTGGAGCATGTTGATAACATGGATTGAACACAGTACTGTTGACGTGTGAAGCAAGAGATCTTCTACTTAGAGCCTACTGCTGTTTACCATTTCTTACTCAGACTCAGTGGGTCATTACTTATACAGCAATTGTCTTTTTTTTTTATTCACTTGAAGCAACTGGTACCAAAAAGCCAGTCCCCCCTAGGTCTAGGGGTATATAATTGTAGACTATGGGCGAGGTGACCCTACAGAAATTACTGGCAGAGCAGCTCCTCCAATAGATGGGGCAGATGCTGAGCCCACCAATGTGTGAACATGTCCCGATCCCCATCGAGACCTCACCCAAGTTAAACAAGGGACTCAAGCAAGACCATGGTCAGCTTAGCCAATAGATGCGCCACAACAACCAGAATGCCATGCATCCGCATGGGGCAAATGAAGTTAAGAGGACAGAGTACCTGCTAACATATATCAACAACTCTGCGAATGAACAGAGCACTCACTCGTCAGTAAAGTAAAGGCTGCCGTCCATCATAGACGATGATGGCATAATTTATTTGCTAGGGCTATTTTTAGTAAGGATTAACTGTGATACTTTTTATCCTCACTCTCTTGTCTCAATCCGCCCGACCTCAGTGGCCATTCAAGGACATGACGACTAGGGGGCGACTACGAGATGCAGGGGACTCCGCATCAAGCACCCGTGAAAAAGACGGCGGAATCCGGAGTCGAACCCACACCACTTGATCACAAGGCCGACGGCTTAACCACTTCGCCACGGAATCTTCACTTGTCATTACAGTCATAATAAAGTACTGTCAAAGAATAAGATTGTAAACCTACCATGTGGATGCGGAAGGCAACGGAGAAACCACCACACTATTTTCCCAAGAAATCATGACAGCCAAAAATAAAGAAATTCAAAGATTTGACGATAAGATAACACCGTAACTTGCTGCGCGTCTACATTGCACTGCTGATTTAGTTCATTAAAGATGCTGCCAGAACATGGATTTGCCGGGAATTCACACAAGTCGACGACTTACACTTGTGTTCACGGAAACGTGTTGTTGTTTTCCATTTGGACTGGTCAATTTGTTCATTTTGTGTGTTTTCTTCCGTCAAATTATCCTGGAATTGATATTGGCAATATAAATAGTACGGTGCTACGCTTAAACATGTGTCTTATTTCACGGTCTGGTTCACACGGCTGAACTTCACGAGATTGGCGCTCTTCGTCTTAGCTGCAAACAGTGTCAGCTTTGTTGTATGAAATTTAGACACTATAATGAGCTGTCACCTGGAGAGAGATTGGCTCCGTCAGGTGTTTAGTGGCCCAAGACACACCTTTGTTGTTGAATGGCGGGAGCTGGGGGGTACGACAAACTGCAATAACGGTGCCTCAACGACCTTCTAGGTTATGGGACTGATAATGATGATGAGTTCACAGTCAGTAATCTCTCATAAAAAACATGAATAGTTTTTTGTACATGTCAATAAATAATGTAACTCTTTCTGGATCTTGGTTATTCCAATATGTGTATTCTGTTATAATAGTACATTTATTAGTAATCAGTTTGGAATATCATAATGTTTCAGTATTACAATATCAATCAAGTGTGCAACAAAAGAAAGTTTTCAAACCAAGTGTGTCCCAGCATGTGAAGGTTGGGGTTCCCTGCTCGACAACAGTGCTTAATAATGTTGATGCCAGGAGTATGAAGGCTGTAAACATTTTTATATCTTCTTCTGCGTTCATCTTCAGACTTCGACTTCAATGATTCTAACAAAGGCAGCAGTCAGCTTAAGGCTCTGTATACTTCCATACAGTTGTTCATGAAAGGAGATTAGTTGTTACTATGTGTTACTCCTTTAACTTGTGTTTGATGCAATAGGTTTTCATTTTTCATGGGAGGGGGGCTGTGCCATAGGTACAATGATCCATAGTGCTGGCCTTGAATTTATTATAAAGATGACATTGTCACCTGACCTCAACTGAAGAGTTGGTTGTAAGCATCATTTACTGAATGGCCTGGGTAGTCTCTTTTCTATTTTGATCTGTAAGTGGCTTTGATATTTGCTTTTGTCTCATCATGTTGTTGCTGTGTCCCTTTGTTGCAGTATTCCTCCCTCTTTAGCAAGTCTGCTTCTTCTTTGCTTAGGATGTTGCAGTAGGCTGGTATCCATTGGATTGTACTTCTTTTATAGCAGGCCAGGTGTTTGGGTGAGTCTGCTAGGGTGTGTGGACTAGTAACCTCTGCAAGTGTGCACATAAGGGAGTCAACTGCAGCATTTGGAACAAAAAGGAGACAAGAATGTCCTTTGTGCATTTTTGGCGTGAATGAAGCAAAGGCTGCAAAATTACCATCACACTGGGACAAAATTACCAACTCACTGAGGCAAAATTACCATCACACTGAGGCAAAATTACCAACACACTGAGGCAAAATTACCAATACACTAGCGCAAAATTGAAATAAATTGAGCATGTGGCCTCAGTGTTGTGAGCCTGGTTTACAATCCCAATGTGCCAGGTTCAATCATGTTGCTCTTGGTTTGACAAACCAGGCATGTCATGCTTATTTCATGGTATGACTGCTTCTCCCTGCCAACCCAGCTGTAAATCGGTACCTGAAGAAGTGGGTGGGGGGGGGGGGGGGATTTTTGAGCTACCACATGAACTACAGAGTTTGTGCTCTTTCGTCTGCACTTTTGGAAATGAAAGGGAATGAGCACATGTGGTGACGCCCAGCAGCAATGAAGTTGGTTCTATGAGTAATTTCCAAGTCTGTCCATATATCATCTGTTAATAATAACAACTTGATGCAAGAAACAAGAATGAAACACACAAACAACAAAAAATAAAGTGAAGAATGTACAATAGGCCATTGTGTATTTCAGATGAGTATAAGTCGCAGAAATGTTAATAAAACTGAGGACCACCATTAAAGATTACCTAAAACTACAATAATCTGTATTTGCACTATGTAGAAGTTGGTCAGAACGTTTTGAGAGAACAAATGCAGTATATTTTTTTTCCTTTTCTTTTTTCAAATCCTCAATCATTTCCTTGCTGAAATGTAGCTGATTTATTTTTTAATTGCTGTTTTTTGGGACATTGTGATAAAACACATGTCACTCAACTGTAGACTTAGTTTTCTGGTTATGTTAATTCAAACTGATGATTAGAATGTTATTTGTATACAGGTTTGCACCACGCAAAAAGTTACACAGAAATGAAAGAATAAGGTCCTTGTAAGTATGTTATATAATGAAACCTCATGATGTAAATCGAATTGCTACATAAACTTCCACAATGGCCATTCACAAAAGACGTCCACAAAATGTTGGAATTTGTTTGTGCTCATCTCCCCCATGTCCACCTGTGTCCATTTTTAATTGATCCTTACACCGTTATGGACGTCCGCCCGACATGGCTTCAGCTGAACACATCACCTTACATTATATAATTACCTCTCCTTACTTAAAACTTTGTTTAGTTCTTTACAAAACATCATTTATATACAGAGTATATGTGAGACCTCCAATGATAGGGGTGTGTATGTGCTTCATCGTCTTGAATGTTAGGAGAAGGGCTCTTTAGTACTTTATTTTGGTTGGGTCTGGTTGCCTTGTGCAAAGCTGTTTTGACAGTTATCGATATAGTTTAAGGGAAACACCTGTTCTTATCGGGCCGTCTTTTCCAGCTGGGTCATGTTGACATCTACTGAGTTCGTCGTTTAGACTGCGGCCTCTGTTACGAGGTGGAAAGATCCAGATTTCATGCCTGTGGGACATATTTTTCTTGACCAACGGCACACTAGTGGTGAAGTGGTCAACATCACGCCGGCCGCCTTTATTTTTCCAGATTATTCTCGTTCCCAATTCGTTTAGGCTGGGTATATCCCAGAAGTCGTTTTGTGATTGGGAAAAATCCCGCACCCAGAACCAAAACTCGATTGATCAGCTGGGAAGCCAGTACACTAACCACTGTGCTACCTCAGCTCCCTTTATGAAGTGATGATTAATCATATTTGCTCATGCATCCCTGCCAATACAGAAAACTCTATTTAATTTTGTGACATATGAGTTACTGAATATTGATTACAGATTTTGAGTCTAGAAAGATTGGAAGGCCTGGCATTAAGGACAAATCTCATTACCTTTAAAATTTTTCCCCAGACAGTTGCTAACAACCTGCTCTTTTTTATTATTAACTGCAAAGGTTCTTTTACGTGCATATCGTGTACATGGAACCTCAGAGTTTTATCGTCCATTACCAATAGGACTGTGCGCTGATCTCACATCCTTTGAAATCAGGTGACATTTGAAACTTGCGGAATGATGTAAATAACCTAGCTTCTCCGTTCGTTGGTTTCTTGAGAAATCAGGTGACATTTGAAACTTTCTCCGTTCGTTGGTTTCTTGAGAAATCAGGAGACATTTGAAACTTTCTCCGTTCGTTGGTTTCTTGAGAAATCAGGTGACATTTGAAACTTTCTCCGTTCGTTGGTTTCTTGAGAAGAGACAATCTGCCTCTCAGCCATAGCAATTCCCATTTGGCAGCAGTTTAACCATTAAAAAGGTGCATGTAGTTCCATAGCAGTCACACTACTATCAGGAATAAAGTGTTACTAGGTCTTAACTTTTGTTATTGCAAGTTTACTCAACGTCCTATTGCCAGGCAAGGATTTCCTCATTATTTAAAGGGAAAGTTGCAAGTTTTTTTACTTCATTTTTTTGTTTTTAACATTTAAAAAAAATTAAACCATTTTCCTAGAGGGAACATTTTATGAAACACTTGAACATGATTAATCATGTGTTCTGTTACATATGATAAAAATATTGTATTTTTGAAACCGAATAAATAATCTGCTATTGATCAACAATCTTAACACTGTCAGTCCCAAACAAAAAAGCAGGTTTGACCCAAGCAAAAATGGCTACAACTGAGTGTGTTGATAGTTAGCCTTTATAAATTAATGCTTGTGATGCTCATGTATATAAAGACATGTGTTGTTATATATGAAAATAAAGGTATGTTGTTGTAGATTACAGGTATGCATAATGTAAACATGATTTCATAAAAAAATATATAGTTATGCCAAGTAAAATGTAGGCAGAAAGAAGGATGTGATCAAATTTTGCTATATAAAATTACACTTTTTTTGTTCTGAAACTGCTTGCAATGTCAATATTCTTGTAAAAACTGCAAAAATGTCACAAACAACTATATTCTCAAAACATATAATTAATTTGTTGCTATAAAATCAATGGAAAATAATAAATTTCTCAGAATACAAAAGTAGGTCATTAGGCAAAAAAAAAACCATGACATTTCATAACATATCAAGACAGTAGAAGGAACATATATTTGTGATGTTTGTGTGCAAAATCCATATCTTGTTAGAAATGAAAATGATGACAAATGGGTGTAGATAGCAATTGTTTATAATGTATATATGTTTTCAATTTAAAAAATGTTAGTTATGCTACATAACTTGATTATTTAAAAATGATTTCAGTGAAAAATTAATTGTTTGGCATATAAAATTGACAGTGACAGTGTAAACATGTTTTCATGTATGTTTATGTATTATAAAATTGGTACTCAAAGAAGATGATGATGAGACAATAGTACAAAGTGTCTTACCTTGTTGTTGAACTGCTATATCCATATCCAGAACAAATATCACAAAGCTGCATACAATGATGATCCAAGTAAAAGATGCACACAATAATAATCTAAAGTCCACAACTCAACTAGCTATCAATACTACATGCTATTTCATTTAAACTAATCAGATCAAGCTAGCTGTTTTGCTTATGGAAAGACAGAAAGCAATTTTTAGGGCAAAGGTGAGGTCTGCCTGTGCAGGCTGAACACACATAGCTAGATCTTCGACGCCCTTTACGGCGGCCTTGGCTGCAGTGAACACAATCTCTGTCCTTCCCAACAAATTCCACAAGATGTCTATCGCCAACTGTCCTTTCCACTTCTGTTCCTTTCATGGAATGTTTGAAGTTTTTTGATGGACAATTTATCAGTCCATCAGGTGTCAGCTTCGCAGCTTCAATGACCAGATCATTAATTAGCCGCTGTTTGAATTCTTGAAGTGAGAGCTTCTTTTTTCCATTACCTTCCTGGCACAAACTGTAAATAATGTGGGCATTGATCTGGGTTATCTCAATAACCCAATGGTAAATTTTTTTCCACCACTTTCGTCTTTTACGGTTGTGCATGCCATAATAGCCAACCATTTGATCCATCCGATCACAGCCATTCATGCTCATATTGTAGTCATCAACCACTTTTGGCTTTGTTGTTTTATTCCAGGTACCCTTCTCAACAGTTGATACTGTGGCTTTTGTTGAAACAAGTATGCAGAGCTTCTTTGCCTTCCAGGCAACGCATAATGTTTTGTTCACTGAGTCCAAAAACCACTTCATCTCTTGGTGTCCAAGCTTCAATGTCTTTATTTCCGGGGGAAAGCCGACGCGGTTGACATTTAGTGTTCCTGTATAATTGTAATTGAGCGAAAGCAGATAATCAATTACAGCCTTGCTTGGAAGAATAAAATCTGTCTGCAAAAATATGATGTCCAGGTCTCAACGGCTTCAAAAGAGTGCTGAAAACTTTCACAGCATGTGCGGAGCTGGGATCAACATCCGGATTATAGACAGTATTCTTACCAAAATAAATTTTTAAATTGAATACATAGCCCGTGGCGGAATCACAAAGTCCAAATGTCTTGATGTGGTACTTGTGTGGCTTACTGGTATTGTACTGCTTATACTTGAATCTCCCTTTCCATCCAATAACCATTTCATCAATGCACACATTCTCAAAAGGGTAGAAAGCACTTTGAAATCTTGTCAGTAACAGATCCACAAATGGCTCAATCTTGGCTTGATCTTGTGACTCTGGTTCACAAACATGAAGCATGCTGTGAAAAATACACTGGAAGCGGTTTCTTGAAAACATTTGATGGAACCATGGTGTATAATAATTTCCAACAGTACGCCAGTAGTCTTTCATTTTGGGTCTTGGATCAATGTCCATGGCGATCATCACAGCTGTAAACTTGAGCCATTCATAATGTGTTAGTGGTGTCCATGAAGCAAATGTAGAGTACTTCCTTGGTGGGTTATTGGCTTCAATAACCTTTGCAGCATAAGCATTTATGCTTGCTATTGAAATGCCAACAACAGCATTATCTAGAAAAAAATTTTAAAAATCCAAGGGTGTTTCCATTTGATAGAAAACTGGATTTATATTATTTCTAGTCTGGCGAAAAGTAAAATTTGAGTTGGTCTCGCCAGTTTCTACTGATCGCCAAGCTGATATATGATTATTACCCTCATGTCCATGGGTAACATTGTAATCATTGTTTCTAACAACGTTATGATCCTTCCTCATTTTCTTCCTTCTTGGTTCAGACACAGTCGCTGATGTTGTGGCAATCTGACTTGGTTGTCCTGTGCTCATAGTCGAACTATCACTTTCTGTATCGTCGTTCAGTTCGTTTTCAGACTCCTCGTAATGATAATCTGACAATTCTCCATCGTCAGAGCTACTGTCATCCATATCGGAATTAGATTGTTGACTTCTCATCTCTTCAAACATCTTTATAGCTTGATCTGCTGTAAAACAACGAGGCCTATTTCTAGTATTACCTGAGGTGGGCGTTGCCATTTTAAATACTGTCGAATACACACTGAATATTTGTATAAATAACAGTAAAATTTACCAAACTTTCAACAGCAATGTGAATTTTTTACCTCGCTAGTTTCAAAGCTAGTAAACGGAAGTAAAAAACGATGTCTGGTGTGTATAAAAGTGACAATATAGCGATAGAGACGAAACAAAATGTAAGCGCCGAATAATCGGCCCAAAGAGACAAAGTGACCGCACAAATGTCCGACTATTCGGCGCCCGGAGCTTATTGTGTTAAGTTCCTTCACATCCTGGCAAATGTTGTTTATTTATTTGTTTGATGAAAATTCAGATTCCCAGGCTGCCTACTTTAACATGTAATTCTAAAACAGAGCAAGGGAGTCACCTCATATTACATCCTATAATTTTTGTCATTCATTACACCCCTTCATCATCTCTTATCACATTTTCTCATAAAAACCTAGACCACTCTGAAAGCAACATCTTAACATTAATTATCTTTTACACAGATGTACACACACACACGCACAGCCCCATTTGAAAAATATTTAGACTAATTGGCTAGTTTAATTTATGATCAATCTCCACATCAAAGGTCAGCTGCAATGGATGTTCAGCAGCTTCTGTCTCTTACCTTGATAGTGCAAAGTGACAGTCTTATTCTTGTCAATCATTTGTTTTTATCTTCCGACTTATAGCAGTGATCTTTGACCAACTGATGCTATACTTCTGGTCCGGTGAGGGTTCACGAAGGAGACTGTGTTTCAGTTTACTGGTCCTCCACAACTTTTTGAGCATGGTCGCTTCACCAGGCCAGACTGCCTTTCTTTAGTATCCTGCATAGGTAGGACAGTACTGAGAGGGCTTAAGTAGCAGAATGTAGTCCAGAGAATGGAATGTGTTGTGTCGTAGTTTACAGCTTGGCTGCGATATTTGCACCTTTTGGTCCAACACATCCGACTTCAGCAAGCATTTTTTGAGTACCGGGTTAGCATTCCCTCTTCGATCTCTTCTCCTTACCCAGTCTACCCTGCTGCAGCCTGTTATCCAGGATCACCGTGTGGAGGTGTAGAAGGATCTTGGCAGCTATGGTTCGCTGGCCCTGACGCTAGCAGTCAGCTATGAGCCGCTGACCACTGCAGCTCATGTGCTGCTCAGCATCTTGATCCCGAAAAATCATTCGAAAAAGTTCCTTGGAGCAGGCTCTAAGTGCCTGAAAAGGAAGAACATCCCAGCACCCTTGATCTGCTTCATGCAGTTTCTATGTCCTGCAGAAGCTAAAATTAGGACAGGAAACCAAATGTCAAAGGGGACGTAAGACAGGGCGTCATTATATCGTTATACCTCTTCATACTACGTATGGATGATGGCATCAAAGCCTGTAAAGAGAGAACCAAAAAGTACTCAGTGATGTTCTGGAAGATGAGACTAGTCTATGTATCAGATCTGGAATTTGTCAATGATGTGGCCGTGATTACCAAATCAGAGACATATCTCCGAACCAAACTTCAAATCTTGAAAGAGAAGCCAGTGAAGAGGGAGATGACCATTAGAAGTTAAAAAAAAAAACCATGGTGTCCTTGAGAGAAGAGAAAAGACATCTTGAACATGTCAGCAGTTCATATACCTTGGAACTGTAATAAACTGGAAATGAAGTATTGAAATAGAGTTGACTTTGCGAAAAGCAACAACTGGTAAACTTGTTCATGCCATAAATAGAGGATTCCTCATAAAAAGAGAAGTAAGTAAGAAACCAAAGATGGCTGGGTTCCTCCACATATGTAGCAGTTTTGGGATCAAGATGCTGAGCAGCGCATGAGCTGGAGTGGTCAGCGACTCGTAGCTGATTGCTAGCGTCAGGGCCAGCGAACCAAAGCTGCAAAGACCCTTCTACACCTCCACGCGGTGATCCTGGATAACAGGCTGCAGCAGGGCAGACTGGCTAAGGAGAAGGGATCGAAGAGGGAATGCTAACTTGGTACTCAAAAAATGCTTGTTGAAGTCGGATGTGTTGGACCGAAAGGTGCAAATATCGCAGTCAAGCTGTAAACTATGACACAACGCATTCCGTTCTCCGGACTACATTCTGCTACTTAAGCCCTTTCAGTGTTTTGTAGTGGGAGATTGAGAACGAACGAAGCCAAGCCATGTAGCAGTTTTGACTTATAGATGCGAGTCATTGGCAATGACCACAACCAAGAAAACCCAGCTCCAGGCGTCAGAAATGAGATATCTAAGTAAAGTATCCTACGCAACAGGAAGAGAAAAGGTCCGTAATCATACATTACGATATGATCTCAAAAGCTAGCCCTTGCAGACTCGGGTGAAGCTATTTCAAGTTAGGTGGTTAGGCCATGTCTACGGCTTGAAAAAAGATCGGCTACCACGGCAGTCATTGGAAGCAAAGAGTCAAGGATCCAGACCCCGAGTACGACCCAACGCCCGCTGGGATCACAACTTAAGACAGTCTAAAAGAGATCGGAGATTAGACTGGAACCAGGCGAAGAAGAAGACAATTGATAGAATAGTCTGGCGTTCTTTCTAGCAAACCTAAAAATCACACAAAGGTAAACTACTACAACCCGCCCTTTTCAGTGCACACAAAAGTGTTAAATTACTCATCGTGGGTACTAAACAACAATAAGAATAGCCTAGAAAGTAGGTACGTATAATTGGACATGACGAAATGAATCTAGATTACGAATTGATAATAACAAGGCAAACACAAAGATAAAACACTATATCAGTCGCCTAGCAACTGTCCCCTATATAATATCTGAATACATTATCAGTGTTATAGGAAATTTATATCAGTGCACTCGAGATTGTGATTTTGTTAATAGTAATACATATACTTGCTTTTGAGGATGAAGTGCAAGAGACTTCATTATACTAGACCTCCAGCTGTTTTTTTTAAATTTGGTGTGACCCTCGGTTACCTGCTATCAGGGGCGTGTCGTCAATGGACTAGTGTGACTAGGCTAGTCCCTAAACATTTTAGTTAAGCTATTTTGAGTTAAATTTCCAAAGCTTAAAAGCATAAAATAAAAACGTTGAATAAACACTATTAGTATTCCTCACTATCTGAGTCTCAATTTGCGTCACAATACGTAACGATATTCCCGTTATTTGCGCCCCAAACTTACAGCGCTCTGGCATCGAAAGCGCTCGAGTCTTATCGGTTCTCTCGGGGTAGATGAACAGCCGAAGCCAAAACTAGTCTCTCTGTACAATAAGATATATGCTAGTGGCTTGGCGTTCTATCATAAGTAAACATGATTTTTGTTTGCTTCTTATGAGTGGTAGTGTTGTGGGGTTATTAACCTAGCGTAATTGTTCCCTTCAATGAAGAAGATCTTGTAAAGTGTTCGATTATTAATATAGTTTGACAGTGTTTCAAAGGGTGAAATACGATAAGGGACCCGGATTTGGAAACTGTTCTCTCACAACAAATCTTGCCAGAGACAAGTTAGTATAAATAGGTCAAACGGATATAGCCCTATCACGTGTCGCAGTGCTGTGTTCTAGATTCCCAGTTTCGTTTGGAACCCTCAGTTTTGAAGAAAAACAGCAGGTAATAACGAAAGATAGGCCGACTCCAGACATTTCTGTTAAAAACAAAAAGGAAAGACTACAGACGTCATTTCAAAACGGAGTATTATACTTCTTCAAAATTGTTAACTGCATGTAAATCAAGAAACAGACTGTATTGTTGGCCTTGTGTGATGTTCGAAACAGATCAGAAAATGTGGAATAATAATGGCTTTTGTGATATCAGTCATTTTCACAAAACCAAGATGCGCAATGAAAAGACTCACTCATAAATGTCCGCAATTACTAAATTAAATACTTTCGAGAAAACCAGAATAGATTTTTAAAAAACTTATATAGAATATATTTGTTGGCTGTTTATAGTTTATTCCATTTCTAAATATTGTGCATCAGTTGAAGTGAGCTAAACTACGTGAACTGTGACCGGTAAAAGTGATATTAGTAAGCTACATCATCATCATGTAGCATGTCCTTTATAGAACGTTGCTCCCATCACAGTCTGTCCGAAAAAAAACTCGTTCCTTTGCCAAAACTTCAGCCTCCGCTACAATCATACCCAGGCATTCCTGGATATCTTGGTGCCATCGTCTTCTTTGTCTACCCCTTCCTCTTTTACATGGCACCATTCCTTCCATCACCGTTCTCTTGAGACCGCTGTGTCTCTTGATGGGACCAAAGTATTTGCATTTTCTAGCCAAAATGGAATTGATAAACCAGTTCTTCGCTATGCTCAACTCTTGCCGAATGTCTACATTTGTCTTTGAAAAAGAATAAAAAGCTACATAGTGTACATTATATGGAGATTATTCCTCTTTAGCTCAGTAATGAAAGGGGTCCACAAACCTAGTCCTCTTTGAGAAAAGTCACTGTATGCCATGTTACTAAACCATAGTGCAATAGGACGGATTTTGCATACGTTTTGAACAGTCTATATTTATTTTCAAAGCAGAAAACTGCTTTAAAAATGTGGTTTTGTTAATAAAACAAACTAGATGTTGTTTGTTTGATGAGCAAATTGTTTTACAATGTGACCGGGAGCTGTGCCATTAGTATATAAACGTAGAAATCTAATATTTATCATTTGAATTTTGGCTCCAAGTGAAGCATAGAGCCACCACTGCAGCTCATGCGCTGTTCAGCATCTTGATCCACAGAAAATTCGTTTGTTTGTTTGATAAGCAAATTTTATTACAACGTGACCGGGAGCTGTGCCATTAGTATATAAACGTAGAAAGCTAATATTTATCATTTGTATGTTGGCTCCAAGTGAAGCATAGAGCCACCACTGCAGCTGGCCCATTTGAGAAGCTTGTATCCAAGCATTTCCATTTACGGTTTCATAATAGTCGATTGCAGCCGTTGACCGCCTCGTCAATGAATATCGCCGATTGACTGTGAATTAAATTGCTGCACATCCGGACATCAGTCAGGGTTCAGCACACCACATCATACATGATGTGCTACCGTACCACAAAGTGTTTGCAAGGTAGGGGCCACGGCAGCTTACTCCAGAATTGAAACAACGACGCTTTGAAGCAGAAAATTATGGTTTCCTGCAAGAATTTTTACTGAAGATGAAAACTGAATTCACTACAACAAATATGAAACGAAGCGATGAAGCAAGAAATGGTGCCATCCCTCCTACCAAAAACATAAATATATATGAGTGTGCACGGGAGGAAGGGAAGGGGATGTGTGAGATTGTTGTGGTACGTGGGTGTGAGTGGAAAAATAAGTGGGCGTGATTAAAGATGTGTATGATAAAGCTTGTGTTGGTAAAACAGCAATGTCGAAAAGAGTGGGTTGTAGAACTATTGAGGATTTCATTGTATTTTTACTTCAATAATGAAACTCGTACTGGTCTGCAGACGAGCACTTTGAATCATCATTCATTAGCAGGTTAGTCGGGAGACAGGCATTGAAGTCAGTGACGACACTATGACAAAATCATATATAGGGATGACTCAGTAAACGCACTATGACAGAAACAAAACGAAAAGCACCGAATCGCCATAAGGCTTTCGTTAGGGACAAAGAACAAAGAAAGACACAATAACTTGGTTTTTGTTGTGATTTGTTCTAATTTGTCCCTTGTTCTAGGCGAATGCCATGTAGCCATAAAGTGGATTTCGTTTTGCTTTTGTCAAGGTACGGTCATTGAGTGATTACCTATTTATGTTTTATCGACTAGTAGCGTCTGTACACCATGGGGTGTACTAAAGAAGGGCGAACTGGGGTCCTTCTTCTTCGTACGCAGTCAGACAGTAACCATTATTTTTTCGAAAAAAGCGGCGGTCATCCTGAGGCTGTCACCACTGCCATAGAGCTTGTCTTGCAGTTCCACTGGTGATGGCCACATCTGCTCTCTCTGATCCTCGTATGTCGGGCAGTTCTGCAGCATATGTTCAGCGGTCATTTTACCAGTACCGCACGGGCATTCGTCGGTACACCCTATCTTCAATTTGTTGAATAGGTGGTACCTCAGTCTATTGTGGCTAGTGCGAAGTCTGAAGATAACGACCTGTTCTCTTCGGTTCAACTGGTAATAGGCATCTTTTTTGGTGTAACCAGTATGTTCGGTTTCCCATTTGGTCATGTATCTGGCTTTGATAAGCCGGTATGACTCTTCGTACGTCATACTAGTATCTGTTTGTGGTAGTCTTGCACCTTCTTTTGCCAGTCTGTCTGCCTCCTCGTTGCCTTGGATGTTGCAGTGTGATGGGACCCACTGTACCACTACCCTTTTTGGTGCGGACTGCTGGCACAGTTTGCAGAGAGCTGACCTTAAGTCATTAAGCTCAGTATTTTTCTGGCTTTTTAGCGCTGTGACTACGGTGAGAGCATCTGTAAGCAGGACTATATGGCTTTCATTTTCACTGTGTGTCACCATTTCTTCCACTGCCGCCCTCAGTGCCTCTGCCTCCGCTATGAAATTGCTTGTGTACTTATCAGTAGCGAATGACAGTGTTATTTTTCTGCCATTTGATAGGTTCAGGAATGCTCCTGCCCCTCCGTTCTGTGTAGTTTTTGTTACAGAACCGTCGGTGTATGCATGGGTCCAGTCCATGCTTGGGTAGCTTTTCGTTATGAAGCTTAGGGTAGTATCTCTCCTTTCTTTTTCAGTCTGGCAGTTTTTGTTTGCAATACCTGGTATATTTTCTACCACCTCTGGAAATATATCCTGCCTCCAGGTAGGTTTTCGTACAGTAGTGATGGGTTTTGGTGTTGTTAGTGCGTTTATGGGATCTTCGTGCATCTTTGCTTTGGCTATTTCTGCAAAGTTTCTCCGCTTTAGTTTCCCATTTCCCAAATTGTTTAGTCTCTGGTGCATTGGATGGTCGGTCAGTCTTCGGAGTTTCTCTGACTGCAGCTGGGCTCTGCAGTCTCTTCTATCGGTCATGGATTGCAGTTTTGTAATCTTTTCAAGTTCTACAATTGGCGTTGACTTCATGCCACCTGTTATAATTCTCATGGCTTGGTTTTGAAGTTTGTTAACTTTATCGAAGTTCGCCTTCGCTGCTGTTGTCCATGCCGCAATGCCATACTCGAGAACTGGTCTCACTCTTCCAGTGTACAGTTTCTTTAGTATGCCTTCGTCTGCTCCCCAGCTTGTGCCAGCAAGTTTCCTCATGATTCTTTCTCTGGCTTTCATTCGGTTTCTCTCAATCTGACTTTTCCATGTCATGCGCCGATCAAATGTGACTCCCAGATAGGTTGGGTTGTCGTTTGGCTGCAGGAATTTGCCATTTAGACTTAATTTGGTATTTTGGGGTTTTAATGAAAGCGAGAATATTGTGCATGTGGTTTTCTCCTCGTTTATTTTGACCAGCCATGAGTTCGCCCACTCTTCCAGCGATGTTAGGGCCGTCTGCATCCGATTTCTTGCTATGGTGAGATTCTTTTCAGAGGTCCACATAGCCAGATCGTCTGCAAACATTGAGCTATGGACTCTTCTTGGTATATTCTCTGTAATATCGTTTATATATACCAGGAAGAGTGTGGGTGACAGTACTCCCCCTTGGGGTACTCCCTGCTCGAGTGTCACCTTTTTGCTCATCTGCCCTTGTACTTGGACTCTGGCCGTTCTTTGTTTGAGGTAGTGGTTGATCCATTTGTACATTTTCCCACAAACATCACTTCTTCTTAGCTTGACTCTAAGTCCGTCTTTCCAGACTTTGTCAAATGCCTTTTCCAGATCCACCCAAACAGCTACTGTGTGTTTCTGTGCCTGGTAGGCATCTTCTATCTCCTGGGCTATGAGGAACACCTGGTCCTCAGTGGATCTGTGCTGTCTAAAGCCGGCTTGCTGTGAAATTAGTATTCATTTTTCTTCCAGATGCCACATCAGTCTGGTGTTTATCATCCGTTCCATCAGCTTGCCGACACAGCTCAGTAGGCTGATGGGCCTGTATCCATTTGGATCTGTTTTATCCTTTCCTGTTTTTGGTACTGGTACCAGTATTGCGTCTTTCCATGCCTGGGGTACAATTCCCCTTTTCCAGCTTTGGTTCAGGACCGATAGCAGTTTCCACTTCGCTGTTTGGCCCAGCCCCATCAGCATTTCGTTTGTTATCCCGTCTTTTCCGGGAGATTTCCTTTTCTTTAATGTTTTCATAGCCTCTTCCATTTCGCGCATTGTTAATTTGGCCATCATGTGCCCTTCAGGTGCCGTATTCATGTTGTCGTGCCCCTTTAGCTCTTCGCTAATGTCTGTATGCTTATCTGCAGGGACCTCGATGTGGTTTGCTCTGGCATAGTGATCGACAAAGGCGTTTGCGGCTTTCTTACCTGTGATCAAGTTCTCGCCCTGCTTGATGGTAATATGTTTATTTGACGGGGTTTCGTCGTTCATGGCTCTGACTAGCTTCCATAGCTTGTTCCCGTCTTTGTCCAGGTTTAGGCTTTCCGTTTTATTTTTCCAGCTTTCTCTTGCTGTTTGCTTGAGAGTGTGTTTGTATTTCGCCGTGGCGGCTTTGAGGGCGATGTTTGCCTCCATGGATTGTTCTCGCTCTGCCATGTTCCTATCATTTGTTACTGCATCTTCCACTTTCTGCAACTCATCATTCCAGTAGGGCTTATAGTTTTTCCTAGCTCCTCTTGGGATGGTTTCAGTGGCGGCTTGCATTATTGCCTTGCTTAGGCTTTCCACCATGGGCTTCATTTTGGTGTTTCGTGTGTTGATGGTTTCACACAGCCCATCTGTCAGGATTGCAAATCTGTCCCAGTCGGCTCGTTTATAATTCCAACGTGGGAGCGGTTTTGTTTCCTGTGGGCCTACTTCCATGTCAATGGTTAGCCTGATCGGCCTGTGGTCGCTACCTGCCAGTTGGTTTAGCACCTGGCGGTCTATTTTATGGTGTATGTCCTGTGTGGAGAAGGCCAAATCTGGAGTCGAGGTGGTATGCCATGTTCTTGAATAGAAGCTAGGGCTATCCTCCGGCCTATTGATTAGGGAGAGATTTGCATCTATCTCCCAATCTTCCACTTCGTCACCTCTGCTGTCTGTGTCAGAGTATCCCCATCTCTCCGAGTGGCTGTTGAAATCTCCAACTACTATGCAGTTGGAGTCTCTGACCTCCATACTCGAGAGCGATAGGTCTCTATTTGGTGGTCCGTACAGATTGAAAATGCGGAGCTTCGTCTCTTGAGCCATTATGTCAACTCCTACAATTTCTGCTTGTCCGGTGTGATTGACAGATACCGCGCTACTCGGTATGCAATTTCTGGTCAGTATCAGGACCCCTCCTTTGTGGCCTTCTCTATCGAGACGGAAGGTCTGGTATCCTCTGATTGAGAATTTATGATTATTGTTGAAGTGCGTTTTCTGGATACATGCCACGTCAATCTTACCTTCATGCAGGTGATGTGTTAGGGAAAGTTTTTTGTTAATGACTCCCTCCGCATTCCACTGTAGTATTTTGAGGGTCTTGAGTTTTTGGTCAATAGAAGTTGCCCCATAGCCATGTGCCTTGACTCCACGACACATGGGTGGGTGACCACCAGTAGTCAAGGGTGGGCCCCTTCGAGGCGTGAGGCCCGGCACTATCGCTGCCTGGCGGGACTCCGCAGGATGAGCGCCATGCGTTTTTCTAATCGGTTGTACTGTCATCATGCTGCGATTTACGTTGCACTGTTTTGTTAGGCTTGCGGCCCTGTGCATCCGATTTCAACAGGCGTTTCTGTAGGGATGCCCTCCTTAGCCTTTGGCTGTCCCCAGCCTATTCTGCAAGGCAGCAGTTGTTTATGATCAGAGTTGTCTCTCTTATGGAAGTTGTCTTACCAGACTATCGAGTCTTCACTACTCGTGTCTATAGGGTGCGATGATGATATGTGAGATGATATATGAGATATATGATATGGACTGGTTTACCCGGAAGAGAGGCAGTCCAGTGTGTCTGTACCCCAGGATCGTCACGTCCTGCCAGAAACGTAGCATTTGCATGTGAGTGGGGTATCTCTTTCTCCCTTTATTTTCTTGGCTTCTATGCAGAGATGGTACGCCTAGCATTCCCCGCCACCTGGGATGTTGACACAGTGGGGCAGGTGTGCAATGTCCGCTGGTCTGCATCTCTTCTGCGTCCAGCATGATAGCTATATGGCTGATAACGTACAGAGGTAGATATCAAAGCAGAAGTGCATTTAACCAGAGGACAAGCCTGGTAATGTCACAGAGATGTTGTTCGCCTAGTGTGCGGACAGATCTCATGGTCATTGGTTGAGTCTCGACAGTTCACAGTGAGGTGGCTGCTCTACTGTTTTCGACACCCCGACCAGGAACTAAGTCTTATGTTGGTGGTTTCGCACCCCATCGCCGTATAAGGTGAGTATCAAGCAGCTGTCCGCCCGCTTTGATCGGCGGACGGCAGATACCTCTTTCTGCGGCTCTACCGGATAGGGCTGGGGCGCGAGCCCCAGGTCCCGAACATGTAGGAGCCTCCCATTGCAGTGGTGCTGAGATTTTGGGCGGGATTGCGGCTTACAAGGGTTCGGCCGTAATCCCCCACATGGTAGCCTCGCGCCATTGGCTTATCAGCCTGGTACGTGTACCAAAGTGTCTGCGGCTCCTCTCGATATGAGCTGGTTTTCCGTAGCAACGCCCTGTCATTAGTAGGGTAAAACTGACCTGTCTTCAGATGGTCTATTTCCAGCACCCGTTCACTATTTTGCCAGACGAATTTATTGAGGGCTTTTGTTTGTCAGTGGCCAGGTATTTGAAATCTGCGGTTTCTGCGGGGTTAAACACGATATCCGTAGCGTTCTTTCATTAGAGTGTTAGAGAGCTGACTTGTCTTCCGTGAGTCTAATACCAGCGTACGTTCATTATTAGACCCAACGGTAGTGCTCTCGATTTGTCAGTCGTTCTACAGTATTGGCGTGTTCAGTCAAATTAAGCCGCAGGTTCCACACCTGGTGGTGCCCTTCCGTCAATTCCTTTAGCGAGACAATCAAGTTACTTAGAGGGTAGCCCCAGATTTTTGAGGGTCTTATTCCAGCACCCGTTCCATATTAGACCCAACGAAAGTGCTCTCGGCATGTCAATCATGTCAGTGTTTGGCCGTGTTGAGTCAAATTAAGCCACAGGCTCCACTCCTGGTGGTGCCCTTCCGTCAATTCCTTTAAGTTTCAGCTTTGCAACCATACTTCCCCCAGAACCCAAACACTTTGGTTTCCCGGAAGCTGCCCGCAGAGTCATCGAAGCAACTCCTGCGGATCGCTAGTCGGCATCGTTTATGGTCAGAACTACGATGGTATCTGATCGTCTTCGCGCCTCTGACTTTCGTTCTTGATTAATGAAAACATTCTTGACAAATGCTTTCGCAGTAGCTCGTCTTGCGGCGATCCAAGAATTTCACCTCTAACGCCGCAATATGAATGCCCCCGTTTGTCCCTGTTAATCATTACCTCCAGTACCGAAAACCAACAAAATAGAACCGAGGTCCTATTCCATTATTCCATGCACCATTATTCAGGCAGCCGAGGCCTGCTTTGAACACTAATTTTTTTAAAGTAAACGCGCCGGCCACCCAGGACGCTCAGCGAAGAGCACCCGTGGGAGAGAGCCGGCAGACGGTAGGGCAGGAGACAACGGGCAGTGAACCGGCGCGAGCCGGACCTCCCGCCTGCGCCTGAGATCCAACTACGAACTTTTTAACTGCAACAACTTTAATATACGCTATTGGAGCTGGAATTACCGCGGCTGCTGGCACCAGACTTGCCTTCCAATAGATCCTCGTTAAAGGGTTTAAAGTGTACTCATTCCAATTACGGGGCCTCGAAAGAGTCCCGTATTGTTATTTTTCGTCACTACCTCCCCGTGCCGGGAGTGGGTAAGTTGCGCGCCTGCTGCCTTCCTTGGATGTGGTAGCCGTTTCTCATGCTCCCTCTCCGGAATCGAACCCTGATTCCCCGTTACCCGTTACAAACATGGTAGGCATGTCACGTACCATCGACATTTGATAGGGCAGACATTTGAAATATGCGTCGCCGGCACATGAGGCCATGCGATCCGCACAAAGTTATCCAGAGTCACCAGTGGGGACGCCGTAACCCCGCGAGGGGAAACGACGATTGGTTTTGAACTAATAAAAGCGCTCTTTCCGCGAGGGTCGGAGCTTGGTAAGCATGTATTAGCTCTAGAATTGCCACAGTTATCCAAGTAGGATCGTGTCATCTAAGGAACCTCGACTGATTTAATGAGCCATTCGCGGTTTCACCGTGAGACAGTGTGAACTTAGACATGCATGGCTTAATCTTTGAGACAAGCATATGACTACTGGCAGGATCAACCAGATATCTGTCGGAGACGTACGTACAGCACACACCGGTCGGCGGAGGAAGGGTGTGTAAAAAGCCTCACTGGGACGGCCGCAGGGACCGACTGACGGGACGGACGGACGGTTGTTCCACCCGTCCCTCACTCCGTCGACCTAGGACCGCCTGACAGGGGCCTCCCACACGCACCAGACGACCGACCGACCGGGCTCGCTCGAGGAGGGATGGCAGCGCTCTGTGCAGAACGGATCCCAACGACCTCGGCGTTGAATTTCACTGGGACTAGAGACAATTTGGCCTGCCGGCCTGCCCTTCTCCCGAGGAGAACGCAGGGCTTGAGGCACGATTCCTGCTTTCCATTTGCCGTCACAAGCTCTTTGCGAGAGTCGGACCACCAGCGAGACGTACTGTCGAGCTCTGCTATAAGCCTTAGATAAATCACCACGGACGGACCACGTTTCCTGAAACGGACCAGACAAGCGCACCTCGGTGGAGGAGACGCCACCACAAACCGCACCCCAATAGCTCTACGGGGAAAGGCAGGCGAGCGTTTTGCGCAAGCCCGCGCTATCGCTCCGCCTGGCGGGACTGAGATCGCTTTACGAACACTGGATGAAATTGAATCGCGGCGGCGAGACAACTACCCCAGACACAGTGTCGATCCCACCTTGTTGGCAAGGCTGCTGTAATACAACATGTTTACATATACACAACGCAGACGTAAAACGTGGTTTGGTCAGTATCTTTCAATTGACGTTTAGTCAAAGTTAGGCCTATGTTTAGCGACGGTTGTCTGAGGATAAACTTCAGGATTTTTAATCAAACGTGTATAGGGAAAGAATCCGAGGACGAGTGCAGGAGTGTGTACAGAAATCACTTGTATCCATAGTTTTTCGCATTTATTTAAAGAGGTTGAACACCCATCGGTCTTCCCGGTGTACAATGATATCGATTCTAACATCGATAACATAACATTAGCATAGACAAGCCACGTTCAGCTACAGTTACTTTGACTACAGAGAGCATGTCGTAAGAGGCGACTAACCGAGTGATGGCATAACACCAGCCATGGTTAGGTGGTTTGTTTAGAGCTGCAAAGATGGCGGCTAACAGGCTGCAGGTCTACTTTGTTGTAGTGTTTGAGTCTATTAAGATGGACTCGCCCATCGGTTAACCACCCTCCGTGGCATTTGTCCCAACTCAAAGTAGCAGAAAATATTGTTTGGGGTTTTTCTTTGGTATTTTGACGGTTTTGTGTGTGTGTGGTATTTTTGCACCCGGGGATCCGTTAAAATGTGACATCTTAACAGGTAGCATTAGTAGAGGCTGTGCACACAACTTAAGCTTCATGAATTATGGGAAAGTTGGTTAAAATAAGAGAAATAGAAGTCCACACAAACGGACAACGACCATGTCCAGAAGTCAACGGAAACGGTCATGTCAAGTTAAATAAAATCTTGCAAAAAGATACATAAGTGTGTGGCTTACCTGTATTTAGTGAATGAAATGGTGCCATACGATCAGTAGTGTGGAACTGTTGAAAATAACCAGAATTATATCGGTCTAACTTGAGGTGGGGAAAAGATGCCGGCTTTGGATATGACACACATTAATGGAAATAACTGATAGCGTTACAGGGCGGAATCTGTTCTGGAATCATCAGGACAAAAGAGGTAGAGGCGAACCAAAACACACACGAAAAGAAAACTCGAGACAAACATTAAGCAGACGTGTGGCAGAATTGGAACTGATGGCACAAAACTGGAGCAGATGGCTCAGAACTGGAACAGATGGCTTAGAACTGGAACGGATGTCGCAGAACTGGAGAACTTGGCGTGCATTTGTTGAAGACATGTACTCCCCATTGAGCATAAA
Source organism: Ariolimax columbianus (assembly GCA_036924085.1). Taxonomy (NCBI): domain Eukaryota; kingdom Metazoa; phylum Mollusca; class Gastropoda; order Stylommatophora; family Arionidae; genus Ariolimax; species Ariolimax columbianus. The sequence continues at coordinate 68,426,251 of JAVGWX010000008.1, read as the reverse complement.
TGAGAATGACTTCACTTATAAGAGGCTAGTGTTCTCACTTGCAAACCTATACACCCAAGAATAGAAGATGAACGAACAAGTATAAAACTTCTTTTTAGTTTGTTTACAGAATAATAAACATTTTATCTGACGATGACTGAAAAGCATAAATCCTAATTTGACCCATGGGCGCTACTAACATTGGGTACGCCACTGCACGTGTTCATTTTTACGTGTCGGTACTCGTGTAACCATTATTCTCTAGGATCTGATACAATCACGCCCAATGTTACTTAGAAAATGACGCATATTAATTAGATAACCTGGGTGGTTTGATTTATGTACAGAGGGACATCAAGATTTAAATACCGTTTTCCGTTGTCTTCTCTTGCCTTACTAATATAGCGAAGTAACGACTTGACATGCAGCCACTTTTTAAAATTTATTGTAAGTCGGCGACCCTTACTGGACAGCTACAGTGAATACCTATTTACTACAAATGTGTGTGCGAGAAAGGCTCTATTATCTCGGTAGTAGTACATATTCAGCAGCATAAATAAGTTTGCATTATCCCTTGGTAAGTAGTAAATACGTTTTTAGCTATATTTTCTAATGTGTGTATTATTGTTTTTTACACACTTCCAATATTGAACAGGTACTGCACATCGAAAGTGCATGTAAAGACAAATACATCATACAGTTCTTCTCATAAGCATGGGGACTGAGATGCACAACTTACAGACCAGGACGTCGCGGTAGGGTCAGGCACAACATACTGACCAAGACCACTATCTCTCTTCCATCTAGCGTTACCTGGAAACAGGTTTTCAAGGCTTTCCTAGTGACGAGATGGGAATCGACGTGATTCCCGTAGCAGTGAGCGTCACGCAGATGGAGCCAATCATAGCACAGCCACTTGAAGGACTGCGGTCCACCTCCATTAGCACGCTGGTGATGTGATGGAAGCTGCTACAACCCGACATCTAACGTCCTTTTCAGGGCGTACAAAAGAGTAAACGTATTTACAGAGGACATTCAACAACAATATGCATCATTGGCTCTTTCCGTCTTATCAGACGATAGTAATTTTGCTTTGAAAAAAGGTATGTAACTACAGTCCATGGCGGTAACGAATATGTAAGACCAATCCGAGCAGGGAAGCGTCTTCCACAGTGTGTGCAAGGAAAGTCACGACCGTTTGCTGCATCGCATGGTGAGGTGTGTCTTCTCAAACTCTGAGTCTTTATCCTATCAGCAATCAGTATCTCCTTTGTCTGTATTCCATGTTTAATCCTGCCCCTCCATGTAACACGATCCATGGCGTCCTGTTCTCGTGATTCCAAATCGATGCCTGCATCATTCATATCCAGCTTGCATACATCCTTGTACCGATGTAGTGGCCGGCCTCGAGACCTTTTCCCTAACTGTAAATTCCCCATAGAGAAGATATTTTGGTATTCTGCCATCATCTATCCTCCGAGTGTGTCCTAGCCATCGGAGCCTTAGAAGACTAAGCATGCAAGAGATAGTGACAGTGCCTGTTCTCTCCAATAATTCTGCGTTGGTGATCTTGTCTTGCCACCCAACGCCCAGGATTCTGCGCAGGCACCTCATATAATAGCTGTTTAGCCGCCTCTCCGTTCTGCATGTTGGTAGACCATGTCTCACTGCCGTAAGGAAGGGTGTTGAGAATACTCGCATGATAAACAGGTGTATTTGTATTAACAGTGAGCTTCTTGTTCTCCTAGACCCTTCAACAACAATAACAACAACACATAATCATATTTTCTTTAAGAAGGATTGTATCAGAAAGTTCAATGAAGTTACACGATCTGAACGCCCCACCTGAACACTGGCATATGTATACTAGAAAACGCAACAGAGCGCTACAGTAAGTCAGGTCATCGTTACCTAAGATCGGTAAATGATTTTTGTCATCGTAGATGTGTCATTTTATTTGAGCACATGATTTGTAAATAATTAAAATGAAATAACACCTTTGTAGAAATAAATCTACTAATGGCAGATCGTTGTGTTTTCAATTTATATAGTTTCCTTTTATTCCAAATCAGCTGACTATGCATGATATAGATTATACCATCTTGTATTTTGTGTCTATGTATACCGATTCTGAGATGTCAATTAAAACTTGTAGATATTCAACAGCAGATATGCATTACGTCAGTCTGCAGTTAGTATAAATGACTTCAAGAGGCAGAAAGATCCCGTGCAAGCATCTCCCAACAGGTGACATCAATGTTAAACTGTTCCGATGCTCTTTGAGTTAATCATTCTAGAGTTCGTCCTCCCCCCCCCCCCCCCTCACCCCGGGCCCAATTCCTCCCTGATGACCACTTGCCTGTTCAAAGCACACTGTACATCAGCTGCTTTGGAAGGTGTTTATTTTGGACATGCGAACAACATACCCAGTCCATCTCAGTCGGGCTCTCTACAGCAGTTTATAGATGCTCACGTCTTGACATATTGAGGACTTCAGTTTTAGGTACCTTAACCTACCAGCTGATCCTGAGCAGCCTGTGGAGATAGTTTATTTGGAAATCGTCGAATATCTTGGCATGTCTGTTATAAATTTGCAGTCTTTTACAGTTACACAGAAAGGTGGTTAGCACCACCGCAAGATAAACTTTGATCTTTGTGGCAAAACTCATTTCTTGCTGATCCCAAATATTTGCTCGTAGGCTTCTAAATGCAGTATTTGCCTTGTCACCCTCATGTTGACCTCAGAGTCAATTTTAGCGTTTCTGGTGTGTGTACAGCCTAAATAGGTAAAGGTATCAACAGCTTGTAGGCATTGGCCCTGTACATTTTTGCTTTGTTTGCTGTCAGGAAACTGGTTGTAACATTATTTTCTTTTTCTTCGTGTTGACTGTAAGACCACAATTAATGCATGCATCTGAACAGTCATCCATTGATCTGCTTGCCTTATTCTAAATAAGTGATATCGGCTATTTTTTAATTTTTAATTTTACGTGTCTCACTAGTTTCTACTGGCGGAGGTGCGCCTATTCCAGACCGCAGTCAACTGGGCGATATTAAGACGCATAAACCAGTGCTTGGATGTATGTCTGCGTCTGTATGTACCTATGCTAGGTTTGTGCGCTCTCAGAAGTCAGCCCAACCAAAGTGCAATGGAAGGGCCTCATCTTGAGGGTGCGTGTGAATGTTATCCAAGAGTATAATTGTTGGACAGTGTCAAATGAAACAGTGAGGTAAGAAGAGAGAGCCCAAGAGTCTCTTTCAAGAGTAATACAGGCATCAGTCAGTATTAGATCTAATATGGTTGTTGCTTTCACCTTGGCGAGGGACTGTAGGCGGATTAGATTGATTAGTTTTGTTCTAAAATATTGTTAGCCTTTATATCATTTATTTACTTATCTGTTCTTTGCTACTTGCGCCTGGCTTGGTTTTTATTCAAGGCACATATGATCTAAAAAGAAATTTACGTGGATAGAAATTCAATGTCCGAGTAAAGACATTAGAAATAAATGTATTGTGAGAACTGCTACTTGTACCGAATGTATAGCATAACATAGATCGGAGAGACACGAGAATGCAAATTGATCAACAACCACGGTGTGCCACACAATCATATGGTTACAAGAGACAAGGAAGACATTTATGGAACTAGATATTGTTGAGTTAGCCGAGTCACGTGAAGCGCAGTAATCACAATAAAGTTCATCAGTAAGTGATTTAACTAATAGAAATCTTTGTCGTGTTTTATTACTTTAATTCGATATAGTCAATCAAAATAATGGCATATTCAATATTTGTTGGAACTCGTATTTCAAAAAGAATTTCAGAGCAACAAAACAATTTTTTTCCAACATCGTGTGCCTAACGTCAGGGTCATGTGCAACATACTGATCTTCTTCTTCTTCTTCTTCTTATTCTTCTTCTTCTTCGCTCGTTCTCAATCTCCCGCTACAAGTCCTGAAAAGGGCTTTATAAGCAGCAGGATGTAGTCCGGACAACAGAATGCGTTGTGTTGTAGTTTATAGCGTAACTGTGATATTTGAGCCTGTCGGTCCTACACATGTTTTTTTTTTATAACTGACAGTTTCCTTTGTCAACAAGAAAGTACAGATAATCAAATGGGGCAAATACTGTCATCTCAAACCTATAGTTTGTCATGGGAAGACGGACACCGATACTGGGTAAGTTTCTAATGTCTTGCATGTTGTGAGAAAAACTGTAATTGATTGAATAAAAAACTATTTTCAGCTGGAATTGTTGCTTTGAATCACATTGCAGGCAGCTTGTAGAAGTACTTCTTCTTCTACGTTCGTTCTCAATCTCCCGCTACCAAGTCATGAACAGGGCTTTGCAAGTAACAGGATGTAGTCCGGAGAACAGAATGCGTTTTGTCGCTAGTTTACAGTTTGACTGCGATATTTGCATCTTTCGGTCCGACATTTCCGTCTTCGCCAGGCTGAAGTACTTGAAACTCAGCTGTATAGTTAGAGCAGAATTGATCAGGAGAAATCCTGTCTCAAAATGGTTTTCAGAATATAAGACAAAGATATCAGCTCTGTTATTCTTGGTAGCATTTGTTGCTGATCCATCTAAGTAGTCATGTATCTACCATTGTTTTGATAAGTATTCTTCGATCATACTCAGTGTCAAGCAATTTCAGAGCGGAGGCAGAGGCACTGAGGGCTGCAGTAGAAGAAATGGTTACAAGCAAGAGAAATGAAAGCCATATAGTCCTGCTTACAGATGCCCTGGCCGTAGTCACGGCACTAAAAAGCCAGAAAAATACTGCACTTAATGATTTAAGAGCAGTACTCTGTCAACTATGCCAGCAGTCCGCACCAAAAAGAGTAGTGGTACAGTGGGTTTCATCCCACTGTAACATCCAAGGCAACGAGGAGGCAGACAGACTGGCAAAAGAAGGTGCAAGACTACCACAACCAAAAACTAGTGTGACATACGAAGAGTCAGAAAGGCTTATTAGAGCTAGATACATGACCAAATGGGAAACAGAACATACTGGCTACACAAAAAACGATGCCTATTACCAGTTGAACAGAAGAGAGCAGGTCATGGTCTTCAGACTTCGCACTGGCTACAATAGACTGAGGTACCACCTATTCAATAAATTGAAGATAGGTGGCACTGACGAATGCATGTGCGGTACTGGGAAAATGACCGCTGAACATCTGCTGCAAAACTGCCCGACATACGAGGATCAGAGAAAGCAGATGTGGCCATCATCATTGGCGACACTAGACAAGCTCTATGGCAGTGTCGACAGCCTCAGGATGACCGCTGCTATTTTCGAAAAAATAAAGGTTGATGTCTGACTGCGTACGACGAAGAAGAAGAAGATCATACTCAGTGTGACAGTTTGCTTTTATAGATCCTTATAGCCATGTCCAATTGTGAGACCACCGATTGGTGTTTTAGTGTGCAGATCTCATTATCTTGTTCCCATGGTTTTGGATGTAGGGTGGGTTTCAGCTGTGTTGTCATCTTAGGGCTGTTTTTTAAGACGCTGTCCTCGATGGACGATGCTGACATGTTTTAGACGGTCTAATGTCAGATCGTCTAGTCTTGCCTTCACCTTTTCCATCTGGGTCACGCTTTTTGTTTTACTTCTATGAGATAGTTTCTGTAATCTAGTAGCACTCTGTTGCTTTGATCCCGACGTCGTTTTCGTGGCTCCTGTAATGTGCCTGAGGATTTAGTTTTGCACCTTGTCCAATGTTGTGCCACTGAACCGAACTACAAGTTCGATCTTATATGGCTTGGCTTGGCTTTGTTCGTTCTTAATCTCCCACTACCAAACCCTGAAAGGGCTTAAGTAGCAGAATTTAGTCTAGAGAACGGAATGCGTTGTGTCGTAGTTTACAGCTTGACTGCGATACTTGCACATGTCGGTCCAACACATCCGACTTCAGCAAGCATTTTTTAAGTACCGGGTTAGCATTCCCTCTTCGATCCCTTCTCCTTAGCCAGTCTGCCCTGCTGCAGCCTGTTATCCAGGATCACCGCGTGGAGGTGTAGAAGGGTCTTGGCAGCTCTGGTTCGCTGGCCCTGACGCTAGCAGTCAGCTCTGGGTCGCTGACCACTGCAGCGCATGCGCTACTCAGCATCTTGATCCCCCGATCTTATATAACTCCATTAGAAATTGTCTTAAGGGTTCGTGCATTTCCTCCACAACTGGTACCTGTTAATGATCTGAGTAGGTCTAGCCCATTTAGACCGTTCCCTTCTGAATATTCAATATGCTTATTCCAAAGGAGGCTGCGTGGTCTAAGGGTGAAGCGTCCGTTTCACAATCCCAACAGACCTCGTTCGATCAGGCTCGTATCCAGTTTGACAGATATGGGGTTTGTTTTCGCTCCTCCTGTACGAGATGTAATGACAGTCTACCGTACTACACACTTGCCAAGAAACGTATAACAGCTAAATAGGTTGGCGGTTGTAAGAAGCGACGTTTTGTAAAGGACACGCTACTTACTTTACTATTTCAAACAAGTGTTTTTGTCAAGTTACCCCAAGTCGGGCGGGGTAGTTTTCCTCCTTGATCATGGTAGTTCGTAACTGTTAGTTAGATGTTTGATCTTTGGCGGGAATGGAGAACAGCGTTGTGAACGTTTTAAATGTGTTTATTGTGACGTGAAATTTATATCCATATTGTTAGCATGTCTGCTGTCCCGTGCCTTCTATAGTTTGCTGCAATGGCGTGTTCGTCGGCCCACATAGAGGAGGGGGAGGGGTGAGGGGTTGCCAGCGGGAATATCTTGACTAATTCGTTGATAGGAACAAGAAATAATGTTGGAGAAATTACATCACTGAGTACTCCCTTATACTGCAGAAATGTTCTACTCTGCAGCCCATTGCTAGTAGTAGCAGTAGTAGTAGTAGTAGTAGTAGTAGTAGTAGTAGTAGTAGTAGTAGTTGTAGTAGTAGCAGTAGTAGTAGTAGTAGTAGTAGTAGTAGTTGTAGTAGTAGCAGTAGTAGTAGTAGTAGTAGTAGTAGTAGTAGTAGTTGTAGTAGTAGCAGTAGTAGTAGTAGTAGTAGTAGTAGTAGTTGTAGTAGTAGCAGTAGTAGTAGTAGTAGTAGTAGTAGTAGTAGTTGTAGTAGTAGCAGTAGTAGTAGTAGTAGTTGTAGTAGTAGCAGTAGTAGTAGTAGTAGTAGTAGTAGTAGTAGTAGTAGTAGTAGTAGTAGTAGTAGTAGTTGTAGTAGTAGTTGTAGTAGTAGTAGTAGTAGTAGTAGTAGTTGTAGTAGTAGTAGTAGTAGTAGTAGTAGTAGTAGTTGTAGTAGTAGTTGTAGTAGTAGTAGTAGTAGTAGTAGTAGTAGTAGTAGTAGTAGTTGTAGTAGTAGTAGTAGTAGTAGTAGTAGTAGTTGTAGTAGTACTAGTAGTAGTAGTAGTAGTAGTAGTAGTAGTAGTAGTAGTAGTTGTAGTAGTAGTAGTAGTAGTAGTAGTAGTAGTAGTAGTAGTAGTAGTTGTAGTAGTAGTAGTAGTTGTAGTAGTCGCGGTGGTGGGGGTGGGGTGGGGGTAGGAGTAGCAGCAGTAGTAGTACTAGTAGCAGTAGTAGTGGTAGTAGTAGCAGTATAAGTATTAGTTGTAGTAGTAGTAGTAGTAGTAGTAGTAGTAGTAGTAGTAGTAGTTGTTGTTGTTGTTGTTGTAGGGGTAGTCCCTTTCAATAATGACTGAATATTAGGATAATGCGACATTGGAGTGATAACCCTCTGTTGGTTTTTTGGTTTTCGTTTTTATTGCGGAGTTGTTGTTTAAGTTCTCTGTGTTGCACGAGTTTCATTTCACCCTGCATAAGGTGGTACTTCAGAGTACATCTCTACCTGGAAGAAATTAAGGCACCCGCCTCTCACAGTGATGACCGGAAACGTCGGGCGATCGAACCCTGCAAGTTTCAAGCGACCGCTGGTCACACGGGAGGTAAGACCAGAGTGCCTTCATCCCGAGTTACCTCCAGTCGTCTCGACCAATAGTCTTTCCACTGTTTCAATGTAACTCGGGATAAGAGTGAGATTGATGACCAGCGCATACTCTTCTTCACTATTATAATCCTCAGACAGCGGACATCACATTAAAAACCGTCTGATGTTGTGGCCATCATCGCTTCGCCATCCGCAATAACTTTTTTTTATAGAAGATATCATTTAGTATGCGACCATTTCCCATGCAACGAATATTTTTGTTGTTGTTATTTTGTTTTTTTGGCGTTCGCCTTGGCTCTCTATTTCTCAAAGGCGTTGTGCGCTGCACAATGTTTTTATTTTTGACCTGTCTGCCCAGTGCATCCGACTTCGGCATGTGTTCAACAGTGCACTGGTCTGCTTCCTCCTGCATTTTCTAAGGGTAACGGCCAGTGCTGTGATTGGGAGCGAACCCAGCACGTTCAGGTTGTGAGCCGTGTCACTTAATCCCTAGCCCAAGCCGGTTCCTATGCCACGAACATAACCTATCCATCGTAGTCTTCGCTGCCTAAGAAAAGTGCACATGCTTGGGAAACCATTGCAGGAGTGCTGTAGATGGAAGGTGTTAAACTTGTGCTCTTGTTTGGCATATAGGAGTGTGCTGATGTCATGTGCATTGAAAACAATGAACTTGGATTTAATTGAAAGTTTCTGGTTCCCAAAAAACTCGTTGTGGTTGGTTGGCTGGTTATTGATCTAGTGCACTTTGGGCTCCTGTCCTTTGGCCCAAATGCCATATAGCAGTATCTGCAAGTGTTTGAGCTGTTGTTTAGTTCCGCACAGAGTGTTCCATTTGTCTGGTCTCGAAAAAGAAGTTTTTTACTAACACCGCTGGACATTAACAAAGATGATACTTAACAGTTTCATATGGGTGCCTGTACAGTCGGCACTCTGGAGTATGATATGGTTAAATTCTGTATCTGTATTTTTGGGTTGGCAGAGACATGACGGACGGGAGTCGAAAAGGTGAGACAACACAGGAGGCGCAGAAGACACTCGTGGAATGGATGGACCAATGATGTTGGTGGCTAATTTCCAAACTATCGAACAGGAAATAAGTTTGTGACATTGGGTCGTAGTTTACATCGACTGCGATATCTGCGCCTTTATGCCCGACACATCCGATTTCAGCACGGTATTTTTGTACCGGGTTTGCCTTCCCGATTCGAGCCTTAATCTCTTAGCCAGACTGCATGCTCCAGTCTGTTTTCAGGGCCACCTGGGAAAATAGGATTTTGGTCAGCTATGTGTCCCAGATCCTGATGCATTCAGCCAGATATAGTTAGTTCCTTCGCAGCTTCGGCTCCTAGTACATTACAAGATGTATTACCTCACGAACCAGAAGAACTCTTGGTTTTTTGTGTAATTTATCTCTTTTACCTGAAAATTAATAAAAAACGGAGTCGATGTATCACTATCACTAACAATGTGTGACTGTTACATACAATATGATATATCAATGATTAGTTCTTCATCTGCTTATACCAGGTTGGTTTGACCATGAAACCAGCTGGTGTTGGCTGCAAGAAGACTGTTTACAAGGGAGTTTTGCAAGGCTATGGTCGCTGTCAATCGGATAAAGTTGTGGTCAAAGCTTTTACATATATCCCAGGTACTAGGGAGAGCTGCAAGTGTGAACTCAATAAGACACATGTTACTAAACAGCTGGCAGCAAAGTTTGTTCAGGAGTGCCCATCATTATGTACCATCAGAGTAAGTTTGTTGTTTAAACATTGTTTTATTGTGTGTGCAATATTAGCTTTCTATTTCCTCTTTATCATTTGGTATCACTGGGATATATTGTTTTCGGTTCTAATACAAGATGGTGGACTTTAACTAGCAGTGATCAACGTGTCCTCTTAGCGAGCACATAGATGCTTTGACATGGGCTTCATGAAAGGATGTCTACTATAGTAGCGGTGACCCTTGCTCCTACCGAAGTGACAAGGGACAATACGACGTGTTAGATGTAAGTTGAAAACAAATATTGTGTTAATAGCTCAGTGACCGCACCAAGAGATCAACTAAACGAAACCCTCGGTTATGACTGCCAATTCAAACCGTATCGTATCTCTGTCTACATCATGTTTGTTGTTGCTGTGATTTGTTCCTTGTGTTCAGTTCTTTGTGCATGGAGAAGACCGTGTGGTCATTATGTGAGTTTCCTTTTGTTTCTGCCCTGGTGTGGTCAATGAACCATTACCTATATATATTTTTGTCCAGGCATGGTCAATGAACCATTACCTATATATGTTTTTATCCAGGTGTGGCCAATGAACCATTACCTATATATGTTTTTATCCAGGTGTGGCCAATGAACCATTACCTATATATGTTTTTATCCAGGTGTGGCCAATGAACCATTACCTATATATATTTTTGCCCAGGTGAGGTCACTGAACCATTACCTATATATGTTTTTGCCCAGGTGAGGTCACTGAACCATTACCTATATATGTTTTTGCCCAGGTGAGGTCACTGAACCATTACCTATATATGTTTTTGCCCAGGTGAGGTCACTGAACCATTACCTATATATGTTTTTGCCCAGGTGAGGTCACTGAACCATTACCTATATATATTTTATACAGGTAAGGTCACTGCACCATTACCTATATATGTTTTTGCCCAGGTGAGGTCACTGAACCATTACCTATATATGTTTTTGCCCAGGTGAGGTCACTGAACCATTACCTATATATGTTTTTGCCCAGGTGAGGTCACTGAACCATTACCTATATATGTTTTTGCCCAGGTGAGGTCACTGAACCATTACCTATATATGTTTTTGCCCAGGTGAGGTCACTGAACCATTACCTATATATGTTTTTGCCCAGGTGAGGTCAATGAACCATTACCTATATATGTTTTTGCCCAGGTGTGGTCAATGAACCATTACCTATATATGTTTTTGCCCAGGTAAGGTCAATGAACCATTACCTATATATGTTTTTGCCCAGGTGAGGTCACTGAACCATTACCTATATATGTTTTATCCAGGTGAGGTCACTGAACCATTACCTATATATGTTTTTGCCCAGGTGAGGTCACTGAACCATTACCTATAAATGTTTTTGCCCAGGTGAGGTCACTGAACCATTACCTATATATGTTTTATCGATTATTGTGATAAGGAAATTTTGAAATAGTTTTGATATCGTCGGTTTACTAGTTTCATTCTCCCTCGAGTTCGTTACTTTGAAATGGTTTTGATATCGTCGGTTTACTAGTTTCATTCTCCCTCGAGTTCGTTACTTTGAAATGGTTTTGATATCGTCGGTTTACTAGTTTCATTCTCCCTCGAGTTCGTTACTTTGAAATAGTTTTGATATCGTCGGTTTACTAGTTTCGTTCTCCCTCGAGTTCGTTACTTTGAAATAGTTTTGATATCGTCGGTTTACTAGTTTCATTCTCCCTCGAGTTCGTTACTTTGAAATAGTTTTGATATCGTCGGTTTACTAGTTTCATTCTCCCTCGAGTTCGTTACTTTGAAATAGTTTTGATATCGTCGGTTTACTAGTTTCATTCTCCCTCGAGTTCGTTACTTTGAAATAGTTTTGATATCGTCGGTTTACTAGTTTCGTTCTCCCTCGAGTTCGTTACTTTGAAATAGTTTTGATATCGTCGGTTTACTAGTTTCATTCTCCCTCGAGTTCGTTACTTTGAAATAGTTTTGATATCGTCGGTTTACTAGTTTCATTCTCCCTCGAGTTCGTTACTTTGAAATAGTTTTGATATCGTCGGTTTACTAGTTTCATTCTCCCTCGAGTTCGTTACTTTGAAATAGTTTTGATATCGTCGGTTTACTAGTTTCGTTCTCCCTCGAGTTCGTTACTTTGAAATAGTTTTGATATCGTCGGTTTACTAGTTTCATTCTCCCTCGAGTTCGTTACTTTGAAATAGTTTTGATATCGTCGGTTTACTAGTTTCGTTCTCCCTCGAGTTCGTTACTTTGAAATAGTTTTGATATCGTCGGTTTACTAGTTTCATTCTCCCTCGAGTTCGTTACTTTGAAATAGTTTTGATATCGTCGGTTTACTAGTTTCGTTCTCCCTCGAGTTCGTTACTTTGAAATAGTTTTGATATCGTCGGTTTACTAGTTTCATTCTCCCTCGAGTTCGTTACTTTGAAATAGTTTTGATATCGTCGGTTTACTAGTTTCATTCTCCCTCGAGTTTGTTACTTTGAAATAGTTTTGATATCGTCGGTTTACTAGTTTCATTCTCCCTCGAGTTTGTTACTTTGAAATAGTTTTGATATCGTCGGTTTACTAGTTTCATTCTCCCTCGAGTTTGTTACTTTGAAATAGTTTTGATATCGTCGGTTTACTAGTTTCGTTCTCCCTCGAGTTCGTTACTTTGAAATAGTTTTGATATCGTCGGTTTACTAGTTTCATTCTCCCTCGAGTTCGTTACTTTGAAATAGTTTTGATATCGTCGGTTTACTAGTTTCATTCTCCCTCGAGTTCGTTACTTTGAAATGGTGAGGGATATTGCATGTCTCAATGAGCTCACGCGTTAAACCAGTAGAAGCACACAGAAGAGTCACCCAGGCTGGACAGGTGACTGGAAAGAGAAAAGACTACAAATAGACAACTCACCTAGAATATAATAAGTTTGATTAGCATCGGCAACTCAAATCTGTTTTTTTTTAAAAACAAAATTGGTTTTAAAAAACAGAAACAAAACCAAAAAAAACAAGTAAGCAAAGCAAGCAGCCTTGGGAAAGGAAAGGTATGTGCGAAAAAAGGTGAAAGCTGCAAGGAAGCTCTACAGATGACTACCCTTCTAACTATCAATAGGAAAACCAAATCGAATTTTAGAACGTAATAATAGGCAAGGAAAATGGCACAGGTAGCTAAGGAGATGAAGAATTACAATCTGGCAGCCGTAAGACTGTGCGAAACGATAGATACAATCGGGAAAGATAAGACTGACAATCAAGGACATCATTTACTCTGGAAACAAGGGATCTGGTGATCATCACATTGAGAGTGGCACTGGTGCTTTCTAGAAAGGTAAAGATGGCGCTCATAAGGTAAGAAGCGGTAACAATGGCTCTTTTCATCTTGTCAGACGATAGTAGTTATGCCATTAGCACAAAAGCCCGGGCAGAAATATAGAGACCATGTGTTGCCCATGCAGTATGGTCTCTCTCTCGGTCTGCGTTGTTTGCTCCAAGGGAAAGGTGATACCAATAACATTTGGAACAAGGCAAGCTGCAGAAGCTGCCGGATCAGCAGAGCAATGCTCTATCTGTTCGCCTGTCGGGGCTTCACTTCTAGACCAGCCGCAAACCAAGGCTAAGGGCCTGGTCTGCCCCGCCACAGCACTCAGCTGTGGTTGTCTTTCCTCTTTCTAGGATAAGGCATTGTATCCTCTTGGGTGTGCTTCTTCGCACATCGTCGGTTGTAAGGTTTGGTAGATGCTGACCAACTTTCAGAGTTATCAGAAAACAGGCTGAACAGCCAAATCTGACAAAACCCGACAAGATACGCCAATATCATATCTGCAAGGCTTCAGATGGTCTGAAATCAGAGTTGTCATTCTCTTAGACGAGCTGCCTTCCTGGGATTTCGAGCCCCATCTGCCCGAAATTACTGCTTTTAAGGCGCCAGTGGCTCGCCTTCCGCCCCTTCTCCTGTTAGTCAAAACAGTTCTGCCGCGCAATGGCCAAGAGTTAGACTTTGTTGTCAGAGGCTATATGAGACGCAAGCCATAGGAGCATTTAGTTGGTGTTCTATAAGCTATAAAATTATGAGTGTAGGCTGAGGGACCTATAACAAGAACATTAATATCAACATCATTCAGTGTTATACCCCAACTAACGAGGCCGAAGATGAGAAAAAACATATATAAGCTATAATATCAGGTATAGATAAGACAAAAGGTATGTTACAATGATTATTCAAGTTGATTGAGAATAATTATATTTTATTAAGCTGTCCAAGAAGGGGAGACCTTACAGATTGCAGCATTTGTAGATGTATTACATTGCTGTCTGTGTCAGACAAGATATTCAACAGAATCATCTTGGACAGATTAAAAGAAAAAGTAGACAAAAAGCTCTGAGAGGAACAAGCAGGATTTCGTCTGGAAAGACCAAGCACAGATCATGTAGCTACTCTTCGCATCATAGTAAAACAAACTATAGACTACAAAAACACGTTTGACAGTTAATCGGCGCACTCTTTGGCAACCTACTGAGACACTATAAAATACCAGGCAAGTACATAACCCACATACAGAGTATGTATGAAGATACAGTTAACTCAGTGGTACATGAAGGAGCACTGACTGACAGCTTCGGTGGTAAAACAGGACGTTTTCTCTGATCTTTCCTGTCTGTGTTGGCTATAGATTGGATAATGAAGAAATAGCACTCTTAGTCAGTGGACACTGTGTTCAGAATTGGAAGACCCGAATTGCACAGATGATCTGGTAATTTTGTCCTACAGTCATAGCCAAATGCAAAAGAAACTTAACAGGGGGAAAACAAAGAACCAAATCGGGACTGGATATCGACATGAAGAAAACTAAGCTCCATAAAATTAACCAGATGAACAAAGACAAAATCATGCTGAAGTGAGAGCCTTAGGAAGAGGTGGATGCCTTTACCTATTTGGGCAGCACAATTGACAGGACAAGGAGATACAGCCACTAAATAACTTATGGTGATTCAAAGAAATAAAGATTCACACCAAAGTTAGTCGGTGCTGTTGTATGAAGTCGAAACACAAATAACAACCAAGGTGATGCAACAATAACTACAGTCCTTCGTTAACATGTGCGTACGAAGGATACTGGGCATAAAGTGGCAGGACTTGGTGAGGAATAGGAGCCAGCAGCTGGCACTGGAGCAAAAAAATTAAGAGAAAAAAATGGGGTTAGATCTGACATATGCTGTGTAAGGCCCCGTCAAACATAGGTAGGCAGACTCTCACGTGGAATCCGCAAGAGAAGAAAAAGAGAGTAGATCTAAAAATACATTGAGAAGAGAATGTGAGAAGGAACTTGTTACACCTGGAGAGAGGCAGAAAGAGTAACTCAGGACAGTGTTACACCTGGAGAGAGGCAGAAAGAGTAACTCAGGACAGTGTTACACCTGGAGAGAGGCAGAAAGAGTAACTCAGGACAGTGTTACACCTGGAGAGAGGCAGAAAGAGTAACCCAGGACAGTGTTACACCTGGAGAGAGGCAGAAAGAGTAACTCAGGACAGTGTTACACCTGGAGAGAGGCAGAAAGAGTAACTCAGGACAGTGTTACACCTGGAGAGAGGCAGAAAGAGTAACTCAGGACAGTGTATACTGGCAAGACGTGATCGATGACCTTGACATTGGTGGGCTTTGGTTGATTGATTGATTGATTGATACTAGTTTCGTTACAGCTGCATCTTGCCCTGATCAACATTTATGTCACAAAGGTTTGTAACAAAAGTATATTGGATTGCCTTCTAAAAGGTTTTATATTAAATGATAAATGGATTTATCCGACGATATAGCTTTTCTTGCTGACATTGTTATGAGATAATAAACAATTATTTTTGTTTATACAAGAATTGGAGTTGTGCAGAACTATATAGAACTTACATATTGAAGCGAATAATGGATACTGACTGACAAGAAGATGAATGGAAGCTAAGGGCCAAATATATTTGTTTGGTTTGGCTTCGTTCGTTCTCAATCTCCCCCATGCCAAACCCTGAGAGGGTTTAGTAGCAGAATG
Organism: Ariolimax columbianus; assembly: GCA_036924085.1. NCBI lineage: Eukaryota > Metazoa > Mollusca > Gastropoda > Stylommatophora > Arionidae > Ariolimax > Ariolimax columbianus. The sequence continues at coordinate 68,410,576 of JAVGWX010000008.1, read as the reverse complement.
AAGTCCAGAGAACGGAATGCGTTGTGTCGTAGTTTACAGCTTGACTGCCATATTTGCACCTTTCGGTCAAACACATCCGACTTCAGCAAGCATTTATTTAGTACCGGTTAGCATTCCCTCTTTTATCCCTTCTCCTTAGCCAGTCTGCCCTGCTGCAGCCTGTTATCCAGGATCACCGCGAGGAGGTGTAGAAGGGTCTTGGCAGCTCTGGCTCACTGGCCCTGACGCTAGCAGTCAGCTATGGGTTGCTGACCCCTGCAGCTCATGCGCTGGTCAGCATCTTGATCCCATATATTAGTTTAAGATTAATGTTAAGAATCCATTGGATGACTATGTAGTAATTACACCGTCCTAAAATAGGCCGGCACACAAAGATAATTGAATAAAATAATCACAAAGAGCAGTCATCTTTCATCAGACATGTTTTGGGACGAGGACATTTACAATACAAGTAAGGAGGCAAACTGAATGTCCAAGATCGAGGCTGACAACAGAGAAGATAGTGAACAGCGTTAATGATGAGTGAGAGAAACAACAGAAGAATTGGTAGACACACAACTGTTAGCAAGTTGTGTAGTCGTTATCTGACCCCCTAATTGTCAGTAAGGCACTTGATAATAATTATGTGTAATATCTGCGAGGACATAGACTGACTATTCTAGGTACATTTAATATCTTTCTGTGTCTTCGCGGTGTACAACAAGGGTGCCCATCCTACAGCTATGGGTCGCTGACCATTGCAGCTCATGCGCTGCTTGGCATCTTGATCCCAACAATGTTATTTCATTTCCGGTCCCTCGACCGGTCATGTTTGAAAATATGACCTTCAACTTTAAAAGGTTTGGCACCCTTGGTCTAAAATCATTTGTGTTATATGAGTTGTTATAATCGAGCTTCGTTTCTGCAGATTGTGATGCCTGCTATTGTACAAATGGACAAGGTCTCAAATATTAAGAAATTTTGGAGACGCCCAAATTATGGAAGGGGTCTGGCTAAAGATGAGTGGATTTTAGTGGAGGAACGAATACCTGGTAAGAATTTTATCAGTTTACTTGAGGGAGGGGGGAGGGGGGGGGGGGGGATTATTTAGCTGGCCTACAATTCTATAACTAAATGGATGCCGTCACAAGTGGTCCAAAAATTATTTTTTTGTGATGTAAATGCCAGAGAAGTGTGATCTACAACTTTATACTAATTAATGAGGGATAAAGCCACTTTCGGGAACGGACATGTTTTCGGCATAATCGGTTCTGTACGGACCAGAAAGTCACACTGCGAGCGATAGCTGAACAAAGTATAGAATGGAATTCAACACTGCATAATGATTTCGTGGATTAAGAAAAAGTGTTTGACAGATTGAACAGGGAGTCACCATAGAAGCTGTTCAGACACTATGGTGTGCCTCAAAAGTTTACTAACCTAATTTGAAAGACTTATGGGAGCAGCACCTGAGCTGCACTGGTCAGCGACCCATAGCTGACTGCTGGCGTCAGGGCCGCCAGCGAACCATAGCTGCCAAGACCCTTCTACACCTCCACGCGGTGATCCTGGATAACAGGCTGCAGCAGGGCAGACTGGCTAAGGAGAAGGGATAGATGAGGGAATGCTAACACGGTACTAAAAAAATGATTGCTGAAGTCGGATGTGTTTGACCGAAAGGTGCAAATATCGCAGTCAAGCTGCAAACTACGACACAGCGCATTCCGCTCTCTGGACAATATTCAGCTACTTAAGCCCTTTCAGGGCTTGGTAGTGGGAGATTGAGAACGAACGAAGAAGAAGATTTATGAAGAAATGGAGTGTAGAGTCCTTTATTAGGGACAGTTATCGGCGCCGTTTGAAATCAGAAATGGTGTGCCCCCATTTTTATTGTCTTCTGACTATGGACTGGATTATGAGGAAAACCAACTCCAGCAAGTGGTTGGTGAATTCATTGGATTCCACGAAAGAATTAGGAGATCTGAAATTTGCTGATGCCTAAGCTCTTCTATCACATGATCTAAATCAACTGCAAAATCAATTTCAGCAACTCGAGGCATGGTCACAGAAATTTAGGATCAGGATTCTTGAAAAGAAAAAGAAAGATTCTCAGAATAAATGCAGCTGATAAGATTGACATCGTGCTGGTACACACCACGCTCCAACAGGCAGCAACATAGACAAAACTGGAGGTATGGAAATGGATATCAAGTTAAGGATGATGGAAGCAATAAGTACTTTCATAGTCTTAGTCTACCTGTTCTTCTACAGGGATCGATGCACCTGTGCAGGTCACAGTTCTGGCGTGAGCTGGATGTAACTGGGAGAAAGATTTCCTGCTTAGCAGGCTAAGCTTGAGCAGCTTATTACTCCGCTGCGTTGGGAACAAGACGGAGGGATGTTAACAAATGTGCTATTTCATCTTAATCGACTTAAAGACTAGAGAAAAGTAGACCAGCAGCCTGTTAGGCGCCATCTATGCTGCTCTAAACAAACCACTTAACCATGGCTGGTGTTTGGCCACGCCAAAGTTAGTCGCCTCTTACGACATGCTCTCTGTGGGGCAGTGGTGCTATTCTTGCCATTGTCATTCCGTACAAATTGTACAAATGGTACTGCGTACCACTCGGGAAGGTGCTTTCATAACATTGGAAACATTGTGGAACTTCAAAGATATCAAATCTGACACGAAAATGACATTATTTAACTAGAATGTAAAGTAAATAATGCTTTATGTCTCTGAAGCTTGGAGGATAACAAAGTCATTAACACAGCAAGTACAAACATTTATGAAAATGTGCCTGTATAGAATACATGCTTTGAAATGGCCGCCTTTGTTAGAGTAATTGAAGTTGAGGTCTGAAGACCAACGAGGAAGAAATGGGACGATAAGGTCACCAACATTGACCTGCTGGAATACGACATAAAGAGAAGACGCTGTCGCTGGATAGCGCATACTTTGTGAAGCAGATGACATTGCAAGCCAGACACTGTTCTGGAACCCTACGAGTCAGACAAGTAGGGGCCAGACCACAATTCACTTAAAGAAGAAAACTAGAGTTTAACATGAGGGATGAAGGACTATCGTGGCCTATGTTGGTGAAGCGGGTAGGGGACATACAGACTTTGATGTTGTTGGTGAGGGCGTATGCTCAGCAGTGAGCTGAAGGGTTTTGATTGGTTGATTCATTAGTGTAAGGTCTGGTCATGTCAGGTCTTCCCGTAACTGGTGAGGTCGTTGAGGTACATGAAGACATCCTCACAACACCACGCCACCCTTCTCTGTCAGCGGCCGCTGCCTGTGCTTCTTCTGGTCGGAGATTGGTCCATTCTTTTATGTTGTCCTCCCATCTCTTTTTGGGATGGCCTCTTCGTCGTCTGCCTTGCACCTTTCTGTAGAGGATCGTATTTGCAAGACCATTTGATCTCGATATGTGACTGTGCCAAGCGAGTTTCCTTCTTGGGATTAGTGTAAAGCATAATGATTTTCATAAATTGTATAGATCTCGTCTCGTCTCTTTCCAATAATCTAAGAACATCCTCTGTGCAGTTAATTCTAGAGTGAACTCTCTTTCTATTGCCAGTAACTGCGCCTGAAGTATTGTTCAAGTCTATTCAATCGTAGCAGATGGTATAGATTTATCGTCATATTGTAGCATGTTCTTTGCAGAACGTCGATCTGATAAGCGCTGATCTGTAAGATTCGCAATCTTTAGCCAGATCTTCCGCCTGTCACCAATATCATAAGAACCTTATTAATGTCCTGTGTTTTCTCCCCTGTCTGCCGCTGCCTCGCTAACCAGGTACCACTCCGTCCAGTATTGGGTTTTGTTCCTAGACCATTGTTGCATTTGAAGTAACCAAAGTATTTTAGTTTCCCAGACGTAATGTTGTTTACTAGCCAGTTTTCATCGTTATCCTCTTTTAGGATGTCTGTTTTTCTTTCTAGTTATCCATGGTATTTTTAGCACTTTCCTGTAGCATTTTAGCTCGAAGAATTTCATCTTCTTTTTTAGTGTTTATGTAGTTTTCCATGTTTCACATCCGTACGTTGGCACTGGGAAGATGCAAGTCCTCATGATCTTTATTTTGGTCATTTTGTTAGTGTTCTGCCATACCTCTGCATTTTTTTTTTGGTTTGTTTTTGTTTTTGCGTTCGCCTTATTTATCTATTCCCCAAGGCGTGTGTGCGTTACACTGTGGTTTTTATTTTGCGCCTGTCGGCCCAGTGCATCCGATTTCAGCATGCATTTTATGTAAGGGTCTGCTTCCTCCTGCATTTTCTAAGGGTTTGCTTCCCCGGGTAACGGCCGGTGCTGTGATGGGGATCGAACCCAGCACCTTCTGGTTGTGAGCCGTGCCACTTAACCACTAGGCCACGCCGTCCCCCCTCTGCAATTGAATGGCCATTCCTCTTCTTACTTCTTTTATGCAATTTTCATTGCAACAAAAACACACTCGACTTAGTTTTTACTACACAAGAAAATATGATTGAAAACATTACTGCTGGGGAACTGTTTGGCTAAGTGACCATCAAATATAGCTTTAAATAGAGGTGTAAGGCATTTGATTGGTTATTGCTTTATGCAAAGGAGTAAGGCATTTGATTGGTTGCTGCTTTATGTAAAGGTGTAAGACACTTGATTGGTTGCTGTTTTATGTAAAGGAGTAAGACCATTTGATTGGTTGCTGCTTTACGTAAAGGAGTATGACATTTGATTGGTTGCTGCTTTACGTAAAGGAGTAAGACATTTGATTGGTTGCTGCTTTATGTAAAGGTGTAAGACATTTGATTGGCTGATATTGTATGTAGAGGTGTAAAATGTTTGACTGACTATTTTGTTTTGAACTTATTAATTAGAAAGTTGTTTAGTGTCGAAATTTTTGTTTTTAAGTTGCAGAGATGAATTTTGACTGACTAGTCGGTTGATAAAAATGAAAGAAACATAATTTTCAAAACAAATCCATGAAAATATTAATGGAAATCTCTTATCTCTTCTAAGGTGTAATGATCAGACCATTTTCTACTGAACATGATGATGTTCATCTAGAATCAAAGAACATTGAGGCTTTCTCTCATTTCACCTACAAACATACCAATGGTGAACTGGTCGTGTGTGACTTCGAGGGTAAATATGACGCCAAGAGTTCCCAATATATATTCACAGATTCAAGTATTCATTCATCTACCGAAATGTATGGATTATTTGACAAAGGCTATGATGGTATTTGTGAATTCTTCAAATTTCACAAATGTAATAAAATATGCAGTGATTGGCCCGCACCAACACATTTCACATCTCCTCCGTCGTTTGAAGCGGAGAGCAAGCTCGAGAGTAACACACCCTCAGCTAATTCAATGCATGTGAAACAGTTAGTTACACGTCTTGTAACCGATACTTTTGAAGAGGATATTAATGCATTGATAAGGTTGTTCCTCAAGGGGACATAAACTTAGTTTTAAAATGTGTGTTAAAGTCCAATAGACTGAGCCATTATGCACACCAATACACTGCAGTGTAGACCACTATGAGAAAAAAGCGAACGTCACCCAAAACATTTTTTAACAAATAAAAAACATTTTTGAACAAATCAAAGAATAATTGTAAGATAGTGTCCAGTGGTCTCGAGGTAAAGCGTTCGCCTCGGGTGCTGGAGGTCGAGGGTTAAAATCGCGGTGGAGACCGGGATTTTTTCACGTGGATCATCCGGTAAATATTACTGGAAACTCATTTACACAGAGCAAGAAAATATGACAGAAAAATATTTACATAGAGTAGGAAAAGAGGATTGAAAACTAATTTACACAGAGCAGGAAAAGATTACTGGAAACTCATTTACACAGAGCAGGAAAAGATTACTGAAAACTCATTTACACAGAGCAGGAAAAGATTACTGAAAACTCATTTACACAGAGCAGGAAAAGATTACTGGAAACTCATTTACACAGAGCAGGAAAAGATTACTGGAAACTCATTTACACAGAGCAGGAAAAGATTACTGGAAACTCAGTTACATAGAGCAGGATAAGATGGTTGAAAATTAGTTTACATAGAGCTGGAACATATTATATGAATCTGAATTACACAGAGCAGGAAAAGATTACTGGACACTCATTTTCAAAGAGCAGGATAAAATGCCTGAAAATTCGTTTACATATTAAGAAGAAGATTATTGAAAATGCATTTACACAGAGCAGAAAAAAAGATTAATGATAACTCATCGGCACAAAGCCAATAAGAATATTGAAAATTCATTTACACAGAGCAGAAAAAGATGCACGAAAACTTATTTACACAGAGCAGAAAAAGATGCACGAAAACTTATTTACACAGAGCAGGAAAATATGCACGAAAACTCATTTACACAGAGCAGGAAAAGGTGCACGAAAACTCATTTAGACAGAGCGGGAAAATATGCACGAAAACTCATTTTCACAGAGATAGGAAAGTGGAAATCAAAAATTACCCAGAACATTCTGGTTCTATAACACCAGAGACTCGCCCCTTATTCGATTAGTAGGAACAGTGACACCATAAGGAACTGAGCTTTTGCTGTCTGACGCTTTTTGTGGTGTATGGGGTGTTTAATTCCCAGTAGTGACAGCATTTGAGACATATTAAAGCAAATTAAATGTCCAATACGCGGCGACTTCAGAATATTACTCAATACTTGAGAATGTAGAAGATATTATCTTTGACTGGCTCAAAAGTAACTTCAGATTGTCCAGATTTCAGAGTGATCAGATTTCAGATTGATCAGATTTCAGATTTATCAGATTTCAGATTTATCAGATTTCAGATTGATCAGATTTTTCAGATTTCAGATTAGTCAGATTTCAGTTTGATCAGATTTCAGATTGATCAGATTTCAGATTGATCAGATTTCAGATTAATCAGATTTCAGATTGATCAGATTTCAGATTGATCAGATTTCAGATTGATCAGATTTCATATTAATCAGATTTCAGATTGATCAGATTTCAGATTGATCAGATTTCATATAAATCAGATTTAAGATTGATCAGATTTCAGATTGATCTGATTTTAGATTAAATACTGACTTCGTGCATGTTTGACTAATAAGAAAGATGAATGTAATGTTTCATTTGTAGCTTTGTGTGCTGGAACATTTTTTTTTTAAAATCACAATATTTTTGTTCTATTAGTATTATGTACATTTTCTAAGTTTAAAGAACAAAATACGTTCCCAGATTATGAAGTTTTACAAAGTGAAGCATTACATTGTTATTATTGTGAATACTCACTATGAGTAAGTTTACTCTTTTGTGCGCCCTGTAAAGGACGTTAAGTGGCGGGTTGCAGTAGTTTTCCTGACATCCCGAGTGTGCTGATGAAGGTGGATCTGGGTCCTCCATCCAAGCGGCTGTGCTATGCTTGGCTTCATCTGCGTGTAATTCACTACTACAGGGATCACGTCGATCCCCCATCTCGCTAGCCAGACTGCCAAGAAGAACAGTCCGTTTCCAGGGAGGACTACGAGGAAGTCGAGGTGAGGGTCTTGGTCAATATATATTGCCTGACCCTGACTAACATGTCTGATCAGTATGTTGTGCCTGGTCAGACGATGTTGTGCCTGGCCAGACGATGTTGTGCCTGGCCAGACGATGTTGTGCCTGACCAGACGATGTTGTGCCTGGCCAGACGATGTTGTGCCTGGCCAGACGATGTTGTGCCTGGCTAGACAATGTTATGTCTGGCCAGACGATAGTGTTCCTCCCCAAGTATCTGTACAGATCAGTATTAATAATTTGTCTGGGAATATTGATAGCTTAAACCTGTTGTTCTGATTATACCAACTATGTGTTATCTGCATACGATGTGTTGCAATAACAGCGTACCGTTGTTAGAACTAATTTGATACTACTAGTCCATCAATATATTAATGTTGTACTCATTTCGTCTCGTATCTAGAATTGGACCACAATGCTTTTTTGTCATATGTATACCTGTTTTATGTGAACCAGTCTTTTATTCCAAAACCTTTTTTTTATCTTCTGATGTTTAGGTTTCTCTTTGCTTCTTATTCTTTAGATACTACATCTGAGTATTTGAGATTGTTAGATGTATATGCATTAATATAGATTATCATATGTGTATCCAATAACATTGATTGTCAGATGTGTATGAATTAAAATAGATTATCATATTTGTATCCAATAATATAGATTGTAAGATGTGTATACATTAAAATATATTATCATTTTTGTATCCAATAATATAGATTGTTAGATGTGTATACATTAAAATATATTATCGTATGTGTATGCTTTAATATAGATTGTTAAATTTGTATACGTGAATACAGATTATCAGCTAGAGAAAAGCTAGAGTCGTGGCATTGCTCAAACCAGGGAAAACGCCAACAGAAACCAACAATTTCAGACCTGTCTCGCTTTTATGTCATCTATACAAAGTATTTCAACAAATGATATTGGGTCGAACATCAGGCACTATTAATGATAAACTGATCACAGAACAGGCAGGTTTTAGGCCCAGAAAATCGTGCTGTGGACAGATCCTTGACCTCACGCAACACATTGAGGACGGGTACGCTATGGCAGGTGACATTGGTTACTTTTGCTGACCTCACGGCGACATATGACACAGTAAACCATCGACTACCGCTGACAAAAATATATAAAGTCACTAACGACTGGCGCCTAACTCAGGTAATCAAATGCTTTCTACAGAATTTATGTTTCTATGTGACTTTGAGAAATAAAGACAGAAAATGGCGCAACCAGAAGAACGGCCTTGTACAAGGAGGTATCCTGGCCCCTATGCTATACAATGTATACACGAATGATCAACCAGTTAGCCTAGGAACAAGACAGTTCATATATGCAGATGACACAATAGCTGAACAGGGTAAGAGTTTTGGGGAAGTGGAGCTTGGACTCACAAAAGCTCTAGACAGAATGGCCGAATACTATGAGGAAAACCACCTCAAAGCCAATCTCAGTAAAACACAGGTATGTGCTTTCCACTTGAAGAACAGAGAAGCAAGACGACAACTTCATATTAAATGGCACGGACAGATACTTGAACATAGCGATACACCCAAGTATTTAGGCATTGTAATAAATCGCACATAATCGTACATGGCACATTGCAATGCGGTAAAACAAAACGTCAGTGCAAGAAATAACATAATTTCAAGCTAACAAACACTACATGGGGAGCATCCCCGACGGGGCTCCGCACATCAGCACTTGCACTATGTCTTTCAGCGGCACAGTATGCGGCACCAGTATGGAATGCATCTATTCACACGAAACAGGTCGATGTAACAGTAAATGAGACAAGCCGAATTATAACAGGATGCCCTAAACCCAGGTCATAACAGAAAAAGTCAATGTAACCGCTGGTATCGCACCTCCGGCTATAAGAAGACTTGTCGCACCTAAAGTGTGAGGCACAAAAGCAGTTCTGTGACCAGAGACACCCTCTTTTCTTTGGACACACAGCAGAAAGAATACGACTGATATCAAGGACAAGTTTTTTGCGGACTGTACAGCCCTAAGAACGGAGCCCCAAGAGAAACAGTGGCACTAAAAGAAGGGTAAAGGTTGGATGGAGAAAAAAAAGAAGCTGCACCAGGACATAATTTGCCATACGCTACGTGGAGACCTCTGAGCAGATTAAGGACGGGTGTGTCGAGATGTGGGTCTAGCCTGAGAAAGTGGGAATTTACAGACAATGAATATTGTGAATATGGGGCCGTACAGGACCCGGAACACCTGATTAAATGTCCTAGGATGCAGGAATCCTGTGCAGTGGAGGGCCTGATGGTGGCAAATGAAAGGGCACTCACAGTGGCTGGTTTTTAGGACGATGACTATGTGAGGTTGCCAGACATCAGATTTGTTTGTATTAATGGAGATTGTTAGACGGTCTTGTTTGCCACTCCCTAGATTGCTCTATGATGAATCTGAGAGTTGTTATTTGATCTGTGCCAGTTAGGAATTCTGCTGATTATTCTCTCGGCTTTCCATCTGAATCACCTTTTTATACAATCAAACATTTTCCCGGTCAGGACTTCTCAATTCACTGCCAGGAATGTTGTTTTTCGCCAGTTACTACATGAAGCCAAATTTCCGAACTTTGGAAATTTAATTAGATGTCTTTCTTTTCACATGTTGGGGATGGCCTCTTGTTCCAATACCTTCTAGAACAACTGGTGTAGCACCTATATGATGGTTGAGATGAACGCTTTGATGGCATTTGCAAGGATTCCATCTGGTCCTGCAACGTTCTCATTTCTCATAAGTTTGAATGCTTGCGTGATCTTCTGTTTTGTTGATAGGTGTAAAATTACCTTTAATGGTCCCTTTACTTGTTCTATGTCGGTCTGGGATATTGGTGGATTACTGTTCAGTGTCTGTTTAAAATATTCCACCAATCTGTCTCACTGTTTATCTTTCTTGCAGATGTTCTGTCCTTTGTGTGTCTTTCACTGGTGTGTTGTGATCCAGATTTTTTCATTGATAATATTATAATTATGTTGTGTAACGTTTTTAATTCATCTTGTCTTGCGGCCTTTCAGCTTCATATGCCATTTTATATATGTGTTGTTTTAATTTTTGTTCATATCCTATCAGGCATTCTTTTTCACTTTCTTTTAGTTTTATAAATGGGGCTGACAGGCAAGTAAAGAAAGGCAGTATAGCAACTAGTATAGGGCATTCGCATGGCTTAGTATGCCACATAATGCATTATCCCACCTTGGCGAAAGACGTTTTGCGAAGGTCAAAGATGTTGAACGTGAAGTGCAAATGTGACAGACCAAAGACTTCTATGCTGCAGGTTTTGGTGTACTGATAAAGCGATGGGATAAGTTTGTCAATGGTGATGGAGATTAGGTTGAGAAATAACGGACAATGTAAGTGCAATAATAAATGGTTTTCAAGTTCGCATCTCATTAACTTTTTGTAATTTTTGTTTCTTTGTTGTTGGTAATAACTATTTGTTACATATTTATTGACTTGCCCTCATTTTTTTTCATTTTCTTTTTCAAAACAGAATAAATGCACTGTGCGCCGAAAGCAATAATGCCAGTTATGAAATGTCAAAATACAATACCTATTGCCCGTGTTAAAATTAAGACCTCCAACTACACGACCATCAGCTGTCACTTTGCCCCCAGCCGTCACTCTACCGCGCATCTGTCACTCTGCTCTCAACCGTCACTCTGACACTAGCCGTCACTCTGCCCCCCCCAGCTGTAACTCTGCCCCCAGCTGTAACTCTGCCCCCCCCCAGCCATCACTCTGCCCCCAGCCGTCACTCTGCCCCCAGCCGTCACTCTGCCCCCCAGCCGTCACTCTGCCCCCATCCGTCACTCTGCCCCCAGCCGTCACTCTGCTCCCAACCGTCACTCTGCCCCCAGCTGTCACTCTGCCCCAAGCCGTCACTCTGCCCCCAGTCGTCACTCTGCCCCCAGCTGTCACTCTGCTCCCAATCGTCACTCTGCCCCCCCCCCAGGCGTCACTCTGCTCCCAGCCGTCACTCTGCTCCCAGCCGTCACTCTGCCCCCAGCCGTCACTCTGCTCCCAACCGTCACTCTACCCCCCCCCAGCTGTAACTCTGCCCCCCCAGCCGTCACTCTGCCCCAAGCCGTCACTCTGCCCCCAGCCGTCACTCTGCTCCCAACCGTCACTCTGCCCCCAGCCGTCACTCTGCTCCCCTCAGCCGTCACTCTGCTCCCAAACGTCACTCTGCCCCCAGCCGTCACTCTGCGCACCCCAGCCGTAACTCTGCTCCCAACCGTCACTCTGCCCCCAGCCGTCACTCTGCCCCCAGCCGTCACTCTGCTCCCAACCGTCACTCTACCCCCAGCCGTCACTCTACCCCCCCAGCCGTCACTCTGCCCCCAGCCGTCACTCTGCCCCCAGCCGTCACTATGCCCCCAGCCGTCACTCTGCTCCCAACCGTCACTCTACTCCCAGCCGTCACTCTGCCCCCCCCCCAGACGTCACTCTGCTCCCAACTGTCACTCTGCCCCCAGCCGTCACTCTGCCCCCAGTCGTCACTCTGCTCCCAACCGTCGCTTTGCCCGCAGCCGTCACTCTGCCCCTCCAGCCGTCACTCTGCCCCCAGCCGTCACTCTGCCCCCCCCCCAGCCGTCACTCTGCTCCCAACCGTCACTCTGACCCCAGCCGTCACTCTGCCCTCAGCCGTCACTCTGCTCCCAACTGTCACTCTGCCCCCAAACGTCACTCTGCCCCTCCCCCAGCCGTCACTCTGCTTCCAACCGTCACTATGCCCCAAGCCGTCACTCTGTCCCCAGCCGTCACTCTGCCCCCAGCTGTAACTCTGCCCCCCCAGCCGTCACTCTGCCCCCAGCCGTCACTCTGCCTCAGCCGTCACTCTGCCCGAAGCCGTCATTCTGCCCCCAGCCGTCACTCTGCCCTCCCCCCCCAGCCGTCACTCTGCTCCCAACCGTCACTCTGCCCCCAGCCGTCACTCTGCCCCCCCAGCCGTCACTCTGCTCCCAACCGTCACTCTGCCCCCCGCCGTCCCTCTGCCCAAAGCCGTCACTCTGCTCCCAACTGTCAATCTGCCCCCAGCCGTCACTCTGCTCCCAAACGTCACTCTGCCCCCCCAGCCGTCACTCTGCTTCCAACCGTCACTCTGCCCCCAGCCGTCACTCTGTTCCCAGCCGTCACTCTGCCCCCAGCTGTAACTCTGCCCCCCCCCCAGCCGTCACTCTGCCCCCAGCCGTCACTCTGCCCCCAGCCATCACTCTGCCCCCACCGTCACTCTGCTCCCAACCGTCACTCTACCCCCAGCCGTCACTCTGCCCCCCCAGCCGTCACTCTGCCCCCAGCCGTCACTCTGCCCCCAGCCGTCACTCTGCCCCCAGCGTCACTCTGCTCCCAACCGTCACTCTACCCCTAGCCGTCACTCTGCCCCCCCCGCCGTCACTCTGCCCCCAGCCGTCACTCTGCCCCCAGCCGTCACTCTGCCCCCAGCCGTCACTCTGCTCCCAACCGTCACTCTACCCCTATCCGTCACTCTGCCCCCCCAGCCGTCACTCTGCTCCCAACTGTCACTCTGCCCCCAGCCGTCACTCTGCTTCCAACCGTCACTCTGCCTCCAGCCGTCACTCTGCCCCCAGCCGTCAATCTGCCCCCAGCCGTCACTCTGCTCCCAACTGTCACTCTGCCCCCAGCCGTCACGCTGCTCCCAAACGTCACTCTGCCCCCCCCCCCCAGCCGTCACTCTGCTCCCAACCATCACTTTTCCCCCAGCCGTCACTCTGCCCCCCCCCCCCCCCAGCCGTCAATTCTACAAGGCGGTGTGTGTTGCACTGCGGTTTTTATTTTGCGTTTGTCGGCCCAGTGCATCCGACTTCAGCATGTGCAATTTCTTCTGAATTGTTGGAGCGTTTCGATGCTGATTGAGAGAACTGTATGGCGAATATCATTACAGGTGACTAAACCTGGGCACATCATTTTGAACCTGAGACAAAAAGACAGTCCATGGAGTGGCATCACCCGCAATCACCACGAAGAACAAAAATTCAAGAAAACTCCTTCAGTCGGAAAGGTCATGATCACTGTCTTTTGGGACAGGAAAGGTGTGGTTCTTGTGGATGTAATGCCAAGAGGAGAGACAATTAATTTGCAAAATTACATTAAAACATTGAAAAAACTAAATCTACATTGCCGTAGAGATCGACCTCACAAGAATCCACCAGACCTGCTTCTCCTTCACGACAATGCGCGCCCTCACACAAGTCTGACAACAGGGGAAGCAATCACCAAATTGGGTTGGACTGTACTACCCCATCCACCCTATAGTCTCAATTTGGCACCCTCTTGTTTTCATCTGTTATTCCACTCTAAGATGCACTCAGTGGAGCAATATTTGATGGTGATGAAGAAGTGATTCATGCAGCCAATAAATGGCTAAATGATCAAGACAAAACCTGGAACGGGCTAGAAATACATACACTAGTTTCGCACTGGCATTAAGCTGTACAAGTTGATGGGGATTATGTTGAATAATACATTTGTTTACATGTCATTTCCATACATACTATGGCAGAAATGTCATGCCTTTTGAATAAACAGCTCCTGAGAAAAACGATATGGTGCATTACTTTCTTAACACCCCTTGTACAAAGCACATATGGAGATGAGTGATTGAGATAGATATAAAAAGAGATTTAAAGATAACAAAGGGCTGGCTTAGGACATGAGAACTTGGCGTGTATATATTGAACCTATGTTCTACACAGGAAGCTGAAATATTATGAATAATAGTTAAACCATTCTGCGGGGGAGTGGGGCACGTACCGTAGTGGTTAGACGCACAGCTCACAAACCAAACTTGCATGTCTTCGTATTCATGAACCAGCAAGGTTGTACCTCTATGGGATGTGAACCCATTTCAAAATATGTGCTGAAGTCGGATGCACTGGATTGTATGACGCAAAACACAGCACAACACACTCGTCCAAATGAAACAAGGTGAGCGTGAAGAAAATAAACCTATTGTTAAAATATAATTTGTATTATGCTACTAATCCAGTAAACATCATGTAAAGTAAGTAGCAGGTTCTTTGTAGAACGACGCCTCATACATTAGCCAACCTATTTGGCTGTCATAAGTTTCTTGACATAGTTTGTCATTTCTTTATGTACGCGGAGGAGCGCTCACGCCGAGTAAACTCCCGTGTCTGCCAGACTGGACACGTCGGGAGTCCAAACCGGTTCATTGGGATTGTGAAACAGCCGTTTCGCCCCTTTGTCGGGCTGTCTCACTTATTATCAATGACCTGTTGTAAAACATGTAGAAACTGGTTGTATACAAACTCTGCAGTCTTCTAAACCAGTATAAAAACGTTACGTTAAGTTATGTGCTCGAGACAAGTGGACAATTGATCACGAAAGCCGTAGGACACTTTGTGCCACCTTTCTTCTGTTTCATCTTGTTGTTGTTGGTCTTCTTCTTCTTTCTTTCGTTCGCTTGAAAATATTGTCTATATCTACAATGTTTTCTCGTGTATAAACTTGACTGTCTTTTGTAGTTCACATACATATCCATACAGTTTCTCTTCTGGTGTTGTTTCTACAGGCCAATGGGATTGTCTCTGTATATCATATTCGGAGCAGTTCTGTCATATGTGCTCCAGCGGTTTGAGGTGCCTGTCCGCATGTACTCACAGCTGAGTTGCCAATCTTCAATTGTGTGTACATGTGGCTGCGGAGTCGGTTGTGTCCTGTTCTAAGGCGAACACAATAGTTTGTTCTTGTCTGTTCATCAGATGGTCTCCGTCTTGTCTTACTGTTGGGTGCCACCTTCCTTTATCTTCGTACGTTAACGGCATAATCCCGCCCCACCTCTTTTTTTCTTCCTTTAAAAAGACTGCCCAACTTGTTTGATAAGGACTGAGGCTGATTGAGGATACATACACAAACATAGCCATATATCGTGTTTACCTTGAGCACACCAATCTGACTGCAGACAGCCCTGCCTTGTCAATAGTAGATAATCGTGTATTGCGCGTTTTTTCCCAATTGATTACATAAATATCTGCTCGAGAAAAAATATCATTCATATTCTCAGTCTACTGTCTCATAGCAAACACCGAATGTGACCCTTAGACCAGGGGTTGCCAACCCAGATCGTACTGTGGGCCACTTTGACAAAATGAAATTTTCTGTAAGGCGACAAGAAGTGACGTGCCTAGGGCTGCCAGCACCTGGACGGTGTTTTACTTTGATATCACCTGGTGACCCAAAATGGTCTGCAACTTTTTTTAAATGAGCCCGGCCCCCTCCCATCCTCACCTCCGCTCTACCCTCTTTTTGCTGTAACTTCAACCCGTGGGAGGCGAATTTAAAAAAAAATTATTTGGGCCGCATCATTTAGATATTTAAGTTGCACCCCCTCCAGCTTTCAGCCAGAGAGGATCACCCCTTCCCACCCCAATACGCTACTGAGTCCATGAAATAAAACCATCTCTACCAAATTTACAAATAAATACAATAAAATATATTTGTTAATTCTCTACATTGAATTGTAGATACTTACCGTGTTTCGTGTCATGGTGTCTTCTTGTTCGTGGTGTCTCATCGTTCCCCTTAAAATATTGAAATATGGCGATTGTCTCTCTGCAGATCAAACATGTTACGTTAATTTGGAGTTGCACAATGAAAGAGTAATCATTTTCCCAATGCTAAATTTTGTTAATGAGATATCTGCTTTTTGTTTGCGATCTCTCAGTTTATTTAAGTTCACTTAAATACTGGTAGTTGTACATCTTAACTGATTTTCTACATTTTCATATGTTAATAATGTTCGAGATTTACTCTGACTAAATTTCATTTTTGTAATAAAGTTTCACAAATACATGTAGATGCAAATATGCTCAAAATTTGTTGTGCAAAAAGGTTTAATTTTTAGATACTTTTAAACTAACATACGTGTTGAATTAATTGATTATGTATGTCTTGGAGTTCTCCTTCTTCATCCTCGTTCGTGTTCAGACCTCGACTTCAATGACTCTAACGAAGGCAGCAGTCGACTGGAGGCTCCGTGCACTTCGGTACAGCTTCTAGTGGAAGGACACTGGCGGTTGCCAAATGCTACATCTTTTGTCAGTATACAATGAGCAGGACTACAAAATATATTCTGCCGCCATAAGGCCCGATGTGTCAATCTTGAACTTGTTGTACATATGACATCTCAGTCTGTTGTGTCCTGTGCGTAGCCGGAGAATGAATGTCTTTGAGTGAATAAGTTTCAATTCATTGCTGCACTATAAATCAATCACTACAATCTGCAGAGCTTCCTGAACAATGGAAACGTCAACATGAAATGTAGAACAAAATATCTCAAACACGTCGTCATATTTTGAGAGCCTTGTTCAGAAGGTCTATATTTTCCGTTATTTCATTTTTAAAAACAAATGACCAACATAATTCTTTTTGACATACCTTAAACGGACAATGTTTAACTCAGTTTAAGTGCATGTGGTGGGATGTGGTTTATTACTCGTATTAATAATAAGGAGGGGTTTCCGTGGCGAAGTGGTTAAGCCGTCGGCCTTGTGGGTTCGACTCCGGACTCCGCCGTCTTTTTCACGGGTGCTTGATGCGCAGTTAATCCTTACTAAAAAAAAACGATAGTAAATAAAAAATCAGGCCATCATCGTCTATGATGGACGACTGCCTTTGCCTTAATAATAATGATAGTTGTACATCGCAGGCGAAGATGGCAACAGCATCCTACTATTGATGCGAAATGTTTTCTCTGATGGCTGTAAAGACAAATCCTTTAACGGCATATAATGTGCCACATTCAAAATACCGCATCTATTGGGCAAAAATTCGAGTTTGTCAATGTTTGTCAAATTTAATTATGGCTTTCATAAATATATTTTTTGAATTGATAAGACTGTGGGTAATTCAGAGTGGACATACAAACATATACAGGAATGAATATTTGAGACTTCATATATATATATATATATATATATATATATATATATATATATATATATATATATATATATATATATATATATATAAGAGGACGATTTGAAACGTGTTGCACTTGAGGAGATAATTTAATTAATATGCAAGATTTACACATGAGCTATATACAACATCTTCTCAAGCTTGGAATGTCATTTAGATTATGTCTTTATTTTTCAACCTTGTCACCATACAAACGCCCACGCAGACGTCTTCTACACCAAACCATGTACGCACAGTTGCTTGCTTAACGGTGTCCCTTCAACTTCGGGAAGAGGAGGAAGTCACAAGGTGGCAGATTGGGGCTGTACGATGGGTGAGGTAAAATTTCGTCAAAATTTAAATAATTCAATCTGACTAGTCATTGCTTGTCGATTCGTTTGTGAGCTAGCGTTGTCGTGCTGAAGAATTGCGTGCGTGCAGCAATCGTGCTCGAAGTTTCTCCAAAGTTTTCACATATCGATCGGAGTTGAAGGTATTCCTGTGCTTCATAAAAGTGAGTGTGATTCATCGCAGTCCCAAACGGTGGTCATCATCACTTTTTCAGCCGAGACAACGACCTTGAATTTTTTTGGAGTAGATGAGTTTGTATGTCTGTACTCCCATAGATTGTCGCCTGTTTGCTGAGTCATAATGGTGTGCCTATCACTCGTAGTCAATGACAATTCGGCGGATAAATAAATCGCCTTCTTGTTCATTTCGCGCCAGAAGTTAATGACACACCTGTTATCGGCGCTGTTTCATATCCGGTGTCTGCATGCGAGGGACCCATCTCGCAGAGAATAAATAATGTGATGAACTCGCTCAATCGAAATCATAAGCTTTGTGACCATATATTTCTGCTTGACAAAGCGAGTGACACGGATCAGTTCGTCCACCCGAGCTTGGTGCTATGCATTCACAACTGTGATAGGGCGTCCGCTGCGAGTCTTGTAACGCAGGTTCTTCGTTGCTGAATTGTCGTTTTTTACAATTTTTTTTTTAACGTTTTTTACAATCCGTGTCCACCTCCTGGCAGTACTGACATCTTCACGGGTTTCTTCTTCTTCTTCTTCGTACGCTGTCAGACGTCAACCTGTATTTGTTCGAAAAAAGCAGCTGTCATCATGAGGCTGTCGACACTGCCCTAGAGCTTGTCTAGTGTTGCCACTGGTGATGGCCATATGTGCTTTCTCTGGTCCTCGTATGCCGGGAAATTTTGCAGCAGATGTTCAGCGATCATTTTCCCTGTGCCACAAGTGCATTCGTCAGTGCCACCTATCTTCAGTTTATCGAATAGATGGTACCTCAGTCTGTTGTGGCCTGTGCGGAGTCTGAAGACCACGACCTGCTCTCTTCTGTTCAGCTGGTAGTAGGCATCATTTTTTATGTACCCAGTATTTTCTGTTTCCCATTTGGCCGTGTATCTGGCCCTAATAAACCTTTTGGACTCTTCATAGGTCACACTAGAATCTGGTTGTGGTAGTCTTGCACCTTCTTTTGCCAGTCTGTCTGCTTCCTCGTTGCCTTGGATGTTACAGTGGGATGGGACCCACTGTATCACTACTCTTTTTGGTGCGGACTGTTGGCATAGTTCACAGAGTACTGCTCTTAAATCATTACGTTCAGTATTTGTCTGGCTTTTTAGTGCTGTAACCACGGCCAGGGCATCTGTAAACAGGACTATCTGGCTTTCATTGCTTTCGCCTGTCAGCATTGCTTCTACTGCAGCCTTCAGTACTACTACTACTACTACTACTATTACTGTTGACGGCCTGTGTACTTCAAGGTAGAAGAAGAAGAAGAAGAAGAAGAAGAGGAAGAAGAAGAAGAAGAAGCTTGTGAGGAAACTTCGAATTTCCAATGATCCAGTTTTTCTCGTGGCATAATCGCAAGGATTGCATTCCAATACCCATTCCATATGCCACTCTAAATATCAACTTCACTATATTTTTCAATCACTTTTTACCATCCAGAAAGATCATTTCCCACCCTGCCACTGAAATCTCAAAGAAGGATAATGTCGTCATGACAATCATCCACTGTCTTTTCAAGCAACTCAACGAACTCGTCTTTGAGATCTGCTCTATCCAATTACACTGTTGACTCTCTTGTCTTCTTTTAAGCCTAGCACGATAATGCACTAATGGATAAATATGCATCCCTAAATGTTGTCCCTTTGAGACTCTTGGCCAAAATCTAGCCAACAGTCCCTTTAGCTCTGTCGATAATGGGAGCTCTGGTGCAAAGAAGTATGATATATTCAAGATCAATGACTGACTATCCATTTTTCTTAGTTATTGTGAGAGCTAGAATCTCATATTGTATTTTCTTCATTTCTTCCATGGACTGGTTCTCCTTTTCATTGATACTTATAATGCTCCATATTTTAAAAATCGTGGTCTTTAATTCGTAACATTTCGTTGTCTTTAAAGTATGTCGGGCTTTCTTTGTGTATACTCGTTGGTTTGCAATAAGATGTGTAGACAAAGCCTGCTCTGTCTTTGCATGGTGGAGGGGCTGCCTCATTTTAGTCTCGTGTAGGGCACCTTTACTTGTTCACGGCTGTTTATTTGACAGTTAACCTCCAAATATAGAGGCCATTTAGCTATCTACAACCCAGCTGACGCCATCACACATAATCTGCACTCTTACCTGAACTCTTTCACAGCGTTGAAAAGCGTTTGGCCCTCAAAAGGGATAAGCGGAAAGTAAACTACATTATAAAAATATATTAGGTGGAGAGCTGTGGCCAAGTCTTTTCTTTTTATTCTTCCGATCACCAGATTAACGAGTAAAGGAGTTTTTATCCTAGAGTGATTACACGATACCGCCTGAATATGAAGGAGGGTATTGGATTACACCACTTCATGAAATACTTTAAGGTCCTTATTACTGTTTCTCATTACTTATAGTTTCCTATCATAAACTATTGATCTTTCCATATTTTTAATCCTTTCTACCTCGTTCTGTAAGGACCAGGGATGGGTATTCCTTAACTATGAATTTTTCCAGGATATTGCTCAGGGTGATGTCACATTCGAATACAAGAGGGATGAACCATTGGCTATAGGCATAGGCGACCGTTAAGCCTGAAACTAATGTAAGTCAGGGAATTAGATATAACTTAGTATAGGCCTATATGGTCGGTCACCCGTTATTAAATTTCTGGCATGCCCTAGTCCTATCTTTCCTGGCCATATGTATTCATATTTATTACAGCCAATGGATTAAGGAATGTGTTTATAATACGTATCTCGCGCCTGTTTTTCTGAGAATATCTGAGAACCTTTTTTTACGTCATAAACCGAATGTGGCAGTTATATTTAGAAAATTACGCAGCACGTGAGATAAAACATGCGATGCATCAGCGTGGAGCGTTTTATAAGGCTCCACTTGGGGTTTCCCTAAAGTAGTTAGGAATATAGGGGAGTGGGAAAGGAATAGCGGAAAAATGTTGCCTGTTCCCGTTTCGTCCCTGACCCTAGCCTAGCGCCCCCCAACAGATATTTAGTGCAAGTTGCCCTGATATAAAAGATTGGGTCGTAAATACAGCTTCAACAGTTCATATCAGCTTGGCTGATCAGTGATGTCGAATTAGAGTGTCAGTTTGAGTTATTCGTGTTGTTGTTAGTTATATATTCACAATAATACATAATTATTTGTTTAAAAAAATAAATAAAGGTAAACCAGGTCACATATAGCAGACGCAGTTATGGGGATGATACGGTAGACTTATTGTAATATTATAATGTGAAAGTTAAACTTAAAACTAGGCTCTCAACTCTACCAAATGTGTTATAAAGTCAAGTGCTTGTCGAGATGTCATGCGTAGTTTGTTTCATGTCTAAGTTAATAGTATAACTGTTTGGGTGACATATATGTAAATCTAGAATCTAGTATTTGGAAACAATAAAATCTCGCTAAAGTGTTGGCGTTTGCAACAAACTTTTATCTTATCTCTTGATAGTATTTCTTCCACTCTTACTCAAAATGTCAATGTGTTAGTTATGCATCAGTGTGTATGTCCAGTGTTTCTACGAACAACACAATGTAATCATACTCAGCTTCTCAGTCTGTGAACAACACAGGTTGTCATTTGACCATCTTTGTTGTGTTTGTAACTTTGTTTTTGGTGGTTTTTTTGTTTACTGGTAAGTTGAAATAACATAGATTAACATATACTAATCTAACAATTCTGTTTTTTAAATACCGGCTAATACTATCAAGTATTAATATTATCGTCTTGTATAACTAATATGCTTTCATTTTATACAGTTGTTACACTCAACAAGAAAATAACGGCCATCTAATGGGGCAAACGTTGTCATCTGAGACCTTGAGTATATCAGGAGGTGATGGTTACAGATATTGGGTAAGTTTCTTATGTCTTTCAAGTTGGTTAAAGTAAAGAACTATTTTCAGTGTTAGTATCAATTGGTTCTTTTGAGGTACGTGATATTATTTGTTTTTAAATTGTTCTTGTAACTTGAATATACTGCTAGAAAAAATCAGGGGATATTGAATTTAAAGTATTGCAACAGACAATATAATTGACATCAGAATTATTCTGTTGTATAAGTAAACTGGAACCCCACAACGAGACATTTATGGTAGAAACAATCGTTTATGTTTAGTCACGTGACGGTACTCTCACTAGCAACTAAGGAGATGTCTTACTCCATTTTCATAAGTTTCCAACACTCCTAGTAACTCGTAGGTCTCCCATTTGCCGATAAACACGCAGTACATCGACGTCTCATACTGCAAATAAGCCTTCTGGTGTTGCCTTAGGGAATTCCTGCTGAGGAGAGTGAACTAACTTCAGAAGGGTCTGGGGAGCGGCTGTACGTTGTGACACACGTATCATTGTATGCTGAGGAGGTGCCACAAAAGCTCAACTGAAGGGAGGTCGACATCAATGGCAGTGGTAACGTCTTATTTATTTTGCCTCTGAAGGTGATCCAGTAAATAATCATTAGAGGTAATTATGAGTGAGGCACTTGAGGTCACGTAGGTACTGTCAAGATAGGAGGCCGAACGATTACCAACTTTCGTTTTGCAGATGACATCAATGGGTTGGCGGGCACAGAAGCAGAACTCCAGGAATGGGACAGAAGGCTCGATGAAACAGCTCTTGACTATGGTATTGAGATAAACACTGGAAAGACAAAATTAATGACCAACAACGCCAAGGGCTTCAACAGTAAGATAAAATCTAATGGCCAGGAAATTGAATTTGTCTACCGTTTTAAATATCTAGGGTCGATTGTCAGTGATGAAGGATCAAAATGTGAGGTGTTGACCAGAATAGCACATATAATAGCAGCGCTTACACAGCTTAACAAAATCTAGCAAGATGAATGGTTAGCACAATGCACGAAAATCAGATTAATGTGTACATTGGTCCTGTCAATATTCCCCCATGCTTGTGAGACATGGACAATTACAGCTGACCTGCAGCGGAAGATACAGGCCTTGGAGATCAGATGTTTCCAAAGACTTCTAAACATCACATACGAAAGATCGAGTTACAAATGAGGATAAATGAGAAAGAATTACAACAGCAATAAGACCTTTTGAAGACCACTTGGCAACTGTCAAAAGACGGAAACCTGCTTGGTACAGCCACATATCGAGATCAAATGGTCTTGCAAATACGATCCTGCACAGAAAGGTGCAAGGCAGACGACGAAGAGGTCATCCCAAAAATAAGTTTGAGGACAACATAAAAGAATGGACCAATCTCCGACCAGAAGAGGCACAGGGAGTGATCGGCGACAGAGAAGGATGGCGTGGGGTTGTGAGGATGTGTGCCCCAACGACCTCACTGGTTAAGGGATGACCTGACCTGGACAACAAATGGCATTTATTCTTCAGTACTTTAAATCCCCTCAGTCAAATTCGATAAACAGAATAAACACCAAAATG
Source organism: Ariolimax columbianus (assembly GCA_036924085.1). Classification (NCBI taxonomy): domain Eukaryota; kingdom Metazoa; phylum Mollusca; class Gastropoda; order Stylommatophora; family Arionidae; genus Ariolimax; species Ariolimax columbianus. The sequence goes on along the minus strand of JAVGWX010000008.1, from coordinate 68,387,175 downwards.
GGAGTTGTATTTTTGTTAGTAGAATGTATCAGTACAAATGTTTTACTGTTAAATATATTTAGCAATAATCTATTCTTCATCTTCATCTCTGTTTCCATCAGGTTGGTTTGACCATGAAACCCTCAGATGTTGGCTGCAAGAAGACAGTTTACAAGGGGGTTTTGTTAGGTCATGGCCCACGTCAATGGGAGAAAGTTGTGGCCAAAGCATTTACTGATATCCCAGGTACTAGAGAGAGCTGGAAACATGAGCTGAATAAGGCAGATGTTACTAAACAGCTGGCAGCAAAGTTTGTTCAGGAGTATCCGTCCTTGTGTACCATCAGAGTAAGTTTGTTGTTTACAAGAGCATTCTTTTATTGTCTAAACAGATGATGTTTTGCTTATTGTTGTTGTAATCAGTAATTTGTTCACAAATCTGCCATCTGTGCAACATCTTCCTTTTCTGAAGCCAAACTGTGTGTAACTTAATTGTTTTTCAGGAACTTCATGTACATTTTACTTATATGGCTCAAGAGAGATATGTCTCCACAGGTTTGTACAGCCTCTGTTGTAATACCATCTATTCCTGGTGCCTTGATTCGTGGACTCGTTTTAATAGCCAATTCAACTTTTCCTGCAACGATTGATAATTCTTCTCTCATTATGTCTTGGAGTGAATATTTTATTATCACCTCTTTCTGCTAGGTTGAGAAGCGCCTTGAAATATTCTTCCAATCTTAGCTTTCTCCTGTTTTAATTTAGTATTGGGTTGTTATGTTTTATCATTTATCACGGTTGATGGAATAAAACATTTGTTTTTCAAGGTTCATTTTTTTCAAGTCTTATAGAATTCTCTTGGGGATTATTTGAAGAAGTTTGTTAGTTTTTTTGCCATATTTCTGCCATGAGCTCGCTTTTGCTTATTTTAAAATTCTGCTGGCATCTCTTCATATTGTTTTGAATTTTGCATAATTCTCTTGTGTTTTTGATTTTATAAGTTATTTTGAATTTTTCACAGCCATTTTCACTTTTTCAATTCACCACAATGTTTTCTTTTTGCCTTGTCTTGTGTTTCTAAGACTGCAGTTCATTTTTAGGCTATTGTTAATTGTTTTTGAAATACATAAATTCTGTTTCTATATCATTCACTTCTTCTGTACGGATCTACAACATTTAAAAATCAAGGTTGCAGAGCAAATAGGAGACCAAGAAAAAGATGAATAGATGGTGACAGTGAGACACTGAAGAAACACAAAATGACAACAATATTGATAACACATGAGACACACAAAAGAAAACTACACCTCCCCATGACGTCTACCAACACAAGTGGATAGAAGATGTTGATTCTTTTATTGTGTGTACAATATTTGGCATCACTGGGATATGCTTTTCTAGTTCTCATACATGATATGGTGGCCTTTATCTAGCATGAGTCAATGTGTCCTCTACAAGACGACATGTATGCTTTGACATGCTTTTTACAAGGAAGCCAACTGTAGTAGTGGTCACCCATGCTCATACTGGAGTGAAATGGGGCATGTGATATGATACATACTAGGTTTGTTCAAAATGTTCCACAACTTGTTTGTGTTACTGTTACAGGTTTACTTGGAACCTAATCAACCTTGTTTTCTTCTAAATGCTGCCCTCCTCTATTAACACATTACATCATGCTCAATACCATTTCCACCTCTGGAAGCTGGCCTCGTAAACACATTTGGGCATCATGGGTATATCTGTGTGTGAATTTGCCCATAGTTTCTTCAATAGTCTGAAATCATCATCCTTTCAAGCTGGATTTGACTTGTGAAAATTTTTTTTTAAGTCTGCTGCTGTGCATGTCAGGTGAGCAGGGTGACTGAGGTAACACACTTGTCTTTGTTTCTGCCAAAATTTTCAGAATGAACATTGTCATGGTGAAGGAACTAGGAGTTGTTTCTCCACAATGTAAGCCTTTTTCTCTGAATGTTTCTCAGCTATGTCATGGCAGGATGATATTGATATATTGCATTTTTCTGCTATTTCCTGGCTGTCAGATAGCAATTAAAGTGCACCATATCTCAAACCTGTGCAACAAAAGTGTCATCAGGTGATATTATGGGTTATCCCAGACATGAGTTGTCGTCTACTAACTGCTGACCATCCTTAAATCACTTAAACCAATCATTACAACACCTTAGCGTTCATGCACTGATCTCCATAAACTTGTTTTAGCATTTCATGAGTCTCTGTGAATGTCTTCCTTGGCTTGCAGCAAAACATGATGTTGATTCTCTGCTCATGAAACTCAGACATCTTGAGAAACACAAAATACAATCTGCACACATGTAAACAATCAGCTACAGGATGATAAACAATCACAACAGAAAAATGTTGGAAACTGCAGTTTACTTAGTAAGAAAGTATTATTAGACAGCCCCCACTGATCTGAAATTGTTATGACATAGTATTGGCATGCAATTTCAAGAGTTCTGCAACTTTTTGAACAACCTCATATATCTTTGCAGTGTTAAAAATAGTACTACAAATAAGATTGAAAGTTGCTGAAAGTAAAATAAATATGCAAAAATTGAACAGACATAACTGAAATAGTTTTGGTGAAATTTTAGCCACTGATATTACTAATTTTATATCTGCCCCATGCCTGATCAACATTTCTGCCATTAGTATTTGTTATGGAGCATATTCAACTGCATTTTCTATTTGATCTCTCTATATAATTGATGACTGTGTTGTTTGTACGAGACATTTTTGCTTGTTGATAATATTACAAGAACTTGAAAAAATATAGGTAATCTTTTTTTCATTAAAAAACTGTCCTCCGGTTCTACATAGAACTTATATGTTGTAGCACACAGAACCAATTAATATGCTGAGTAGTGCACGAGCTGTCAAAGAGGGAAGGCTAACAACATTACCCAAAAATATCTGCTGAAATCTGATGTGTCGGATCGAAAGGTGAAAATATCGCAGTCAATCTGTAAACTACAACAGCGCATTCCGCTCTCCGGACAACATCCTGCTACATGCAAAGTCCTTTACAGGGCTTGTTGGCGGGAGTTTGAGAACGAACAATAAAAAATAAGAAGACGTAGCACATAATTGATGCTAACTGACAAGAAGATCACTAGAGGTTACATAAAGATTAAGTTAAGAATGACTAAGAAGTAAATAAACATGTCCTGAATTAGGCCAACATGCAAATCATTAAGATAAGAAGTGCAGTCCTCTACTTTTTTTAGACAAGGACAGTTACGCAGTCCTCAACATTTTTTGAGACAAGGGCAGTTACAATACAAGTGATGGGTTGCGAAATTGATGTCAGAAATAGAGGCAGACATAGACAATATTAATCAGCATAAATTCATGATGAGTCAGAGAATACACAGAAGAATTGGTAGAAATAAAATGGTTGGAAAGTTGTATACACATTATCAGTCACCTACATTGCCAATATGGCACTTGATGAGGCAATATCTGTGAGGACAGTGACAGACTGACTATCCTTGGTACATTTGATATGTGACTGCTATTTTTATAATCTGTTGTGTTAGAGCAGTCATTGTAATGACGTGTGGTTTCTACAGATTGTGATTCCTGGTATTGTACAAATGGACAGGGTCTCAAATATGAAGAAATGGTTGGCAGATAAAAATGATGGGAGGGGCCTGACTCAAGATGAGTGGATTTCAGTGGAGGAACTCATTCCTGGTAAGAATATAATTATATGATCATATGTTTGCTGTGGAGGATTTAGATCAAGGGTTGGCAGCCTATGACTTGCCAGCTGAAAATATTGGACCTGCAATTACAAAACTAAATATCATGTACTTGTGGTTCTTTAAAAAAAAAAAAATCTACTTCCATCGCAAGCAACGACAACAGCATCAGGATAGAGAGATTTTTTAGAATCGTATAAGGCATGACACTGAAAATTACACTTTAATTAGATTTACGCGAGAATGATTTGAGCTATCATCAATTGTACTCTCTTGTCCTGGGCTACCTTGGTCCAGTAACAAGACGTGTTAGTTGAGATGACTGGAGATAGCACAGGGTGCATACTTTTCCCCCTGGCCACGTGGTTGCGAATTTAATTAATTTCCTGCTGAAGACAGCTGCGTCGGACCGAAAGGTGCAAATATCGCAGTCAACCTGTAAGCTAGCGACACAACGCATTACGTTCTCCGGACTACATCCTGCTACTTGCAAAGCCCTGTTCAGGGCTTGGTAGCGGGATATTGAGAACGAACGCAGAAGAAATTAATTTCAAAATGTTTTTTTCCAGACAACAGCCTGTTCTTTTTTTATTTCAACAAATTGCTCATCCAGTTTGGTGAGAGCCACAGCATGACAACATTGGTGAGAGGCAAGAGAAATGTAGCCCTAAACATATTTATTGTGGTGTAGAGCCTCACAATTTTAATAAATTGTATGGGGAATGGTGTGGTCTAGTAACACGACTCACAACCAGAAGGTGCTGGGTTCTCTCCCCAATCACAACACCAGCCTTCACCCCAGGGAAGCAAACCCTTAGAAAATGCAGGAGGAAGAAGACTCTTACATAAAATGCATGCCGAAGTCAAATGCACTGGACCAACAGGCGCAAAATAAAAACAGCGCAACACACACCACCTTAAGAATAAAGAAATAATGCGAACACCAAAAAAATAAATTTGTATTGATTGCTTTAATAACTTTTTAAAAAAAAGTAATATTACCGGTAATACAGTATTAATTTTTCACTGTGTTTCAACTACCTTAATTTATTACTTATAAATAAATGTAACTCATTATGTGCTCTGCACATGGCTTGTCGCCCTTGGCAGGAAGAAGGTTGTTAATACCAGATTAGATATTTGACTGGTGTCTGGTTGGAAGCGGTGCTTGGCTGTTAAGTGTGAATGGATTAGGTTTTTCAATTGCCGTGTGAGGTGGGAGTGGCCAAATGGTGGAGATACCGGCTGATCTCCTAGTCTGGGTAGCAGTGTGGATATCTGGGAGTAAATGACAGTAACCTGCTAAGTGTGACATACAAGGTGAATAAAAAAAGACTTGTTCATGGGGTTAGCAACATCAGCATACATGTCAAACAAATCGCACTACGGTAAGAGCTCACACTGTGATGGGGTCATCAACTGTAGTGGTCCTATTCTTAGTCAGAAGCAAAATTTAGACAAAACAATTTTGGTGACAGGTTCAAACTCTGCAGTGTTTTTATATCGGGAGTGAAAATTAAAACAGTCTACTCAATGATTGCCACTGCGAGCTGCCTTTATTCCTTCATTCTAAACAACCCTTCCTCGGTAATGAAGAAATGCTGTAATGGTATTATTTGTTCAGTGTGTTATGTGACTAAATATTTAGAATCCATGTGTGGTTGATATTTTATGTGGAGGTGTTTGACTGGCTGATATTTGGTGTGGATGTATTTGACTAGCTGATATTTGGTGTAGGTGTACAGTGTTTGATTGGCTGATATTTGGTGTAGGTGTAAAGTGTTTGACTGGCTGATATTTGGTGTGAGTGTAAAGTGTTTGATTGGTTGATATTTGGTGTGGAGGTATTTGACTGGCTGATATTTGGTGTAGGTTAAAGTGTTTGATTGGCTGATATTTGGTGTAGGTGTAAAGTGTTTGACTGGCTGATATTTGGTGTGGGCGTAAAGTGTTTGATTGGTTGATATTTAATGCAGGTGAAGATGTTTTGACTTGTTGATATTTTATTAGGAAGTTTAAAGTTTTGACTGGCTGATATTTGATGTGGAGGTGTTTGATTGGCTGATATTCTGTTTGGAAGGTGTTTGACTGGCTGATATTTGATGTGTTTGACTAGCTGATATTTGATGTGGAGGTGTTTGACTGGCTGATATTCTGTTTGGAAGATAAGGTATTTGACTGGCTGATATTTGATGTACAGGTGTTTAACTGGCTGAGATTTGATTTTAAGGTGTTTGACTGGCTGATATTCTGTCTGGAAGTTAAGTTGTTTGACTGGCTGATATTTGATGTAGGTCTAAAGTGTATCATTGGCTGATATTTGATGCAGGTGTAAAAGTGTTTGACTGGCTGATATTTTATGTGCAGGTGTTTAACTGGCTGATATTTGATGTGGAGGTGTTTGATTGGCTTATATTCTGTCTGGAAGTTAGTTTGACTGGCTGATATTTGATGTAGGTGTAAAGTGTTTGATTGGCTGACATTTGATGTAAGTGTAACGTGTTTGTCTGACTGATATTTGATGTAGGTGTTAAGTGTTTCATTGGCTGATATTTGATGTAGGTGAAGATGTTTTGACTGGCTAATATTTTGTTAGGAAGTTAAAGTGTTTGACTGGCTGATATTTGATGTAGGTGTAAAGTGTTTGACTGGCTGATATTTTATACAAGTGTAAAGTGCATGACTGACTGATATTTGTTTGTTCAAAGTTACTTGTGCTGAGCTAAGTTAACTCTTCTTGATGTTTCTTTGGTAGCGGGTTGAAGTGGCTGTTCTTACATGCTAAGGTATACTTAAGAAGGTAGACTATGGTCCTCCTGGTTGTAGTGCAATGCAAGGTTTCTAGATAATCTCACCACTATGGGGATTGATATTTTGTTTCAGGGTTGTTTAGTGTCAAAATAGGAAAAAGTTGGTAGAGATGAAGTTTGGCTGACCAGATGAATGATGAAAATAAAAAACATAATTTTCAAAACAAATCCATGAAGATATTTATGATAATTTCTTATCTTTTCTAAGGTGCAATGGTCCGCTTTTGTCCGTGGTCTACTAGACATGCTAAAGATCATGTAGAATCAAAGTACTTACAGGCTTTCTCTCATTTCACCTACAAACATACCAATGGCGAGCTGGTAGCTTGTGACTTTCAGGGTAAACATGACGACAAAAGTTCCCAATATATATTCACAGACTCAAGTATTCACTCCACCTTCCAAATGTATGGATTATTTGACCAAGGACAGTACGGTATTTCTGAATTCTTCAAACTTCACCAATGTAATGAAATATGCAGTGATTGGCCCACACCAACACCTTTCACACCTCCTCCGTCGTTTGAAGCGGCCTGCATGCTCCAAAGTAATCTAACTCCAGCCAGTGCATTTGAGAACATTATCTTTCCGGCTAGCAGAAGTGGTAATGAGGCAGCACATGAATATCAGCAGAACGGCAGCGAGCGGAGAAGGCATTGTAGCGAACGTCAAAAGCAGCTGCAAAGGCGAACAGATGGTTCATTGTTTGGGCACAGCATAGACTTACCGGTAAATTATTTTCAGAGACAACTGAATGTCTCTTCTCAGAGAGTGACCACAACTAGAGAAAACGTAAGTGGTCAACAGCCACCACCTTCTTATGAAAATCTAGCGTTGACAATGGGAACAAATAATCTACCACCTCATTATGACAGTCTAGTAAATACAGGAGCTAGCAGCAATCCTACAGATGATCTGAAATCTACAAGTCAATTTCAGAATAAACATGAAAGCACAGAACAGTTGATACATAACAGGTTGAAATCTCGTCAGAGATCTGCTACAGCTCCCTTGCTCGACTCAGAATATACAGCTGAATACCCCTATTCCGGTGCCTGTGGAGCAACTGGTATTCTTAATTCTCAGCCCACAGGAAGTCATCCAGGTTGTAAAAAGTGCAAATCCAATCCAGTATTTTATTGTGGTGAGGCAATGCCCTCACTTGTGCCTTCTGCTCCACCAGAGGAAGGTGATGATTTAAGTGGAACATGAGCATCTTGTTGGCTCTTCTATTTCTCATAATTATTATATAACTAGTGGAGGCAAAAGATGATGTATGCAAAGAAGACTGATGGCTTCTCACTTGTTCTCTATAATGGTGATTCAGCAGCATTGTGGCACTTAACTATATAAGACTGATGGCTCCTCGCTTGTTCTCTATAATGGTGATTCAGCAGCTTTGTGGCACAACTAAATAAGGCTAATGGCTCCTCACTTGTTCTCTATAATGGTGATTCAGCAGCATTGTGGCACTTAACTATATAAGACAGATGGCTCCTCACTTGTTCTCTATAATGGTGATTCAGCAGCTTTGTGGCACAACTAAATAAGGCTAATGGCTCCTCGCTTGTTCTCTATAATGGTGATTCAGCAGCTTTGTTGCACTTAACTTTATAAGACTGATGGCTCCTCACTTGTTCTCTATAATGGTGATTCAGCAGCTTTGTGACAATTTTAACTAACAAGCTCTGCTACTTTGTTCACTCTTTGTTTTAAGTGCAAGATATGCTGTGACATATTTTACGGGCTTTTCTCTAGCCAAATAATGTGCCAAAATTTTCTGCGTTTATTTTTGTTAAATTGTCAGCCCAATCTCTACTGGCGCCTGTTATAGTAAGTGCAATTTTCATAACTATTTCTATACTTTTTAAATCTTGTCTGTATGTTGTTGTACCAGTGCACTTAGTTGATCTTGTCAGTATGTTGTGTACCAGTGCACTTAGTTGATCTTGTCAGTATGTTGTACCAGTGCACTTAGTTGATCTTGTCTGTATGTTGTTGTACCAGTGCACTTAGTTGATCGTGTATGTATGGTGTTGTACCAGTGCACTTAGTTGATCTTGTCTGTATGTTGTACCAGTGCACTTAGTTGATCTTGTCTGTATGTTGTACCAGTGCACTTAGTTGATCTTGTCTGTATGTTGTACCAGTGCACTTAGTTGATCTTGTCTGTATGTTCTTGTACCAGGCCACTTAATAATTTCTGCATTATATATTTTACCTGTTCTGTTTTACATATAATATTTTTGTACAGTATTAAAAACTCAAATAATACAGAGCACATCTTTGTATAATTTTTATAATAATGTTTATATAATTATCCCGAGTGGCCCGCCGGGGTCTTTGTGTATGACAAGGACAAGAATAGAATCACTGCCCCACAGAGTGCATGTCATAAGAGGCGGCTAATTGTGTGACATGGCACATAATACCAGCCATGGTTGGGTGGTTTGTTAAGAGCAGCAAAGATGACACCTAACAGGCTACTTTGCCCTACTGTTTGAGTCTATTAAGATGGACTAGCAAATTGGTTAACCATCAAACCCCGCTGCATTTGTCCCAACACAGCGGAGTAATAAGCCGCTCAAGCCTAGCCCGCTAAGCAAGAAATCCAGCTAACTCCAGAGCTGAGACCTGCACATGGGCATCCACCCCCGTAGAGTACAAGTCAACTAAGACATAAATGTAAAGAGTTTTGCTACAGTGTGCAATTAATTTAAATTTTGTGCCTGATTCTCAAAAGAAATATTCTCCAAAAGTGAGTAACCCATGACGATTTATTGATGTGAGTGATAAAAAATAATTTTTATTTTGCACAAACGGACTCCAAATTTTCCAAAATAAATTATAAGTAAAAAGGAATTTTAAATATGTCTGCTTCTATGTTGATAATATCATTTGGATACATTTACAAATAAACACTTTTAAACTATATCTATATTTAAGTGTTATTTATTTTATTTTGAAAATTATCAAAGTGTGCATTTACTTTTGACTGATTTGGGACATGTGATGAGCAATGTTTGGAGCCTACTGCCGAAGAAGATGAAAAGGCTGCTAGAACAAAGGCACAAACTTACGAGAGCAATATTTAAACATATTCTTGTAATGGCATTCTGGTACAACCATCAAATTAGTGCCACATATTTAGTTCATGTGGTGTTAAGGCAAGCAGAGATTTTATTGTTTTTTTTACATTTCTTTGTATGACAACACTAACATAACTATCAGTGTCCAAGTTCAATCAAACAAAAGAATATATATTTAGTTTTTAAAGGCAAACATTACAAAACAAACATTATAAATGTAACAAAAATATTTTAAAAAACAGGTATTGACTTATTTTTTTTCCCCTCCTGAAAATATTTACTTTGTCACACAAGGATGAACTAGCTCTACAGAATGTTTTTCTGCATTTTTTTAGGGGGGAGGGGTTTGTGATGGAACAATCAAATAAATAATTCCCACAATGGTTATGCATTTTTTATTTTCAATTATATGACTTTGTAAAGATGTCAAGTTGAAGGCTGGTATTCCTAAAAGGGATGCAGTTTTCATTCTCTATTCCCATCGTCATTTTAATGCTGATTATTACTTGTCCAGGCAATTGTTTTTAATGTGTGTTGTGCATCTTATAAATAAGACATTCTCTTGACATCGTCCAATAACCACACAGCATATTATGATTCAAGAGTTGGTCCAGGAAGAGGTCATTTGGAAAAAAATGAAAAATTCCCTCCCAAAGAAGATTTCATTAAGAAAATGTCGTGACCTTGGATACAACTAATATTATAAACCATTATTTATCATTGTAAATTTTATATATCATAAAATAAAAGCTCTACATATACATAAATTGGAAGAACAAAAATATGGCAATGCTTGTCAAATGCAACTGAATGCTAACATTCCTGCACTGCATTCACAAAAGTATGGAGACATACAAGCTGAATGCAAATGGTAGCAGGGACATACCTAACTTAACTTAAAACAGTGCTTCTGGAAAGTTGGGAATGATATCTTTTCTGTTATCTAGTTTTAATGCAGAAAACATATATCCAACCAATGTTTGAAGAAAGTCGAGAAAGCCTTAACAAAGTCGTTCATGAATGGATGCTAATGATGAAAGTGATAACAGATGGGATTCTAAATGGAAGAACTTTTTTTTTGTCAATGAGCAAAGTAACAGATTAATAATAAATGAAGGAGAATAATAGTATATTTTGAGAAATATTACCTCACTAACTATGAAGAAACATGCAGAAAAGGAGGTGAGGGTGGTACACATGAAATAGAGGCAGTTATAACAAGGAAGAATCCACATGAAGATATGGAAACTGCTGCAAGATAAGATGGATGGAAACAATAGTCCCTAGCCTCTACACATAAGGAAGACAAGGTGCCATACATGACTTCATTTTTCTCCTTGCCATTCTATAGGAACATAGGGCTACAATGAACACTGTCTGAAAAATATAGTTGCAGGAATCTATGTTGTCAACCCAGATAAAGAAAATGAAACCTCTAGCTGATCCACTGAATAATTCTGTTCAAACTACTTGGCCGAAGTACAGGCACTAATTATTGCTGCAGAAATGACTAGCAACACAACAAGCCAATGTCAGCTGGTTGTATTCCTTACAGGTGCAATGGCAGTTCTGCAAGCCCAAAAAATGATAAACTGCTAGAGCTTAAGAAAGCCATGGGTGAACTAAAAGCCAAAAGAAGGGTAGTGCTACACATCACACTGTGGCATACCAGAAAATGAGACAGCAGACGTGTTGGCAAAGGAGGTAGCAACACAAGAACAAGACGAAGAAATGATCACCTTCCAAGAAAAGAGAAGACACTTATCCAAGCAATAAGGAAAGTTGACCAAACGAAAGACAGCTATCACTGTCTTGATCGAGCAGAACACGTGATCCTGTTCCACTTGAGAATGGGACATAACAGACTGAATAGCCATTTACACCGGTTAAAATTGGCTCCATCGCCAATGTGTATGTGTGGGCAGGCAGCACAGACATCCAAACATATCCTGCCAGACTGATATATGATTAGCCAATTACGTACTGAGCACTGGCCCATGGAGATAAATATCCACACAAAGCTGTTTGGAAGCCCTGAAGAACTCTCCACTACGGCAACCTTTATCCAGAGAACTAGACTTCACATGTAGATGTAACAAGAAAAAGCATGGCGAACGATAAGAAGAAGAACGAACACTGTCCATCAATGCCTATTTTGGGCAGTCTTCTTGTGCACTAACAATGAGACTAATTGCTTGTCTTTCTCTTCCACCAAAGTGCTTCTTTATCTTCTCTTCCCCAGTATGTTACCATATAACACGTCTAGTAATATTTTAGTGTTCCCTCCTGAATGGGTATACTACCGAAATGCATGGGATGTCACATTCTTTTCCATAGACTTGTGTTTGTTATTACTACTGGTCATCTGAAACGAAAATATGCCACAGAGACATATGTTGGTGAAGGTTTGCAATCTGAATGTGATACTTGTAGCTACATGTCTCAATTCATATAGTACGACCAATTTTAAATTAGTATTGAATAGATCGACTGTATTTATTTATCTGGGAGGGTGCTGATAAATTCCACATTACAGACTTTGTTAATCCTGGTTTGTTGCTCCATCTTTGTGATTGCTCCCCAAATAGGTAAAACTGTGCACTTAAAATGTGATAATTTATCTTTATGGGCGCCACCGACTTGTAGACTTTTTGTAACACATTTGCCACATTGTTGTTTTCGCTCAGTAGTCCACATGTTCGCAGTGGTGGAGCCCAACAGACAGACAAAGTCTGTACATGTGTCTGTTCAGTCTGCTGTATTAAGTCCTGAGGTGAAGAATTGTGAGCTGTCCCTGCTAGTCAAAGATGTGATAGCTAGTGTTTAATTGGTTCTATTTTTTCTCAAAGTATGTGATTTCAATTTCTTGTTCACATTCTCCACTCATTTTTGCAAACCTATCTGCCATTTCATCCCCTGGAATGCAACAATGTTATGTAGTCACTGAAGTATGGTTCGATTTCTTGCAGCTACCTTGCTTAGTTATGTGAGTACAGTAGTCAATTTCCCTAGATGTAACAAACAAATTGCATCTTGTAAACAAAAACAAACAAGTTTATGGTAGAGTAATGGCCATACTCCTAAACTTGTTTTGCCTGAAGTATAACTAAAATATTTGCACACAAATGCATTATTTGTGAGCCATGCCCATAAAAGATTATTTTGAACCCTGAAAGGGTAAAGAAGGCTGTTTTAACCAAAACAGTCCTAACAAACATAATTTCAATGAATACACTTCCATTTATCTTCACTGTGATAATATTCTAAACATAATAATAGGATACTGCCATCCCAATTAGTACATTCAGGCTACTTCTTCCTCAACCTTTAACCTTTTTCCTTCTGGAACTTCAACACTGTCTGCACATCGTTTTAAGCTCCCTGATCCCACATCCTCTTTGTCACTTAAACTTCGCAACTGTGGCTCCGAGCTGTCTTCTTCAATTTCATGTAAAGTGTCTTTGGTATCGGCTGCTTCTTTAGATGTTTGCTGAACCTTGGACTTGATGAATGTATCTAGCACAATAATAATACATGTCATGTTGTCACAGCCTGTTCCATCACCAAATGTATTAGGTGCCAAGCAGTGGTCAAATAACTGAAAAGGAGAGACAAAATAGTAAGGTTTTATTCAGTGATTAAAATGATGTACAGAAAGTACTAGAATGAAAACTATTAAATAGGTGACTGTGGATTACCAGTGGTCTGAAAGGGGAACAAAGTCTAGTAACTTACCAGGCATGACTGAAGGACTAGGCATGGGTCAGTCTACCCAATCTTGTAGAAAGTAAGAGCTACAAGAAAAACAAAAGACCTCTATACGCTATGATAGTTAACCCTTTACAGTCTGGCCTTATTTACGAAATTTGTACCTCACAGTCCAAGACATTGGACTTTGTACATACTGACCTCAGTAAAAAAAGAATTCATATAATAAAAATAAAAACATCATGAAGAAAAAATATATATTATCCATCAATCACAAATTATAATTGTTCATAGAATGATGAATAGCCCATTTCTCTGTATAGGTGAATTTTGCAAATTGAGCAGCCAAAAACAGTCTATACCATATTCACAAGCACTCTTTGACTTGTTTTTGGATCAAACAAAACACGTTCTTTTTATGTCCTAGCATTCGGACTAGATCGTGTTTGATGTTGCTTTTGGACAATTTGGGTATCTCATTAGCAGCCTCTATCTATGAGACATCAGGAACTGCAAATGACTGGGTGTCTCGCTTCTGCGTTGCGACGTGCAAGACGACTTCATCAGGATGAAGGAGTTGACAGTTGCTTCCTGCATCAGAAACCACAAACAATATAGCGCCACGATTTACTAGATTTCCTACCAAGCGAGTAGTATGATCTACTTTGTCAACACTACCCACATGTTGGTTACAGGAATGGATTGGCAGGGATATGTCACAGTCTCTACTGCCTTCCTTTGCATGACGCAAAACAGAAGACATTTCTGCACAACAATTGGTTGACAAATCAGATACTTGGCTGTTGTCATACTGTTTGAAAAACAGTCATTCACTGAAATCAATTGGAATAAAGATACTAAGCAGTGCATGAGCTGCAATGGTCAGCGGCCCAAAGCTGGCTGCTTGTGTCAGGGCCAGCGAACCAGAACTGCCAAGACCCTTCTACACCTCCACATGGTGATCCTGGATAACAGACTGCAACAGCAGACTGGCGTAGAGAAGGGATTGAAAAGAGGGAAGGCTAGCCCTGTGCCCAAATTTCCCGCTGAAGTTGGATGTGTCGAACCGAAAGGTATAAATATCGCAGCCAAGCTGTAAACTACGACACAATGCATTCCGCTATCCGGACAACATCCTGCTACTTGCAAAGTCCTTTTCAGGGCTTGGTAATGGGAGTTTGAGAAAGAAGAAGACCAAAGTCAATCATTGCCTAGTCAATGCTGAGCTCTCTTCTAGGCTGTTTCTTCCTGCCTATAATCCAAATACAGCGCAAGTTATGTGATCAAGGCAAAAAAAACCATCTCATGAGGGTTGCGATGGACAACTAACTACTGCAGCCACATCATCATGATTTGAGTTAGCTGTGCCAATTAAATCTCGAATGGGTGAGCAGCACTCTTTGAAAATGGTCAAATACAGTAACCAGGTTACAGAGCTGAGACAAGCAGGACCCATAGTCAAAGATCAAGCTGCAGAAGTAGGTCCAAGAGATATGGTGACCACATCCGTATTCAACCTGCTGTAGCAATTCCAAGAGCTTTAGAAGTCCTTGGTGAAACAGTTGACATCATGTTGGCTGTTGAACAACTTCAGCAGACAATGGAATATGAATATAGAATAAGTTTATATACAACTATAATACTAGCTTCTTAACCACATCAAACTAGCACAATGGATAAGAGATATGGTCACTAGTCGGGCAACCAAAATGTAAAAAGTGTGTGTTCCACCCCAAATTTGGCAGGGGAAAAAACAACAACAAAAACCATGTATCAAGAAGTTTATGGACTAAAACACTTTATCTAAGGGATAAAGGCTTCTGATGATCAGATTACTTCTCATTTGCATTGCATATCTCTAAGTATTACTTGGATACTTGAAATTCTGGTTTTCAAACAGGCAGGTATATGTCTGTTGCCAGGTAGCTGAGGGATAAGCATAGTAGATACTTTTTTGTGTGATTTCACCACCTACATCTCACTAGGCCCGAGGCAAGGTAAGAATTTCATTATTTTTTTTAATGTTTATTTTGACCGGACAACAACTTTTTTTTCTTTGATATTCAACCGCCAAAATTTCTATCAAGTGCAGGGAGTGTACAAGAGACCTCAAAATTTATTGTCCGTTTCCAATAGAACCAGAAACTTGATATCACCTCCCTTATGACCAGGAGTATTTAAGTTTTTAATCAAATTAATTTAGAATGTCACAAAAGTATTGATCACAAACCAATACACTTTAAAAACCATGATATTCTAGACAATGTATCTATATTATCCTTAGGAATTTCAATCCTTTACCTGTTCACAGATTTGTGACGGCTTTTTCCTGTTTTCTGAGTCCTTCAGTTTTTCTAATACATAGTCCACAACTTCTTGACTTGTCATATAGTTCCTGGCAATCAGTAAAGTGCAAATAAGTGCCACGAATGGACATATACAGGGAAAGTGTGTATCTCAAATATCAACATTCACATGTTTGAAATATTCAGTTCCTTTACTAGAAACATATATGTATTCAAAACACCAAATTAGTTAGGCTATTATGTAGCTTGCACAATATTCTTTTCTTCTTCTTCTCGTTGGCCAACAATATTCTAGTGAATCTTTTATGTAATGTAATAACTGTCCATTGTTGTCTATGAAGACCGCAGACATCATCCTTGTCACAGATTTCCCTGTTGGGTGTGGGTCGCATGTGGCTGAACAGGCCAATGCGGGCACGAAAACGTCTGCTGCATAATGGGCACAGGAGGTCAGTAGAAGGTGATGCTGTTCCCGCTGCTCGCAATTTCCAGGTCTCATGTCT
This sequence comes from Ariolimax columbianus, assembly GCA_036924085.1. Lineage (NCBI taxonomy): Eukaryota > Metazoa > Mollusca > Gastropoda > Stylommatophora > Arionidae > Ariolimax > Ariolimax columbianus. The sequence continues at coordinate 68,371,056 of JAVGWX010000008.1, read as the reverse complement.
GCTCTGGGCTTTCACAACACGGTGGTCCTCGCTGCTAGCTACACCCGCTTTGACTGCGCTTCTCCAGTCAGATCTGTTTTGTGCAAGACATTCCCAGGTGGTGATATCTATCTGGCAACTTTTCAATGAGTCCCTCAGACTCTTTAAAACGTTTCTTTGGGCGCCTTTTCTCACGCCATCACTCTCACAGCTCGCCGTAGAGTACCTTCTTGGTGAGCCATTCATCTGACCTACGGACAAGGTGTCTGGCCCATCCTAGTTGTGCGTTTTCTAGCAGTGCATGGATGATGGGCATGTCAGCCCTAGAGAGAACTTTGATGCCAGTGTCATGATCTTGCCATAAAATGTGGAATATCCGCCTCAGACAACCTGTATGGAAGTGGTTTAATCTTCTTGCATGTCAAGAGTATACAGTTCAGGTTTCGCAGGCGTAGAGTAGGGTTTGAATGATGGTGGCACGGTAGACTTTGAGTTTGGTCTTGGCGCTGATCCCATGACGTTCCCACACCATCAAGCGCATTCTAACAAAGGCTATGCTGGCCCTTGCTATTCTGCTTGCCACCTCATCATCGAGGCTGACGGATTTCGACATCGTGCTGCTCAGATACGTGAATTTATCTACGACATTCAGCGTCTGACTGTAATCTTTGGTTTTGTGTACAACATGCCTGGTGCTCACTCATACATGACCTGTTTTCTTGCCATTTATGGTCAGACCAAAATTTTTGCATGCCGCAGAGAACCGATCCAGTCCCACCTGCATGTTCAGTTCTGAGTTGCTGTTCAGAGCAACATGTGCTGCAAATAAACTGCTCATTACAAACACAGATTTCTAATTTCTGGTTCAAATTAGAACCACATGGATGCACTCAAGGTCTCGCCACTGGCACCTCATTGACTACATATTATTATCAGATGTAGGGATCGCGTGGATGCTTGGATAACGAAGAGCATGTGTGGTGCAGAATGCTGGACAGACCATCGACTTGTCATTGCAAGATAAAGCCCAAGATGAGCCCACAGGGAAAGAAACCACTGTGGAGGCCAAATGTCGCTTAGCTGAAATGCAAACCCAAGTGAAGCGGCTTCCAGGAAGAGCTTGAGGGCAGACTATCTGAGCCTCAATTTGTAAAGAACGACATCAAATGGAACTTGACATCCTTGAAAAACACCATCTACAATACAGAGAGAGAGAGAGAGAGCCAATGTGGCCCACTCACTCGAAAGCATAAGGATTGGTTTGATGAAAATGATCTGGAAATCCAGGGCCTTCTCGATGCAAAACATGAAGCGCACAGAGAACACCAAAGGGACACATCATCTATGTCAGCAAAAGCGGCCTTCAATGCTGCTTGCAAAGCTGTCCAGACCAGGCTTGAGAGATGCAAGACTCCTGGCTCAGTAAAAAAGCGGACAAAATCGAGACGTTCACCGTGTGTCTTGATACCAAATGGTTTTACGAGGCGCTGAAAGCTCTATACGGCCTGCAGCCCTCTGGTAACTCCCCAGTTCGCAAATAGGCAAAATACTGAACCACCCATCGTCAATAAATGAGGCCATCCAATGAATGCCGCAGGTGAAATTAAATCTGGTGCTGGATGAACTCATCAATGAGAAGGAAGTCGACAGGGCAATCAGTGTACTATCTATAGGAAAAGCCCCAGGAGCTGATGCAATACCAGCAGAGGTATACAAGACAGCTGGCCCATCCTTCACCAGAAAGATAACTGAACTCTTCTGCAACATGTGGGCTGAAGGAGTAATTTCGCAAGATCTGAAGGACGCCTCAATAGTTCACATATTAAAGAGAAAAGGCAACCGGCAGGAATACGACAATCCTTCTGAAATATCGCTACTCTCCGTAGCAGGCAAGATCCTGGCGTGTTTGCTGCTCAACCGGCTCAACAAAAACCTTGAACAAAGCCACCACCACTTCCGAGAGAGCCAATGTGGATTCAGAGCCAGAAAAGGAACAATGGCATGATCTTTGCCGCTCGCCAATTACAATAGAAGTGTCAGGAACAAAACCAGGCCCTATACACCACAATTATTGATTTGACAAAGGCATTTTATACAGTAAACAGAGGAGGGCTGTGGATTATTATGTCCAAGTTTGGCTGCCCCACCAAGTTCATAACTATGGTGAAGCAGCTACACGAAGGCATGTGTGCTAGTATAATGGACAGTGGAGAAACTTCTAAAACTTTTCCAGTAACAAACGGAGTAAAACAAGGATGTGTACTCGCCCCGACCCTGTTCGGCATGATGTTCATGCCCACGATGACAGACGCCTTTAGATCACTGGAGCTCGGAATACCAATAAAGTACCGCACGGATGGCAAGCTACTCAATCCCAGAGAAATAATGGCCAAAACCAAAGTGGCTGGCGACATAGTCAGAGAACTTGTGTTTGCTAACGACTGCACTCTGAACAGCAACTCAGAACTGAATCTCTCATACAGTTGTCTTATTGACACAAGGATACAACCTCATCTGTTAACATTACAGACAGGCATTTTGTGAAAATGATACATTTATTTTTTTGTTGTTTTCTGAACAATTACACATGTGTTGGAAATATATTGTATTTCTGGTTGTACATACTTAGTTATTCCTTTTCTATCCTGAGGTGAAGAGGTTTGCTAGAAATAATGGCAGTCTATTCCATCTAGTCTTTCTCTTGGCCTGGTTCTAGTTTAATCATTGGCCTCTTATAGACTGTTTTATGTTTGTCATCTCAGCAGATTTGGTGTCATCCTGTGGGTCTGAATCCTTGCTTTTCATGACTGCTGTAGCAACCGAACATCTTCAATTCTGCAGACATGGTCAAACCAGTGAAGCTGAGATTGCTCCACTCGAGTCTGCAAGGACTAGGTTTTGAGATTGTGCCATTATCATCAGATTGCAGACCTTTATTCTTGTTATTTGAACCGCCTTTCTTAGGTATCTCATTTCATAGGCCTAGTGCTAGTTTCTCTGTGTTCCAAGCGCTGCTTTTTCTGTGTTGTGGTCATTATCCATGGTTCCCATCCATAAATGAGGAAAGCGTAGCAAAGTACTTGGTAACACAATCCAGACAAACATATCTTTGGATTCAACAAGGGGGTGTCGCTATGGGAAGTAAACCCATTTTTAAAATAATGTTGGATGCTGTGGGCTGTAAGGTGCTAAACAGAGTACAATGAACTCCACCTTGGGAAACAAGGCGAGCGAGAAAGAATAAACATTCGCACACCCAAAATGGTACAAAGGTGAAACTGTATACAACTATTTTAGTTGTCTTACCTATTTCTCTTTTACTAAGGAGTCCTCTATTTCTGGTATGAAAACGTCTCTAGCAGTTGCTGCTCTTCAAGTGGTCAATTCTTCTTTGATACCACCCTTCTGGTATATTACTTTTCCAAGGTATTTGTAGTGCTGGACTTGTCTTCCCAGCTTAATGTGATGACTTTTTATTTGCTCTCCTGACCAACATGGTTGTTTGAACTGTCAATGGTCATCCTTTTCTTCTCCAGTTCTTCTTTCCAGGTTGGTCTGGACTGGAGATTTGGTAATCAAGGCCATATGACTAGCAAATGCCAGCTACAATATATAAACTGATCTCATAACACCAATGAAAACACAATGTTACAGCAGCGTGGCCATTGAGATTGGTATCAACAATGTAACCCCCATATTGGTGAGCCTTGCATTGCACTATAGTCAGGAGGACCCCAGTCCATCTCTGGATCTAAGAAGGACCACTGCAACCTGCCACCAAATAAAACATCAAGTGTTGAATGAACTCAGTACAAGTGACTTCCAAAACAACCAACATTGTTTAAGATGTATTTTGAATGGCGAGCTCTTCTTCTTCTTCTTCATCGTACGCTGTTTACAGCGATATTTACGTTGCACTGATTTAATTTGTTAGCCAGTGGCTCAGTGCATCCGATTTCAACAGGCGTTTCTGTAGGGTTGCCCTCCTTAGCCTTTGGCTGTCCCCAGCCTAACTGCAAGGCAGCAGTTGGAATGGCGAGCTCAATTTCCGTACTTCTGTTTTTAGCGAGCCAATTTCTCCTAAGAGCACTGTGCATTTGAAGAACAATTTTGTTGAATTTCCTTTGAAACAATTGATCATTCAGCCTCTGCTGTCACCACTACTTAAATTAAACACCCAAACATTAGCTTGATAGCAAAAGCAACATTATACCATTCTATGCTACCAATGTCAGACTTGGTTCTTATCCAGGAGAGGAAAATTACATATCCAATCAAATGTCTAAGAAAAGTCATCGGTGTCCCCAAGAGAGATAAAATGAGAAAGTATGACTTCAGAAATATGAGAACTACCCCCTGCGTCGAATACATTCCAAGACAGAAAATACCATTTTTTTAATCATCGCATGAGAATGCAGCTTAATTAACTACCAATGCATGCTTATGACACAATAAGATATGACCACAATGTAGGAGGAAGGTCGTCTAGCAGATGAATATATGACATAAAAGAAATCCTGCAACAACGACTTACAACCAATGTGGCACACTTGACCCATGGATGGCAACTTAAGCTTCTCACAACGCTTAAAGACACAAGTAGATGGAGAAGTAGGTAATATCACTCAGAACACTTTTACCGCTATGTAAGTATTTATCCCTATCATGACTGTACAATTATATACATTGTGTATACACCACACTAAGATAGACAATCTTACCATATACCATCACATGCAATGACAATAAACTGGTCCTCATCACAGAGTTCTGCAGTCTCAATGTCAGGCAATGCGGTAATCATTTGTTCTTTTGCTGGCAAATCTTTGTTTCGTTTATATACATGGTCACCTATGATAATGATGAAAAGAACACACAAGAGAACTAGCATTTTAAATTTAGAAATGAGATCTTGGAAGAACTATAGTAAAACTGGAGACTAATGGTAATTCTGTTCCTAAGTTTGGTATGCTCAGCTCAGTTCAGGTGCCATCTACACATCAAAGGTCGGCTGCAATGGATCTTCAATATTCCATCTCTTGTCTTGATGGTGCAATTTGCTAGGCTTTTCCTTTGTCCGTCTTATGTTATCCTCCCACTAATAACAATGTCTATCTCTGGCACTTTTTCCACCACCATTTCTTCCAGTATTGTTTTCAGCAAGGTCCCGATAAAATAAAATCATCTCAACCTTTCCTTTCAGTATTGCTTTCAGCAAGGTGTTATGGGTCAATTGCTGCGATCAAATCATCTCAACCCTTCCTTTCAGTATTGCTTTCAGCAATGTGTTATGTATTTTGGTGTGACTAAAGTATTTCAAATGTTTGCCACCAATTTCATCCATTAGTCCTCTTTGCACCAATATATTTGCTCAAGACTTCCTTATATTTTTATCTCTTTCCATCAGATGGGCACCATTCTTCTATATACAGAAGTATGCCACTTATGCGAACAGATAAGAGACTAGAGCATGTTAGTAGAGCAGATTTATTTGTAAAGCGGATTTGTTTACAAATCAGAATTCAATCTTATTTTTGTAGCTTGCAAATGTATTTTGGTCACCTGATACCTCGCTGGTCTACTCAATGCTTTTTCTGTAAAATTCTGAGCAATATCTTAATTGTATGATGTATGAGGCTGATTGTTCTAAAATCTCAATATTCGGTCGCACGTTTGTTAGGTAAAGTTATAGCACAGAATAGATCCGGTATTGTAGATTTAATTACGTAGTCAAGTGATTTTATCTACACCGAATTCCCCCAGAGCCTCTATCCTGTCTATATGTATTGTGTCCATGTTTGTTGCTTTCCCCTTGCTAATATCTATCAATGCTTTCTCTACTTCTGAAATGAGAATGATGTAGCCATGCTGGTGGTTTGTTGCCTATGTTGTCATAAAAAAATGTACATATATCTGTTCAATATATCTTCCGCATCAAGCAAGGTGGCTTCCATTCTTGTTCTTAATACATCCACCTCCTTGAGCTAGCCAAGGTGATGTTGGAAAGTTGCTGTATTTCTGCCAGCATAACTCTTCTGCTGTACTTCTTTATCTTGTTTTAAATTATCTTGCATTTTGATTTTATCGTTTTTCGCATGTCTGCACATAGCGTGTATCAAATTGAGCAGTACCCTATATTCTCTAGTGTTTTTTGCTCTTTTTCATTCTTTCACTTTGATCAAGATGTCATCCATACTTTATTATTTTTGAAACTATGTATCGGTAGAGTTTAATTTATTGCTTGTATGTAGAGAATGCCAGTCTGATGGCTATTGTACTCCCAAAAGGATTGTGATAGAAATTTATGTTGCACCTGAATACGGTTTTGTCAACAGCATTTAAATAGCAAAAAATACTGAAATGCTGTTTTAGATTAGAAAAGAAACAAGCTAGGATGGGTGTCTATCGATGAAGGTCTTCTTATCAAGAACTAGACAAAACAAAAACACAGAATACGGCAGTAAACGCTCTTCAGCTCAGTGGTGCGGAGTTCGACCCAGTCAGAAATTGTAACGTTGAATTGATCCGTCAGAATTCACCCATTTAACATTAGTATAGCCATTGTTGCATAGCAACGAACTCTTCTTGGTTAGGAACACAAAATAATAACAGAACATCTGGGACAGGTGATGCTACCATTTTCTCAAATGTGAATTAATATTTAAAGAATTTTTCAGAGATGGCTTTTGGAATTATGGATTCTTTTCATCAGAAATTATTTATTATTTGATCAGTCCAATGATCGCGCCATCTGGATTACTCATGGATATTCAACATACGCCCGATTCAGACTTTGACTGGGACACATAATACAAAAGGTAAAACTAAAAAATATTTATAAACAAAGCAAAAAAGTCATAAATAATTAAAGGTGATTCTTCAGCTCCTAAATTGTTGCTAATGATGATGATTCACCTTTTCACTCCGCTAGTGAAACATAGGACGACAATTACAGCTGGCCACTTAACAGCAAGCCTGCATCCAATTATCTACAGTTGCAGTTTCAATAGCAACGGTTATACATGATCAAAGTTACTTGCCCCATGCTTATCCCTCTTTAGATGCCCTTTAATGTTATGATTAGAAGCTTACAGTGTTCCTATTTTTTTAGCCTTTACCATACTCAATAAAAAAACTACTTACTTTCCCCTGCCACTGATTATTTTTCGCTGCTTCATGTTTTTCTAGGTTGTTGACTTTGAAAGCATGTATCTTTTTCATTTTTTGTTCTATACTCTGATTTGTTTGTGTGTAGAAACATAAATGAATAAAGAACTTGTTGGCGTTGATGTTATTATTGTGTGTGTGTGTTAGTTTTAGAGATATAAGAAGATAAAGGTGAAAATGAAAAACAGCACAAACATATAGACTCATCCGCTTTCAGCGTCCCTTGCTTCCCAAAAATTTTTTTTTAATTAACAAACTGGTTAGTCTCTCAAAGTCTTTATCCATGACGTGATATTAAATAATTTGGCTATCGAATATAAAATATAATTTGGTATAAAGTGTGCTAAAGTGACGGATACGAACTCTCAACAATCTTCTTCTTCTTCTTCTTACGCTGTCAGACGTCGACCTTTATTTTTTTGAAAAAAGCAGCGGTCATCCCGAGGCTGTCGACACTGCCATAGAGCTTGTCTAGTGTTGCCACTGGTGATAGCCACATGTGCTTTCTCTGGTCCTCGTATGTCGGGGCAGTTTTGCAGCAAATGCTCAGCGGTCATTTTCCTATACCACACAAGCATTCGTCAGTGCCACCTATCTTCAATTTGTTGAATAGGTGGTACCTCAGTCTATTGTGGCCAGTGCGAAGTCTGAAGACCACGACCTGCTCTCTTCTGTTCAACTGGTAATAGGCATCGTTTTTTGTGTAGCCAGTATGTTCTGTTTCCCATTTGGTCATGTATCTAGCTCTAATAAGCTGTTTTGACTCTTCGTATGTCACACTGGCTGTGGTAGTCTTGCACCTTCTTTTGCCAGTCTATCTGCCACCTCGTTGCCTTGGATGTTGCAGTGGGATGGAACCCATTGTACCACTACTCTTTTTGGTGCGGACTGCTGGCATAGTTGACAGAGTACTGCTCTTAAATCATTAAGTTCAGTATTTTTCTGGCTTTTTAGTGATGTGACTACGGCCAGGGCATCTGTAAGCAGGACTATATGGCTTTCATTCCTTTTACCTGTCACCATTTCTTCCACTGCCGCTCTCAGTGCCTCTGCCTCCGCTCTGAAATTGCTTGTGTATTTTCCAGTTGCCAATGACAGTGTTATTTTCCTGCCATTTGGCAGGCTCAGGAATGCCCCTGCCCCTCCGTTCTGTGTTGTGTTTGTTACAGAACCGTTGGTGTATGCATGGGTCCAGTCCATGCTTGGGTGAACTCTCAACAATCAAATGAGCAGTATGATCAGACTATTTTTTATGGAGTCGATTTTATTATACATGATAGGGGACGGCGTGGCCTAGTGATTAAGTGACACGGCTCACATCCCGAAGGTGCTGGGTTCGATCCCCATTACAGCACCGGCCGTTACCCCGGGGAAGCAAACCCTTAGAAAATGCAGGAGGAAGCAGACCCTTACATAAAATGCATGCTGAAGTCGGATGCACTGGGCCAATAGGCGCAAAATAGAAACCACAGTGCAATGCACACCGCCTTGGGGGTTAGAGAAATAAGGCGAACGCAAAAAAAATAATTTTTTTACATGATTAGAATGCTGTTGCTATGCAGCGGATTCGTAAGTCGCGTTTGGGCGACCCATGCTGTGCAATTTTAGTTACTGCGTCACTTAGCTGCAACGCGCTTGTCGTAAAGGTTAAAGCCAAGTAGCAAGGACATTATTTACTAACATTTAGTACATCACTATACTTTCATTTATATATTAGGTAACATTCTGTCAGTATAATATTCTTTAAACATGTAGATAATTGATTGGAAACCTAATTCCTTTAAATGGAGCCAGTTGCAATGGTGGCCTATGTTTCGCACTTGAATGAATGAATAGAGATAATTAACATTCAGTTCAATCTACTTTCATTTGATATACCAAAGGGTATGTGTGGTTAAGGGTTTGTGAGATTGGCATTTTATGCACCAGAGTCAAATCACAGCACGCTCAATTTTTTTCTAATATGATCGCGTCACCAAGCTGTTCTTCTTCTTCTGCATTCGTTCTCAATCTACCGCTACTAAGTCCTGCACAGGCCTTTGCAAGTAGCAGGATGTAGTCCGGAGAACGGAATGCGCTGTGTCGCTAGCTTACAGCTTGACTGCGATATTTGAACCTTTCGGTCCGACACATCCATCTTTGGCAGCAACCAAATTTACAAATGGATACCTGACAAAGTCAGATGAATATTTTATGGCACCCGCAGAAGCTATTGAGTTCTTGCTCTGTCGTCGGCGTCTTCAGCAATGAAAAGGACTAAGCACATAAGGGGATGCCCAGGTGCAATGAACTCGGTTCTATGGGTCAATTACCCATACCAGGTGACATAAACGACAATGCTGTAAGTTTTATTTTTTATTTTAAAACAGAACACACCCTATGTATGAAAAAATACTAATACCAGTTGTGAAATGTCAAAAGATAATACCTATTGCCCGTGATAAATTAAGACCTCCATTTACACGACCATCAGCTGTCACTCTGCCCCCAGCTTTTTCTATTCTATCCCTCTCAGCGTCATCCTCGGGTTTGTGATCAAATGACAGGTCAATGGCTTTTCCTGCTCGAGATAAAATGCATCTGGAATCCCCAGCATTAGCCACAATCAGTCTCTTATCCTGCATCAAGACCACACAGGCAGTACATCCGCTGTCTGAGCCAGGCTGTAGGTTGAATGTAAACATATATATTACTTCTCAGAAACCTTGATTATTCAACACACTTTATGGTGCATTATTAATATTCCAAATATTAGAGATGCACCAAATAGGGGTTTAAACTATTTAGCTGAATATGGATAGAGGACTTTAACTATTCAATCGTATACGAATAGTTAGTGAACCGACATCATCCACGCTATAATACGACAATGTCTAGTCCCCTGATTTTTCTAATGACTTTTGTTTCCTCACTATGTATTGCCCACAACTTTTCTCTGGCCGTCATCTCAGCTGAGAGTCATCTTGGTTTTCACTAGAATAGTCTTATCTTTTACCAGTTAATACATCGTATGTCATTGATCTTTGAGATCAAACATGTTTGTATTCATCTGGATATTTGTATGACAGATAATTGTTTAGTGGAGATGTTGAATATGCTTTGGTTGTTACACCACTGCAAGATAACTGTTTAGTGGAGATGTTGAATATGCTTTGGTTGTTACACCACTGCAAGATAACTGTTTAGTGGAGATGTTGAATATGCTTTGGTTGTTACACCACTGCAAGATAACTGTTTAGTGGAGATGTTGAATATGCTTTGGTTGTTACACCACTGCAAGATAACTGTTTAGTGGAGATGTTGAATATGCTTTGGTTGTTACACCACTGCAAGATAACTGTTTAGTGGAGATGTTGAATATGCTTTGGTTGTTACACCACTGCAAGATAATTGTTTAGTGGAGATGTTGAATATGCTTTGGTTGTTACACCACTGCAAGATAATTGTTTAGTGGAGATGTTGAATATGCTTTGGTTGTTACACCACTGCAAGATAACTGTTTAGTGGAGATGTTGAATATGCTTTGGTTGTTACACCACTGCAAGATAACTGTTTAGTGGAGATGTTGAATATGCTTTGGTTGTTACACCACTGCAAGATAACTGTTTAGTGGAGATGTTGAATATGCTTTGGTTGTTACACCACTGCAAGATAATTGTTTAGTGGAGATGTTGAATATGCTTTGGTTGTTACACCACTGCAAGATAACTGTTTAGTGGAGATGTTGAATATGCTTTGGTTGTTACACCACTGCAAGATAATTGTTTAGTGGAGATGTTGAATATGCTTTGGTTGTTACACCACTGCAAGATAATTGTTTAGTGGAGATGTTGAATATGCTTTGGTTGTTACACCACTGCAAGATAACTGTTTAGTGGAGATGTTGAATATGTTTTGGTTGTTACACCACTGCAAGATAATTGTTTAGTGGAGATGTTGAATATGCTTTGGTTGTTACACCACTGCAAGATAACTGTTTAGTGGAGATGTTGAATATGCTTTGGTTGTTACACCACTGCAAGATAACTGTTTAGTGGAGATGTTGAATATGCTTTGGTTGTTACACCACTGCAAGATAACTGTTTAGTGGAGATGTTGAATATGCTTTGGTTGTTACACCACTGCAAGATAACTGTTTAGTGGAGATGTTGAATATGCTTTGGTTGTTACACCACTGCAAGATAATTGTTTAGTGGAGATGTTGAATATGCTTTGGTTGTTACACCACTGCAAGATAACTGTTTAGTGGAGATGTTGAATATGCTTTGGTTGTTACACCACTGCAAGATAACTGTTTAGTGGAGATGTTGAATATGCTTTGGTTGTTACACCACTGCAAGATAACTGTTTAGTGGAGATGTTGAATATGCTTTGGTTGTTACACCACTGCAAGATAATTGTTTAGTGGAGATGTTGAATATGCTTTGGTTGTTACACCACTGCAAGATAATTGTTTAGTGGAGATGTTGAATATGCTTTGGTTGTTACACCACTGCAAGATAACTGTTTAGTGGAGATGTTGAATATGCTTTGGTTGTTACACCACTGCAAGATAACTGTTTAGTGGAGATGTTGAATATGCTTTGGTTGTTACACCACTGCAAGATAACTGTTTAGTGGAGATGTTGAATATGCTTTGGTTGTTACACCACTGCAAGATAACTGTTTAGTGGAGATGTTGAATATGCTTTGGTTGTTACACCACTGCAAGATAACTGTTTAGTGGAGATGTTGAATATGCTTTGGTTGTTACACCACTGCAAGATAACTGTTTAGTGGAGATGTTGAATATGCTTTGGTTGTTACACCACTGCAAGATAACTGTTTTACACAACGAACACACTGCTGTGCTATCATTCTCATCAAATCAACTGAAAAATGTTCAAATGGGACTACACTTTTCAATAACTGTGATCGTTACTTAGAATAATAAATCATATTTCTTAGACTTGAACGGTCACTATGAAGTATAGCAAAACAAGTTACAATTTAAACCAATACAAGTCACAATGCAACAAACCAAAACAGATGCTAATATTTTCACATTTGGTTTTAACCGGCTGGCTGTCTTACCAGTTAATGCAACCAGTGATACAATTAAGTACTTATCGCAAGAAGTGTTTCAAGTCAGTGCAGAATTCTAAAGTAATACAACCTGTTTGGTCTAAAATCATCACAACACTTTACCTACTTTAACTGCAGGGCACTAATCGACAGAATGCGAATAGGTCATTGAATGTGCTATTCGACATCAAATTGAATACAAATCCAATATTCGGTGCATCTCTAGTAAAAATAGTCTTTCATAAATGGGAGCTTGTGTGCAATAGAAGGATTGAAATTCTTAATATACAAACATGTTATGTGGGGTAAGAACTTGCTTAACATTTTATTAAATTTACTCATGTCTGTTCAAATTGTTCTCATCACTTTTGGTCAGTTTCAATGGAAATCTAAATAGGTCCTGTATTCAATACCCAAATATAATTCAGGTATATCATCACAATCTTGATTAATAAGTAACCGCTAGCTCTGTAAGCAAAGATTACATTACCTAGAAAGCCACAACTCAACAAGTTCACAAAATTGTTAAAGTGCACTTTTTAGATACTCAATACGTTAGCTAGAAGCCAAGCATGTGTCAGAAAGCATGTTTATGAATCAATTATCGTTAAATAATGAGATTTTGTTGATATGCAATGCGGTGTCAACAGAAATTGGGGATTTACATTGTGGTACCCTTTTCATGGCAAAGGGTAAAACTCTTGTTATTAGTATGCGACAGATAACCAAACTGTAAATTGTTACCTTGATTACTGTTAGAAAAAGAAATGGCAGCGAAGAAGGAAAATGTTCATCCCACCCCATAAACAAGCTGTGACCCTAAACAATGAAGTCTGAACAAGTGTTAACTGATCGTGGTTATCATAATAAAATGTTGAGATGCCTACTTCTTCATTGGATACATCCATCATTGGCACATCATCATCTGGCTCATCCTCTTCTTCATCTTCATCATCATCATCATCGTCACTGAAAGAAATAATGATATGCACATTTGTGAATTTTACAGACACTCAATAAAGGAAACAAAAATAAGGTGCTAAGATTTATTAAACCAAGGTCTTTGAATTTCACCAAAAATTCAAGAAGACAAAATGATATACTCACTGTTGAATGAACTTCCGATCCTGTTTATTCTATAAGCTAAGTTTTAAGATACTCAGATAGATAAAAAAAAAAGCAGTTGTATCAAGGACATGAGAAAATGGATCAAGCCTCTCCTACACAACCAGAAAGGAAGACTAATTATAGATGGTTATACAAGCAGAAACATCTTAAAATATGTCATTACTCAGAATTGGTCTTCCAACTGTTCCTCATGTTTATCGATGACTTCACCCATGATCTGCCACATGGGGTGAGAGCTTACGCATAAGACTTGGTGGTGTGGTGTGTAGAACACCTAGTAATTGCACATAAGTGAATACAGGGAGACATAGCAGCATAGGCAATGAAATGGATGGTGTAGATCGACACAGAAAAATCCACAGCAATTTCTATTGTAGCCCAGTTGTCTATCTATGATTAAAATGCTTTGAAAAAACGTCGACCATGAAATGTAAATTCAGTCGGATAAAAGCGGCAATACCCAGAGCAAATTTATTCGCCAATGGTTATGTAAGTCTACATAAGAAAGTCTACAGTGGGGTAATAAAACCGATAATGGACTGTGGATCAGCAGCATGACTCACAGAATCTAAATTACAATAAACAAAATGAAAAAAAATCACATGCATCACATCTCTATCCTATAGATGGGGCACCAATAAATGACATTGCCAGCAACCTCCACAAAAGTACCTACTATTCTCTCTACGCTGATGACCTGGCCATGTGGACTACTGAAAAACACATCACTACAGCCAGTACACGAATGCAAGGCTCTGTGGCAGCCCTTGAAAGATGGTCCAAGACCTGGCTACTAAAAATAAATGAACAAAAAAAACAACACATACTATCTTCTCCCTATCAAACACACGGCAGCAGATAAAACTCCAATTAAATGGAAAAGAGATACGGCTCCAACTTTCTTAGAACTTTCCTTAGACCGACATCTCACCTGGAAAGCGCAAATTTTGAAGACCCAGCTGAGGGCGAAGGCTACACATGTCCATCATGAAGAAACTTGCTGGTACTGCTTGGGTGCTGACGGAAACACACTAAAAAAATTATATACAGGCAGAGTGAGACCAGTTTTGGAATACGGCATCCAAATCAAACTTTGATAAAATAGGGCACACCCAGAACCAAGCAGCCCATATCATAACAGCAGCCCTGAAGTCCACCCAAAATAAAAGACCTGGAAGCTATGACTGGGCTACAGCCAATGGAAGACCGCAGAATCCTACAGCAAGCGGAAAAATTCAAAAGAACCATGGACCACCCGATGCATCACAGACTAAATGGGTTGGGATGCGGCAGGCTAAAAATGAAAAGTTTTACAGTCCACGCAAAAGAAAAGATTAAAAACAATGCTGCACTCTTAAACGAAAAAATAAAACATACCAGCATGCTCCATCCGCTGCCTCTGAAAAGGAAGACCGTTCCCTGATATTATTTGCAATATCCCCAACATCGAAGGCAAAAAGACACAAACAAAAATTTACGCCCACAGCCTGGACGCACGCCTATACGGATGGCTCAGCCAAAGATGCCATTGGAAATGGGGGAGGAGGCATCACTATAAAACTAAAAAGCAAAGAATACTCAGCAGCATTTGCCACTGGGAGACGCTGCAGCAATTTCAGTGCCGAAGCCAGTGCCCTGAGACAAGCAGCTGATATCCTTATAGACCATAAGGAGCAGGCAGAAAAGAAAGTGGTCATTTTCCCAGACGCCCTCGCAGTGTTAATGGCGCTCAAGAACCAGCACAAAAATGAACTGTGTGCTCTGGCAGACTCGCTCGAACGCCTGTCCCAGTGCTTCAAAAATAGCACAGTCCAGTGGAACATTCCAGGCAACGAGGAGGCAGACAGACTCGCCAGAGAGGGAGGAATGCTGCAGCAGAGCGATACAGAAATCACATACAATGAGACAAAAAGCATTCATCAGGGCAACGTACAGTGCAAAATGGAAAAAAGACCACCCTGGCCACATAGAAAATGATGCCTACCATCAACTCTCCAGGCGAGACCAGGTGATAATTCTCTGACTACACACAGGTCACAACAGATTTAGATGCCATCTGTACAACAAGTTCAAGATTGGCACTATAGACCTTTTGTGCCTGCGGCACAGCCCCCATGAAGTCAGAACACATTTTGCAGTCATATCCACTGTATACCGACAAAAGAAGTAGCATTTGGCAACAGCCAGTGTCCTTCCGTGAGAAGCTGTACGGAAGCGTACAGAGCCTTGAGTCGACCGCTGCCTTCGTTAGAGTCATTGAAGTTGAGGTCTGAAGATGAACGAGGAAGAAGAAGAAGATGGGACACCAAGTCCACGTTTTATTTTGAATAAAACGTATGTAAATCCGGCATTTGGCCTGGATGGAGACTAAAATTGGCCCTATCGCCCATATGTATGGGTGGACAAACAGCACAGACAGATGAACACATCCTACAAGACTGCTATATGCTTAAGCAGCTGCGTTCTGAGCACTGGCCCATGAATACAAACCTCCACACAAAGCAATTTGGGAGCCTATTCACCAGAGCAACCTTCATCTAGAGATTTGGGCTTTATGTGGAGACAATGAAACACATGATAAACAAGAAAAAGACAAGAGAAAATGAATACATAAAATGATTCACCTCACATCCTCCCACAAATCATCATCATCATCCTGCTCCTCCTGATCATCAACAACTTCATCACTGGTGTCTAATGCTCCATCCACCTTGTCAACATCACTAGCTGCCCTAGATTTGCTATGCCCGACATCTACAGCAGAACTTGCTTCTTTTCCTGATGGCTCGTCCTAATATAATAAAACAGTAAAAATATTGGTTAATTTCACAATCTGTAGATTTTTTTTAATGCTGGCAATTGCAGTGTAAATAACAAATTATTAATCTTCAATATTTACTTTCCGTATCCAAGCACCACATCATATTGCGTTCATCCAGTGTTCAGCAACTAGAATTACCCTGTCGCTCACCTTCAGCATGTCGCTCTCGTCACATGTATCCGGAAGGTTGGGACAAATCATCAGATGACCTGGGTTTTGTACCGCAGTCACATGTTTCACCGTCAGAGATACTCTATCTCTTCCTACATGTTCTTCCTTCATCGTGATACTCCAATTTGAAGTCTATTTATTGTCTTCTGAAGTGAGTAGGGTAAGTGATGTTCAGGGGCAGGTTCCTTCTGAAGCTCGATACCTGGATCCGGTATCATTTCGTATCATAATTCAGTACGATGACTTTCATGCCTTTGTTGATTTTTAAAAACTATGCCTGCATTTGAGTCTTGTGATCTGCTGCTGATGTCCAAACATTAAGTGTCTAGGGTGATGTAAGTTTGAGCCTGGTTCCCCGATAAGTATTCTTTTAATATTAGTCAATAATTTCAAATGTGTCTACAAGGGGCAGCGTGGGCTAGTGGTTAAGTAACACGATTCACAAACGGAAGGTGCTGGGTTCGATCCCCATCACAGCACAAGCCGTTACCCCAGGGAAGCAAACCCTTAGAAAATGCAGGAGGAAGCAGAACCTTACATAAAATGCATGCCGAAGTCGGATGCATTGGGCCGACAGGCGCAAAATAAAAACCTTAGAGCAACGCACACTGTCTTGAGGGATTGAAAATGGGGCAAAAAAATATTTTTTTTAATGAGTCTACAAGGTTTATATTACAATATGTCATAAAATTAGTACCAGGACTCAAATAACAGAAAAGATTGAGCAACAGAGATTGTTTGACATGGATAAAAGTATCATTCTATAAGAAAGTAAAATGTCTATCTTTCTCAAATGTGTAATGGATGTGAATTTGACTCTGCTGTGTGCATATTTATGATTTTGTGAGCTGTTCTTCTTGCTTTGTTTATCTCTTTTTAAGAATCACTGTCATGACTAGTAGATGTATACTTACAAATGAATTCACTGGAGGTATGACCTGCTCAGTAGACCTGTCCAGTAGACATGAATCAGATGCTTTATCTGATGCCTTTGGATGGATGACATCTTCTTTTACTGCTTCGATATTTCTTTCATTATGGGGTGAAGACTGCAGCACTTCACCCATTACAGCAGAACAGAGATTTTCATGAGAGGGCTGGCTAGAAGCTTTATCAATGTTTGTATGATTAACTTTGTGCTCATTGTCACATCTGTCTGCAGTCACTGATTCATGATTATGAGATCTAACAGTCTCGCTTGAGTTGTTAACATCTGACACACCATTTGATACTTCTGAAGAACAGTCCTGTTTACACAAAGATGGAGATGGTGATGATACGTGAGAAGCAGAGAGTCCATTTTCTGCATGCTGACTAGAATGTTCAATATCTGAGCTGGACCCACTTTTTAACCTGAGGGCAGGACTTTGGAAAGATTCCTTCTTATGAACATTCTTAATTTCTCTTGATGCACTGCTTTTATACTGGGCCAAGAGACGATTCAAAGGCATACTGGCTCCTCCTTTTAGCAAGCCAGTTCTTGCATGTGCAACAGGGCGATCTGCAAGTACAAGTAAATTGTCATATTTTGTTTATTTACAAGCATTGCTGAAAGCAAGAAAGCATAATACTATGAGTAAAGAATATAAAAATACAAAATTAATATTCTTGTGTGACAGAAGCACACCACACGCACAATCCTGTAAGGGATAAACCACAGCCACACAATGATTTGTATGTCCTGATATTACAGAAAAGACTAGTTGAAAATGGTATACCTTCACTGAAAGCTTCAAAACAAACTGTGACAGCTTGATGGATTGCATTAGTTTTCTAAAATAGAAAATCTATTTAATATTTCTTGCTCAAACAGAAAGTCTATTCCTGTCCATACTTCAAATGTCTTTATGAGAATAATGTGAATATTTGACACAAAATTAAACATTTGAATTAGCAGAAATCAAGCAAATCTCAACAAATTTAGACATGAACAAGGAAAGATAGAATGAGAGGGCTGTAGGAAAGCAAAGCATTTCATAACACATTTCAGAGGCAAATAACAGGACAACAAATAGATTTGTGGGTTGGAGAGAGAATGGAAATAGATAGGCCAAACCTTCAGAAAGAAACTCAACTTTATAACCGGACATGAGCTGAATTGGAACACAGAGAAAGAGAAAAGTGGGAATATCAAAGAGCACCTTGTATGGAATAGTGCAAGAGGCAAGGAAGTATTACAGCCCCAGCTCAAAATTGGAATCAGGGGAGTGTATGAATTCCACCTATATTACAAGGTAACCAGAGAGATTGTGTCCAGTCAAGAGTTACAACTGATGCTGGAGACATTACAATTTGATAACGAAAACAAGCTCATTAACATATTTGGGAGGCCATACTTATTAATTAACCACTAAAGAAGAAATGTGTTACAAATCAGGCTGGTATTAAAATCTATTTAGCTCAATAAAATGTACTATCAGCAATGCATGGAAATAAAAAATGTCTTAAAATAAATTACCAAAGCAGAATTTATTTTGAAAACTGCAAACTAATGTTGACTAACAATGACAACAATATGGGTGAACTGAGAATAACATATGTAGATTCTTCTTCCCATCTCTCAAACTCGTAATATCATACAAACATTCTCCTGACTCAACAGTTAGATCTCAGCAATAAAACGTAAAAACAAATTAAGACTAAGATCGCTACATTGAAGCTATATGACAATGGCCAATGCTAGTATTATCATACCAGATTTCAACACAATCAAAATGAAACTAATGTTTTTGCGCGCGAACATCGACTACGATACCAGGCTGAAAACAATCACGGTAGAACTGTCCCTACAAACAGCAGGAGAGTGAGGTGTAGATATCTGGTGCCCTAAAACCAGGATATTATGGGTAGATAAAGCCAGTAAGCTATTGGTGGCAATTCACCTAAAAGACAATCCTTGACTTCAAACTACCTAATGGCATGCAGGTAATCTGGTGACAGCCACCGTATAGGGAGAGTCAACCCAAATAAAATGTGACAAAAGCAAATTTATTGAGGCAAATGTGCAGATGTGACCATCCAAACTGACACAACATTTAATACGCCTAAAGAAATAAAATTGAGACAAACATACAGGTTCACTTCAGATATTGAGCTTTCTAGTCAACATGCAAGAAAAAAGATAAATAAGCTAAGAAAAACAACTTTGTCAAATACCATCTTCCTTTTCCGCATTATCAGCATCTTTTCCTGCCAGCTGCTTGAGCTCTTTGATGACACCTTCATTTGTCAATGTAGCATCAAATGCTAAGAATGTGTTCTTGATGAAGAGTGTTGGGTCATCTCCTCCCCCACCATGTATTTTCATCAAATTCTTCATAAAATCTGGAAAATGTCTTTCACAGTACTTAGCAACTTCAGATCCTGTTGAAAAAAAATAAAGCCTTTATGTGTAAGTTACTAAAATTTAAATATATTGCTAACAAGCCATATCATCAAGATACATATTGAATATGCAACTACTACAAAATATTAATAAGAGTGTCATAATTGATAATAATGGCTATACTTTTAACCAAATAACAAATTTGACTTAAGAAAACTTGACCATACTTAAGAAAATCACCAAAGAGAAAAAGAAGTACGAAACTAAATCAATGTACCTCCGTGTCCATCATATACAGCAAAGAATGATGTTTCAGTTTTTTCATCAAAAATGGGAATGCAGTTGTGCGCATCCTGAAATAAGAAGGCAATTCAAATGACTGAAAAATTACCTGGGTGTCAAGCTTCAATTAAAAATAGACACTGCAACTGAGAAAATGTAAAATAAAACAACAAGTATTTAATGGCAAATACATAGCCTACGCTTGGCTGGCCATGACACTATCAAGTTTATAAACAATTTGCATGATAATCTTAAAATGAATAAAGCAAAGTTTTAAATGGTGATGGTAGTCCCATAGCAGACAATGTTGTCAGGGATGAAGTGTTGAGACAATTGTACAAGGGATCAGCTTTTTGTGTGGTAAGCTGACCAGTTCCTTTCCTCACTGCCTTGCATTCCCTAACAGAGAGGCATCCCCATTTACAGCTGGATTGCTACCTGAAATCAGTACCTTTGCCACAAGAAACAAGTGCTCTAACCCTCTACCACCCAAGCAGGTATCAAAGCTAGAGTTTTATGGCTATAGGACAACGATTGTTTAGGAAGCTAAATTCACATGGAATAGGTGGCGAAGTTGCCAAATGGATTTTAAATCGGTTAAGGGGAAGAAGGCAGAGAGTAGGCATAAATAAGGAGCACTCTGAGTGGTGTGAGATCAAAAGTGGAGTGCCTCAGTTTTGAGACCTATTTTGTTCTTGATTAATGTCAACGATATCGGATCTTGACTGCAAAACATGCAGATGACATAAAACTATGCAGAAGTGTCTCGTCTAAAGCAGAAGTGGATATGTTGAGATCAGATTTACACAAAATTTGAGACTGGTCTGTAAGCTGACAAATGGAGTTTAATGTAGATAA
Organism: Ariolimax columbianus; assembly: GCA_036924085.1. Classification (NCBI taxonomy): domain Eukaryota; kingdom Metazoa; phylum Mollusca; class Gastropoda; order Stylommatophora; family Arionidae; genus Ariolimax; species Ariolimax columbianus. The sequence continues at coordinate 68,350,261 of JAVGWX010000008.1, read as the reverse complement.
ATATACAGTCATCCACATGAGTTATAATGAGCAAGCCCAGGTAGCAGTTTAAAAAAAAAGGAAAATGCAATGTTAGGTATGATAAAAAGAAATATAAAAGCAAGGAAGTGATAGTCAAACTGTATGGTTGGTTATTGATCCAGTGGCCTGTGGGTTCCTGCCCTTTGGCCCAATGTCATTTAGTGGTATCTGCAAGTAGCATTGTCGGGCTGGTGAGTCTGGATTTTCTTCCTGCCCAAGGCAGAAGCCAGAAATGAAGCATTAGTTATACCTAGATTTAGAGTACTGTGTTCAGGTAATGAGTCCTTATCGTAGAGGAGATAAATATGCTGGAAAGGATACAAAGAAGAGCTACAAAGCTGGTAGCGGGATTCCAGAATTAGATATGAGGAAAGAGAAAAACTGGCCTACAGTGTCTATAAAAAAGAAGAATTTAGGGTGATTTAATACAGGTTTATAAGATAATCAACAGAAAGGATAAATTAGACTATAACAAGTTTTTTTTCAAAATACAACTGCCTACAAGGACAAGACGGTACAGCAACAAATTAATTAAAGAAACGTCTAGATTAGATATCAGGAAATCTTTTTTTATTAGTCAAAGAGTGGCGAATGCTTGGTATGCTTTGCCACAGCTAATAGTGGAGACAGGATCAATTAATGAATTCAAGAATAGATTGAATATGCGTAAGTAATGCTAGTTCAAGTGAATGTAAAAGAAACTGGTTGTATACAGACTCTGCGTGGTCTTCTAAACCAGTATAAAGATGTTAAGTTAGGTCTTTACTTAAATTTAGAATGTGGCTGTACACCATGCCTACAATTTTTATTTTAAGCTTATCTATGTATATAATGGGTTAAAGACAATCAAACAAGAAATATGGTCAATTATAGCAAATTATGGACCGGTGAGTTTAACGAGCATAGTCTGTAAATTGTTAGAGTCAATAATCAAAGAAAACATTGTAACGCATTTAGACAAATTTAATCTAATTATAAATAGTCAGCATGGGTTTACTAGAGGGAGATCATGCTTAACAAATCTATTAGAATTCATGGAGGAGGTTACTAAAATCATAGATAAAGGGGAGCCAGTGGACGTTATTTATCTAGACTTTGCAAAGGCCTTTGATAGAGTACATCATCAAAGATTATTTCGAAAGGTAAAAACACATGGAATAGGTGGGGAAGTTGCCAAATGGATTGAACATTGGTTAACGGCAAGAAGGCAGAGGGTGGGCATAAATAAGGAGTACTCTGAGTGGTGTGAAGTGAAAAGTGGTGTGCCACAGGGCTCGGTTTTGGGACCAATTTTGTTCTTGATATATTTAAATGATTTGGTCATTGATATGGGATCCATGATTGCAAAATTTGCTGATGACACAAAACTATGCAGTAGTGTCTCATCTAAAGCGGAAGTGGATATATTGATGTTGGATTTAGATAAAATTTGAGAATGGTCTGTAAGCTGGCAAATGGAGTTTAATGTAGGATAAATGTACAGTCATCCACGTGGGTAGATCCAATATGGAACATAATTACAGAATTGGAGAAAACAATATTAGAAAGATAGATAAGGAAAGGGACCTAGGGGTTATAATAGATCATACAGGAAAGGTGAGTGAGCAAGTTAAGGTAGCAGTGAAAAAGGCAAATGCAATGTTAGGTATGATAAAAAGAAATATTAAACATAGGAGCAAGGAAGTGATCGTCAAACTGTATAAAGCTTTAGTTAGACCTAGATTGGAGTACTGTGTACAGGTGTGGAGTCCTTATCATAGAGGGGACATAAACATGCTAGAAAGAATACAAAAAAGAGCGACAAAGATGATAGTGAGATTCCAGAATTACAGTTATGAGGAACGACTCAGAAAAACCGGCCTACAGTGTCTCGAAGAGAGAAGAATTCGTGGTGACTTAATACAGGTTTATAAGATGATCAGAGGAATCGATAAATTAGACTATAACAAGTTTTTTAAAATACAGCCACCCACAATAACACGAGGGCATAGCTACAAGCTGACGAAAGAGAGGTCCAGATTAGATATTAGAAAATATTTTTTTAGTCAGAGAGTGGTGTCTGCTTGGAATGTATTGCCAAGGGAGGTAGTGGAGGCAGGGACAGTTAATGCTTTTAAGAATAAACTGGATGCGCATAGCTTTTAGAGCAAGGTGATATAACTGGTTGTATACAGACTCTGCAAGGTCTTCTAAACCAGTTTAAAGACGTTAAGTTAAGTTAGTGAATACTAAATAAATCAGGTTTACATTTTCATCTTTAATGAAACACAGAGCGATAAATGGAATGAAAGATTACTAATGATTTATATACTTTTTTTCCATTAACAAAGCTAAAAATAAATAAATTGCTATCATGTCATCAATACAATCAGTTCAGTAGTGCCACTAAGGGGATGTGAACTGCACTGGGTGAAACAGAGGGGTAACAGCAAGATTGAGCAACACAATGTTTTGATGTTCATAGTTGAATAGAACTTAGCAGAATCTCTACCAACACTTTCAATAAAATAAGTTTACAATTATTTATGACAATCTGTATGAATGTGGCTTCAGGTGAGAATTTTTCTAACTTATTAGGAACTATTTGTGATCTACCAGAGACATTCAATGCCTTCTAATCTTGCGATATTATCAATTGAAAGTTGTAGAAAAATATTTATTTAAATGAAGTGATTCATACAAGTTCGCAACTTTGATGGGAAAGTTTTTATTTAATTTAGATTTACAAGTAACATTAGTACAAAACAACACTAAGAATTCTGTATGGTCTGATACAGGAGATGGCCCATGTAAGATAACACCATGAGTTAATGAGTTATTGCACTGAATCAGTTACAAAAACAATGAATATGGTAAATGGTCACAATCATACTCATACTGCCTGTAGTCAAATTGACTGAGTCTCTAACTCATGTTTCATATGTAGAATTTGTAACGTTTGCAAAAGACAGAAGAACTGAAAGGAAGATAGAAACTAGAACTCAGAGAGCAAATGCAGTAAAGTACGAACAATCAATAACTTCTAGTTTGGCATGAAAAGGATGTTGTGTTGTAGTTTACAGAGAGGCTGCGATATACGTGCTTTTCTGCCCGACACATTCAGTTTCAGCTGGCTTGTTTGGGTACCAGATCTGCCTTCTCATTCCGATCTCTATTCTTTTATCCAGACTGCACTAGTGCAGCCTGTTTCCAAGACCACAGCTTGAGGGCGGAAAATGGTCTTGGTCAGCTCTGGTTCACTAACCCTGATGCAAGCAGCCAGGTATAAGTCGCTGTCTGCTGTCAGCTCATTCACTGTCAACTATTGACATGAGATTCAAACAATCCAACTCATCATTTATACCAACTCTATGATATCAGACAGCTACATCATTTTCACTTGAGATGTCTGCATCAGCTGCTCAGGATCAGGTGGCAGGACAAAGTGCCTAACTCTTAATAAGCCTGACATGTTGCGCACAGATGCACTCTGGCAAAAAGCCCTATAAGATGGACAGGACACGTTGTTTGCATGCCCAATGAGCACATTACCAAGCAGCTGTTATATAGTGAGCTCAGAAAAGGCAACCGCTCATGAGGAGGACAGGAAAAATGCCATGGAGAATGGAGACTTCTTAAAAGTGTCTGAAAAGCTTTAAAAATGATGTCCCCTTCTAGAAGTTGCTTGCAGAAAACCATTCTACCTGGCACACTAGCATCACTAAAGGTGCTCAGATCAAAGAGCAAAACTCCATCGCGGAGGCTCAGGGTAGGCATGCCGCCGGAAAGAGCAGACCACACAACGGCTCCCCAAACGAGTGACCAGATTGCTGCAAAGTTTGCCATGCCAAAATGTGTTCTCTTTAGCCATATGAGAACACATCTCGCAGCACAAGTTTGATGCTGTCACCCTCTTCGGTTGCGATGTGCAACTATTGTTGTTATTATTATTATTATTATATCAGTTTGTATTACAGAGATGGATCTGCTAATGAGGCTACCCTCAGAGCAGGATATGGCGCAGTAATTAAATTCCATAACATGCACCACCAAGACCCTGTATCTACAGTCCTTGCAGAGAGAAATAGATCTGTGTCAAATAATCTCAGAATTTGAAAGTGGCATCACATGACCTCGCCTTAGGAAATTGTTATATTCACAAGACTCACATTCTGTGCTTCAAGCATTGGGTAATAAAGCTTCTCCTGATGTTAATATCTACAAATTAATTAACCAACTGTCTACTTTTATGCAGCAGATGTGGTGCTCCGGTAGATACCTGGCCATGTCAATGTCTCAGAAAATGAGTTGGCCAGAAGCGAAGCAACACTGCCACAGCCACCACCTAGAGTCACACTACAGACCTGCAGACACAGACAGATCCTGAGAAACAACTACAGACAGGAATGACTAAATCAGTTGGTTACATCTCAGACAGCTTAAATAATTCAGACACCAGGTAAAACCAGACTCAAGGACCCAACCAAGAAATTTAAACAAAAAGATCTGAGCTTGATCTTCAAACTGATAACAGGTCATGCCGCTCTTAACAAACATCTGAATATAATAGACCAACTTTGTCAACCAAGTTGTAGATTCTGTCACGACCATGAGGAGTCAATCATGCACCTCCTGACTCTGTGCCAAGTGATAACCAACCGCCCCACATCACACTGAGCTACCAGCCCACAGCTAAAGGGATTATTTCATCAAGATAGTCTATAATTATCAGGCTTGGACCTTGACCATGACACAAGTACTAAAAATGTGAAATATGTTTCTGAGAGTGGTCGCATTGGTCGGTGTCACCAGAAATGATAGTAAAAATTTAACAAATTTATCAAAAAATAATTGGAACAATGCTGAGTATGACATTAATTAGACAAAAAAATGTCTTGGTTATGGCATATAACAACAATACAATGCCTCCACCCCCACACTTATCCGTCTTGAGAGTTTATAATATTAATATCATGTCAACCGCACAGCTGGAAGATTATTTTTTTTTAAACTATGAATTGTCAAATTGTGCTAAAGGCTAAAGAAACGCTAGAGACATTGAATGTCTGAAAATAATTTCACGCAGATAGTACATGATTGAAAGATTTAATCTTCCGCACATAGGTCTCTAGCACCTTGAGTCAAATGAGATGAGATTGTGATTAACATAATGAATCCTGATACCTATTCAGTGATAAGTGGTTTTTTTAATTAATGGCATCTTATACTAACTATACTAATTACTATACAATGAAGTTTGTATGTTTCTAACACAATCAATCATATCATTGTGACATTGTCATCGGACATACACACTACACAGGGACCACTGTCTCTAAAGTCTAAGTCTAATCTGAGTGTCTCACTGTCTGTGTCTCACTCAGACTGGCTGATATCAATGGGACTTAAACTACATTGAATTTGATTAACAATATAACATATATCATTGTATGTTACTATGTAGTCTAACATTTACTAGTCTACTCTACTCTTTAGAGTGATTAGATTCAATGGTTTTTTTAAAAAATCCATTCATTTATTAAATAATAAAGTAAAGCTATTTGCTATTATAAATATAAATATAAAATTATAAAAGTAAAAGTAAAAGTAATTAATTAGTAAGTCTCATTCTCCAATAATTAAATGTAAAAAAGCGTATAACACCAAATTATTTATTGATATTGCACTGTTTTATTTTAAAATTCGAATTAGTCTAGTAAAAAGTAAGCTGTAAGTCTACTAACTACTTAGTAGACAGCTTAACTTTAAGTCAAGTACCTCCTGTGTTATTCGCCAGCCTTGCATTGAAGAGGCCCCATAAATAAAACGTTCTGACTGCCCGTCGATCGACTCTTTTTCTGTGATAGGTGATGACAGATACACGCCCATATTGAAATTTTAAGATGGTGTTGTTGTTTATCTTGTGGTTTTAAACATTCCGATCACGAAAGAACAACAATTCAAGAATAACATTAAGTTCGACTCCACACGTTAACCGCTTTCAAAACCGGAAACTTAAACTGTA